>NW_004624763.1:15293521-15354608 GCF_000247695.1 Heterocephalus glaber | reverse complement strand
GAGGGCACTCATTTCTCCAATGTCCAGTCTGTTTCCAATAGGCACATTGGTCCCTTCCGAGTTTAGGCCACAGGGGTCTCTCTGGCTTAGGTCTTCCAGTCTGTTTACTTGTCTTATAGTTTTTGAGAGCAGCAATAGTAACTTTTCCTAGCCACTTGGTGATTTGTCTCTTCCAGGGAGTCCCAGTTGTCAAAAACCTTTTGAGCTACACTCAGGAGCTCGGACCTATTCTTTTTCTCAAATCCTTCCAATCTCTGAAGTTTTTTGTCTAATATCTGGGGCCAACTGTGACTCAAAGGCCAGATTTATCATGGCTGTGTTTTCCAGAGTATCAGGATTAATAGGTGTATAGACCCAATACACTTCTAGAAGGTGCTCCAGGAAAGCCACGGGGGACTCTGTCTTATCCTGTTTTACCTCACTCACCTTAGTCAGATTAGTTGGCTTCCTAGCTGCTTGGCAGAGTCCCTGCAAAAGGTGCTGGCGGTAACTGGCCAGATCTCTCCTACCTGTATTGGTGTTGGGGTCCCAGTTCGGTCGGCACCTCAGCCTCTGCTCTCTGCAGATAAGCTGGAGCTCCAGGACCAAGGTCTGGGTTTAGTCCTAGGGCCGCCTTAATAGCCTCTTGGAAAATCCAGTCCTGCTCCTCCATAGTGAAGAGGGTGTGGAGCAGCTGTTGGCAGTCATCCCAGGTGGGCTGATGAGTATGGAAAACAGACTCTAGAAGATGAAGTAAAGCCTGAGGATTTTCTGAAAAAGGAGCAACTTGATTTTTTTCAATTATAAAGGTCACTAGTAGTAAAGGGAACGTACACGAATCCACCACCTGGCTCGACCTGTTTTAAAGGAAGGACTGTGGGTGTTACCAGACTTGTTGTCCCTTGTGACTCATAAGCTTGTCCCAATTGGGTATGAGGGGGAGACAGGGGGGTCACACGGTGTGGGTGATGCAGAGAGATTAGTGGGGGTGGAAGCAGAAGGAGAGTCAGGATCTTTTTTCAGGTTTTTTTATCCTGGGCCCAATATGGGGATGGACGAGGTCAGAAGTCATCCTTGTCCCACAGAGCCTGGAAAACCTTACATTTTGAAAGGGGCTTAGTGTCAAAAACATCCATCAAGTCTCGGGAAGTCTGCCATCGGAGGAAGTGATGACAGACCTTATCTTTACTAAACCTAGATGACTTAATTCCTGGACAGGTGAGGAAAGGGGGATCTTTTATCAGGTCCCTTTACATATCATTATAAGGGAGCTGATCAGGGTTATGGGGCCCTCCCTTTCCTGTAACCTGATTCCAAAACTGTTGAGTAGCCTGAATGCTAAAACTTCCCACACTTGACCATCCCACCCCAAACGATGGCCACTCTAATTGACACAGGGTCCGGAGTTTTCCTTTTGAGAACTTGATGCCGAATTCATCTGCTTTCTATAAAGTATAAATTTGAGAGAAATGTTGTAAAACACAATTGGGGGCGTTGACGGGGTAGACAATCCGGATCCCATGGCTTGTTGTAGAACAAAACTGAAAGCAAAAAGGCACACAGAGCCAGCTGACAGACAACAGACAATATTTAGACAGACTATATCCCTGGGCACCAAAGGGGTAAACTGACCAGAAAAGAAGGGTTCCTGCCGTCGTGATGAAGCCCTGGGTGGGGGAATTACTGTCATGTCTGACTTCCCTTTCACCCTCTGTAGAATCCACTGACTGAGAATCATAAGATTCTTACATGACTTCTGGAGGTTTTCCAGATAAACTCCCCTCAGCCTGGCTGGAATGACCTGAATCCTCTGCTTGAAACCCAAGCCCCCAGGGTCCTGATCAAATGGTCAGGGTGGCCTCCCTGGGCCTGTCTCGGGCCTCAGTGGCCTGAGACAGGGGCCGTCTGCTGTACAGAAGTCACCGACTGATGTTTATCTTGCTGGGGCCTCCAAAAATGTTGTGCCAAGTGAGCTGGTAGATCACCAAACACTGGGACAAATGACAAAGTTAAAACTGAAAGGAGTTTATTCATGCATGTGGACTCCACCCTCTAGTAGAGTGAAGCACTGAGGCAGGGAACAGCACAGTTTTTATAGGTTGTTTAAACAGAGAAGTTCAAGGGGGGGGTCAACATGTTTTTAACCAGTTGCAAAATATTTTTCATAACTCAGCTATCTTGTCAGGTTAGGACATTTTGTGGCTACACGGGGGCACCTGGCACCAACCTTTTCCAAGAAGTGATGAAGCAAGTTTACAGAAGCAGAGCAAGAGGTTGCAAAAATGAGGTGAATTTCAGCACTCTGTAAAAGGAGGGGTACGAGGGGAGTTCATCTACAGGCCAAGAAGGCATTTCTTAGGTTCACTTTGGTCTCACACACACCATAATGTTTTTTATTTTTACAAGCCTGCCTTTCCATTCGGTGATACACAGCAGAAACATTCATTTGATCATTCCTTGTAAAGACACTCACAGAAGAGGACTTCCAAGCCTGCTTCAGAAAGCAGCCAGAATGATGGGATGTATGTTCAGAATGAGAGAAAGTACATATGTTGAGAGGGATTGATGACAATGAGTATTTTGCTATAACTTGTTTTTTGCTTAAACATTCACCATATACTTTGATCATACCTCCTGATTGTATGACTGGGCAAGAGAATTAAATTCTCCTGGTCTTGGGTCATCCATCTATAAAATGGGAATTGTAATAGTTTTTTTCTGCTAGGGTTGTCCTAAGAATTAAATTAGAGAGTTCATAAGAACTCTTCAGCACAATACCAGTCACATTATAAGGACTTAATAAGTGAATATTATTATGATATTGATAATATTTGTCCAGGTAGAACTCTCAGATTTTTATCTGTACCACATTCTCCAAACATTCATCTGACTTGTGAGATTATAAAAATATTTTAGAGTGGATTGCTGCAGATTTGAGTAACTTTAATGGTACCTTCCAACATTCACAAACCACTTGGAATTCTATTTATTGTAGACATCAACAATGAAATCTTTAGAGAATGAGTGATTCTTACAGTTTATTATTCCTTAAAGAGATGCCAATGGACATAATGGTGAAAATAATTCATTATGAGGTCAAGGAGATCTAGGTTTAAATGCTCATGATGCAGAGTACTATTTATAAGTGTAATCTTAAAACTTTACATAGTCCTTGGGTTTTTTTATCTGCAAAAACAGAGTTGTCATGAGTGTATAATAATAAAGTGAATGCATATAAACTTCCTGGCACATAGCAATTGCTCACTCAATAGAACTCAGGGCCAGGGATTCAGCGATTTAGCTCAGTGGTGCCACCGCCTGCCTCGTAAGCGCAAGGTCCCAAGTTCGATCCCTGGTGCCAAAAAAAAAAAAAAAAATAGAATTTAGAGTATTTTTCTAAACTTACTAAAAAGCCAAGGGAAAATGAACATTGTGTAGCTGAGTCCACTTCTCTTTCTCTGCTGAGTGCATGTCTGTTCTTGAAACAGGATGAAGCACCCAAATCTCATCAAAGGAAAAAATTGAACATAAAAATAAAATCAATTTGCATTGGTATGAATTGTTTCACAGAGCTTAGAGACACTTGGCCTAATACAAACCTTCACACTGCCCTCAAGAAGGAGCCAAATGCGCCTTAACCCAGAAATCCCAGCTACTCATTCATAGGGAGTAGAGTCAAGGATACATTCTTATGAGGACTCCCCCTTCATCATTCTTTGTGACAAGATGTGCTAGCTTTTAAATAGCACATATGGAAGCCAGTTATGAGCCCGTGATGAGACTGTGGCAGCATAAAGATTTTTGTAAGGCTTCAGCTTCCTTCCTTCCCACTTTAAAATGACCATTTGCACCTAGAAAAAGCTAAAATGCAATGGTTTTGAAAATGTAAGAAGAAGCAAGGGGACAAGGCTTGCACCTATTAAAGGTTGTGCTAGACAAGCAGAAGGAACTAGAATTTCTAGGGAGTGAAGTTTGACTGCACTAGGGCTTTATGACAGTTGTCCTCATTCTCCTACTTCTGAGAAATTAGAGGGCACCTACTACATCAAAGAAGAGGTGCAATCCCCTGTACTACCCATAATAAAACCATGTGTCATTTTCAATTTCTTTCATTCATAAAGACACAGTGTCTCACCTATGCTGTTCAAGGTATCTGCCCAGTCCTACTACAAAACTTGGAGAAAAAAATCTCATAGCCTTCTCTTTGGCAAATGGAGTAACAGAGTTCTCCTCGCAAGTAACTCAGAGAAGCAATTCTCCTGCTGGACTCCACAACCACATGACATCAGGAGGCCGATTTCCCTGATCCTTGGCTCCTCTCCCCTTGTCTCCTACCTCCACTGATTTGGGAGAGTGACATTGTGTAGAGCAGAAAAAGGGAGCTTTGTTGTATTCTACTGGCCTGAAATGGCCTCATTTATTCAATAGATCCATCTTATAATTCCCAGATCAAACTATAGCCAAAACTACTTCAAGTCTTAGGGTAATACTGAGTACATAAAGGCTCTATTTTTTAATTTTGAGTCTCTCATCATGGGGCTGGTAAACCAGTCACCTTGAAAGTGGACTAAAGAGGATCTCAGAACTCCCCCAGGAGCATCAAGGGCAATAGTGACCCTGTGAGTATATTTAGTCGCCAGATAGCCTTGGTGAAGCTGTGATAGCAAAGTTACCTGAATCTCAGTGACGTCCTACAACAGAGGTTTATTTCTCCCTCATGCAGCTGACAAGAGCTCTTTCTACTTACTAGCCCAGAGTACTACACTTTGCTACGTCGTAGTTACATAGTCTGGAACACCTTCCTCTCTAAACAGCAAGAGAGAAGTCTCAGGTAAGGCTCCCTGAGAAACAAATCGAGGTCAAAATTTATTGCAGGAAAGTTACTGGGGTGTCAACTCTGAAATGACACCTGCAAGGGAGAAAAGGGGACAGGTTGAGCGAGAACTGTGAAACTAGGACGCAGAAAGAGCAAAGGTCTTGCAGACCCAGAATGGAGTTCCGGAGCTAGAGTGTTTTTCCCCTATGGTCTCACCTTAAGGAAGGGGACTAGGCTTTCATTACTCAACTTCTACCAGTCCTTCCATGGTCAGAAAGGGGCTGACCATGGGGAAGGTACTCTCTTCTACTGAGGAGAAGAACTGGAGAGCAACTCAGCTGAAGGCTTTCACACAAGTCGTGCAGCAGCTGGAGGAATGTGAGCCTGAGTCCTGGCTGGCAAACCTAGGCAGCACGTTGCAGTATCCATTATGTGGGGGAATGGGCAGCTGTGTCATCTGGAAGAGACATATGCTACTTTCTGTTCTCCTTTTAATGACCAGAAGTCACAAGTCCTACCCATCCACAAGGTATCTGGGAAGTGTGGAAAACAAGTGGAATATTTGGGAAATATGACTTTTCCACCACAATAGAGAAAGTAGCTTCCTCTGGGGCTACTCCTTTCCTCTTCTAAAGGTGTTTGCCTTTCAGCCATGGTCTTGATGCAGGTTAAATTTTACCTAATGACTTTGTAATAACTTGTCTGCTTTCTGCCTCTCGTCTTCCTGAAATCCCTTCTGGCTTCTTTTCTCCAAGTTTCAAGATCAGATTCTTCTCCTGAGCTCTTGTCCTGGTCTTTTCTAGGCATGAAAACAAACTGCCTAGTTCTTTTCTTTTCTGGTTCTCCAGCTCAAAAAGCGAACAGAACAAACATGCCACAAGTAGAACAACAACAATGAAAGCAGGCTCAGATCCTAGTGCTGACTTGCCCTTGCCTTGTACCGTAATATCTCCAAAACTAACGTTTGCCCCATCAATGCTTCCCATGGATTCAGAGCTCTGGACTCCACATTATTCTAGTCGATTCTATTATATAATATTCAGCTATTTTTTCAAATTACATACCCTCATACTTTGTATCGTGATGATAAACTTTCTTGCTTGGACACCTGACAACTACCTCTTCTTAGATCTTCTAGATTATTCTCCCTAACCACCCACCCGGTTGAATCTCTGGTGCTTAAAAACCCTGCAGCCCTGGGACTCAGCCAAGACCACTAAACTGGGATAAAATGAAACAAGATGCCTACTCAATTTTAAAATTCTTTGAAAGTGCATTCTCTTTGGTTAGCCATTTAATCACTTGGTTCTTTCTCACTATCCCTGTATATACACATTACTTTTCATCATTAAGGAGTCATTACATATTTCATCCAGACAGTATCTTGTGGTTTAAGGACCTAGACCAATTATAATTAAAGCAGAGTATGGATCAGCGCATACATGACATTAGTCCTTGAACACTCAGTAGCTATTAACCTACTTAAATAATTGACTGAGACTACTGATTCTTCAAATATAACTATATGTTTCCATCTTAGTGGAACCAGTTACAGTTTTTAAGTCTGTTGAAGAACAGCTGACTTCTCAAAACTTGACTCACTCTATCTCTGGGATTTAGGAAATGACTCATGGCACCTAAATGACCTCTAAGCCAGGGCTATCTGGGCTGGGACAACACTTGGGTTCAACTTAGCTCTCCATGGATGAAATAGTACTGAGAGGGGGAGGAGGTAGAGGAGCCTAAGTGCTGATGGGAGCAGCCAGCATTGTCAATCTGCAGTTATTGCCTGTTTAATTCACACGTCACAAACAGGCAGGCAGCCACAGATTTTTTTGAATTAGGTGCCAATTGTTTGAAAGTGGAAGATCTTACTTAGAAAGCTGTATTCCAAATGTGAGTGGAGAGGTCAGATCGGACAATGCTGGGCCTCCCTTGCTTGTGTCAATAACACATGGGGCCCAAATAGTGGTGGCTCTCTACTGGAAGGCCAAGCTGTTTATTCTCCAGCTCATCCAAGCTCCACTGACCGCCACTGTGGTGGGCTGAAGAGTGTTCCTCCCAAATCCACTTGTTGAGCCCCTGATTCCAGTACAATTGTATGTGGAGAGAAGGCCTTTGAAGTGGTCATTGAGGTTCAATGAAGCCACTGGGGTAGGGCCACAACCCAGTCTGACTGCCACTTCAGATGAAGAGGAAGGGACACCAAGAACACTTGGGCACAGGCCAAAAGCCTCATGAGGACACAGTGAGAAGATGGCTGTCTGAAAGCCAAGGAAAGAAGCTCAGGAAAACCAAACACTCTGACACCTTGATCTTGGACTTCCAGTCTCTGCCCTGCGAGCAGTAAATTCCTGTTGTTTAAGCCAACCAGTCTATGGCCTTTTGTATGGCAGCTCTAGCAAACTAATGCATTTACTGTACCTTCAATAGTACCTGTGCCTGTGCTTTGTATTTCTCCCCTGCCCCTGATCATTTCACTCATCACCTATCTGAATTGGAGGGAAGGGAGGGCATCACTTTCACACTAAGATGAATGTGCTTCTGCAGGGGGAAAAAGAAAAAGAAAACAGGGACTTTGAGGGAAGATGTTAAAATAGATATAAACAAACTAGATTGAATATTGAGGTAAAACAATTTCTGTAAATACAGACATTTCCACATAAAACAGTCCACCATGAACAAAATGTTAACAGATTTTATAAAGTTGTAGTAGATGTAAGTTTAAGAAAAATACAATGGTTAAGACCACTAACTGTGAACAAAAAGAAAAGGAAACTTTAGGTTTAGCTGCTTACTGATTGTATACCTTTAGCCTCCATTTCTTCAACCCTAAAATAAATATTGTGTTGGAAGAATGCATGTAATGTATAAAATGGCCTAGAACAGGACCTGAAGCAAAGCAGAGCAAAACAGCTGCAGCTATTCATTCTAGTACAATGCTTTCAGCTACAAACAACAGAAATTTTAACTCAAAGCCAACCAAGTAAGAAGGAATGGCATTGGCTGGACACCTGGAAACCCAGAGTTGGGGTGGCCTGCACTGCAGAGTTAAGCCAGTAGCCCCAGTTGTCTCTGTTTGTCTGTAGCTCTCTTACTTGTGTCCCTCACCATGTGCCAGCTTCCTCCTCAGGCTGCTAGCTAAATGGCTGGCGCAGTGCTGCGATGTACAATGTTCAGAAGAGAAGATGTATATTTCTCTATGTCTTTTTCCTGAAATGCCCTCAAACTTTTATCCATACCCTTTAGGTTTAATGCCCCTGCCATTTCCTTGTTATAACTGGAATCTAATTATCTGCTTGGCTTAGCCCTAGGTTCCTGAACCTATCATTCACCAGGAAACTGTCACCATGAGCAGAAAGTAATGAAAACTCACTGCTAGAGTTCTGAGCAATTAGGTGTCCCTGAGGTATATGGGCAACTCGGTGAAGGAGCCAGGCTTCTGAACAAAAGCAGGGGCCTGTTACAGGAAAAAGGGAAATTAGAAACTATGTAGGCAACCAGTGGCAACTAGAATGCTGGTATTACCATTAATAGAAAAAAGAACCATAACAAGTGGAACTAAGGTCTTAACCACTTTTATATGCTAAGTTCCACAAAATAACATAATATAAATGCATCACCAAGTTTAATCTTTTCAGCAGTCCTAAGAGATAGGATATGACATCCACTCTGCATAGGAGGATACAAGCATCAGAGAGAAGAATGTCCCTGGATCAAAGTCTAGCAAGTAGCCCAAAGTAAGAACCACATCTTTGACTTCCTTGCTTTGCTGTAAAAGAATAACAACAGCACCTACCTCAGAGGGTTGTGAGAATAGAGTGAGCAAGCAGTAAGCACCATCCTCATCAGAACTTCATTTAATGGAATATAAGTGTCTACTGATGGTTAAAAAATACTCCACTCTGTTTTGTGGTATCACCAAGAAAGAGAGAAAGAATGCTGCTAATGAAACTATCACGTAGGACTTGCCTATCACTTAGGGTTTTATATTGTATTTATTGGAAAATTGTCTTCCATCTTCAGCATAATTATCATGAATAATCTTGTGCAAATACGAAAAAGAAAACAAGTGAAATACATGAAGGTATTTCTAAAATTTCCTGAAACTTCAGCTTTTTTCCAATTAAAGAAAATGATTTCTAGCTTCTTGCATACAATATCATCTCTATGCCAAAAAACAATGTGCTGGTGATGAATCTGGTAATGAAGCGTTTCCTAAGATCTATTGTAGCATCAAAAGCCCATAATTTGGGTCTTATTAACATAAGCTCAGTTAGGCAGAGCTTGTCTTCTTAGGTTCTGGCTGGAGAACGGTCACTAATACTATGAGCAGTTGATTTCTGGCATTTAAGGAGGCATCCATTCTTGCCTCCAAGATTTTGTTCTAAGCAGTTGCCACCATTCAGGAAGTTTTGATGCTGAGTCCTTGAATGTGTGTTCAAGTAACACCAACTACTGCTTTCCTTTTCCCTCCTTAAAGAGAACAAAATGCAAAATGAAAGAAACAACCAACCGAATAGAAGACACAACTTACAGTGGGAAACGTTTTTGCTGGTTATTCCTCAGACAGAGGACTAATATCTAGAATACATAAAGAACTCAGAAAAATTGGACCTCCCCAAATAAAAGACCCAACCAAAATATCAACAACTGAAATGAAGAGACATTTCTCAGAAGTACAAATGGCCAATAAACACATGAAAAACTGCTCAGCATCGCTGGCCATTAGAAAAATGCAAATTAAAACAACACCGAGATTCCATCTTACCCAAGAAAGAATGGCCATCATCAAGAAATCCAATAATAGCTCATGCTGGAGAGGCTGGGGTGGGGGGGCTCTCCTACATTGTTAGTGGAAATGTAAACTAGTATAACCACTATGAAGGAAAGTATGGAGATTCCTCAGGAAACTAAGACTACAAATTCCACTTGGCCCAGCTAGTCCCACTTCTAGGTATCTTCCCAAAAGAGTTTAAAACATCACATCACAGTGATACATGCAAATCCATGCTTATAGCTGTATAATTCAAAATAGCTAAATCTTAGAAGTAGCCTATATATTCATCAGCAAATGGATGGATTAAAAAAAATTGGTGTTTATACACAGTGGAGTACTACTCTGCCATAAAGAAGGATAGACTTTTGTAGGAAAATGAATGTACCTTGAGATCATAATGTTTTTGTTTTTGTTTTTTTTCCCTTAAATTCTTTTATTGGTACATTTTAGATATACATCACATTTACGTTTATCATTGGGAACTTGTACCTTTACCTGATGCATCTTGGTTCTTATTTTTTTCCCCATTCCTAGCCCTCCCTTCACCCCCTCCACCCTTCCCTATTTACAAAGACTTTATTTCCATTTGGTCAATTTCTCATCATTTTTCCTTTCCCTTCTTTCCTTTCCCCTGCCCCTCCCACTATCCCTAACCCTTTGGACCTTTTCCTCCTATTTTGCATTATCGGCCATTCATTCTAATCATTGGTACACTTTAGGTATACAATATAATGACATTCATCATTGGAAATTTGCACCTTTACATAATCTCTCTTGGTTCTTATTTTTCACCCTGGCCCAACTCTCCTTTTAACCCATTCCTCCCTATTTACAAAGATTTTGTTTCCATTTTTTCATATTAATTCCATTCCCTTCTTTCCTTTCCCCTACCCCTCCCATTTCCCCTTCCCCTTTGCCCCTTTTCTTCCTATTTCACATTATCTATTATACCTTTTAGTCCTTATTTACTTTCAGTTTCTCACACTAGAGAAACTATTCAGTACTTATACATGTGTGTCCTATTTATTTCACTTAAGAGGATAGCCTCAATGTACATCCATTTAGCTATAAATGTCTCTAATTTCTCATTTTTGATGGCTGAGTAGTATTCCATTTTACTTTAAAAAAACACATTTTCTTTATCCAGTCTCCAGTTGATGAGCATTTGGGCTGTTTCCAAGTTTTAGCTATTACAAACTGTGCTGCTATGAACATGGGTACACATATATCACTGTGGTATGATTTTTTAAATTATTTGGGGAAGATACCCAGCAGAGGAATAGCCGGGTCAAATGGGACTTCCAGTCCTAGTTCTTTGAGATATCTCCATACTGATTTCCACAGTTGTTGCACCAGTCTACATGCCCACCAGCAATGGAGCAGTGTTCCTCTTTCCCCACAGCCCCACCAGCATTTGTTATTGGTTGATTCCATGATAGCAGCCATTGTTTCTGGAATGAGGTGGAATCTCAGTGTTGTTTTCATTTGCATTTGAGATCACAATGTTAAGTGAAATAATTCAGACACACACACATGCAAGCTGAAATATTACATGGTCTCTCTTAGATGTGAAACCCAAAGTATAAATAAAGAGCAAAACAAAAGGTAGAAAATAGGAAACAGGGAGATAAATCTTTCTCAAACAGTAAGGGATGAACAGATGGAGGGAAGAGGGGGAAAAAGAGGGAAAGGGGATGGAAAAAGAATTAAGATGTGTTATGAACATGCACCAGCTCCATGAAAGGAATATAACCATTATCAAAATCAAAGTCAAAGATTTACTGGAAAAAACAAAAACTGGAAAAAAATGCCATTAATTGCAGGATACCTCCCACCTTCAGACCTCTTAAATGATAAAATAGGCTTCTTATTGTTAGTTTCCTCTTGTCTCTTTGTCTGAAAAGAGCAGAGGCTTGCAGTGAAACCCAAAGTAGATGCCAGTAACATGAGAGTATTGATCAAATAGGCAAGAACAGATTATAAATTGCAATATACTTCATACCTACTAAGAAAGTTAAGAAGCTGAAGGGAAGAGACACCAGTGTTCAGTTGGAAAAGCATATCACCTTCTTGGTTAGAGAAAATAAGCACAGAGATTTATCATGGGCCCTCCAGCCTCTGTAGCAGAATCAGAAGAATCAGAATTTAGAAGACTCAGAAGTTTGAAGCGCAGAAACATTGCCCGTGGAAAGCTGTCACTAACTCACTGCTAGCAAAAGCCCAGCCTCTCGGTGTCTTTCACAAGCTCCTCGGGGCAATCTGAGGCCGCCTCTCACAGGGGGAAGAAGCCAGCAAGGCTGATTCTCAGCACACAGCTGAGGAGAGGTCAGACAGGAGGCACTGCAAAGGATGTGAAGGGAGATGGAGTCGGCCTCGGTGTTCGGATTCATGGAGAGTTGGTGAGAAAGGGAAGATGTGGCTTCTTACATTAACTTTTGAAAACTTGCTCTTTAACTTGCTAGTAATTTTATTGCAGAGTTTTAGGTTTGCCTCCTGGATGAAAATTTGGCCTTAATTAAGAATAAAATCTCCAACGGTAAGACTTCAGAAACCACAGACAACCCACAGCGATATGCAGGTCTTCTCAAGTTCCTAGTTGAAACAGCTCCGATATCTGACAGCAGTGACCACCACGGTTTCAGGTCACGAGAAAGGTGGACTGGTGGTCTTTCAAGGAGCACATCTCTAATGACTTTCCAGAAATTACGAACTTCCCAGGAATTTCTCAAAAGTCTTATAATCACCCACGTCAGCCAAAAAGATTGGAGATACGGAATACACCCAATAAACTGTTGTCACAAGAAGACCTTGCTCTCTCTTTAATGACAGATCATCCCTTCTAAAAGGCATTTTACGAACTGAAGATCACTGTTGCTAATTTTTGCTACACTTCATTAATTCATCAGTCAACAAACATCATCAAATGCCTGCTTTTTACTAGGCAGTATAGTAGGTGCTTCCAAAAAGAAAAATGACTAATACTTGACTCTTCTCTTCAGACCTCAGAGTCTCATGATGATAATGATTAAAAGACAGTGTGATGCGTAGTTTGATAAAAACAGAAGCAGTAAGGATGTAACTGCAACTAACTATGTAACTGTGTGAGAACTGGACAGTGTTTTGGAGGAAAGGATCTGCCATGTGGTTCATTCCGGCCTCGTTCTCTCTGGGACCACTTACTCTTCTTCTCCCAGCTCCATCTTTAGGTAATCAGAGTCCAAGACAAGGTGGTCTGACGACTCTGACAGGGGGCTTTGCAATTTTTTTCCGTCTTCTTGATAAGTAACAGTGTTTCTCGGAATTCACTGCAGTTTAAGCTTTTGAAGCTAAGAAAAAGCAGAGGAACCAATTTTATATCTTATTATCTTTGGGGTTTCTTGTTCTCCCATAGGAAAAAAACAGTAGCTCTTCCACTTTGGTAAATACAAGAAGAAAAAGGACTTTCTCCGCCTCTTGACACATGCATGTAACCAAAAATAATTTGGAAGGTGATATTACCTGGTTACTTTGATAGGAAATACATGGGATAAACTCTGTTTGCATACCTGGTATCATACAATAAAACTAAATAGCACTTAAAAAGCCAAGGGACTCTGGATGAAGGGAACACCAAAAGATTTTGTATTATTTTATAACTTTTATAAGTCTGAAATTATTTCAAAATATTTCTTTAAAAAAAAAAAGTTAAAAGGGGGAAGGTTTATTTAGCTCACACTTTGTAGAGGCTTCAGTCCATAATCAGTTGGCTCCAAGGAAGGGTGGCACATGGCAAAGGATCAAGATTTCATGGTAAACCAAAGGTAGCAAACCAACAGGGAAACTTAACAGCTTCTTTCTCCCCCTTTTATACTCTATCTAGGCTACATAGGGTGAATGGCACTCACACGCTTAATCCTAGTGTCCTTGAGTCTAGAATTGCACCAAGAATCAATTCCAGCTTCACACACTCCAGATCCAGCCCCTCCTAGGAAAGGATGAGGCTTTGGGGGGACATCTAGACACAAGCCAAAACATTCTGTCCCTGGTCCTCAAAAGATTCACGTACATTCCTTTATGAAAAGACATTTAGTCCATCTCCGAGAGTCGCCAAAGTCCTAACAGTTTCAGCACTGCTGAAAAGTCCAAGTCCAAAGTCTCCTCTGAGACTTAAGGCAAACTCTTAGCTGCCAGCCCCTGTGCAAATGAAAAGACAGTTTCAACACATTCAACATTCAATGGCACAAGATAGACATTTCCAATCCAAAGGTTACAAATGGGAATAGCAAGGAATGGGAACCAAGCAAGACCCAAGTCCAGCAGGGCTAAATCCTACAGTTCCATTTCTAGCATCCTCTCCAATTAGGGACAAGTTATGAACGCCAAAGGTGTTGGGTGGCTCTGCCTCTACAATACTTCTGGTGCTTGTAACTCCTATGGCTTCTCTCTAGGCCTGGCTATGCTCCCTCCTTACAGTTTTCCACATTCCTGGATTCTCCAAACTTCAGGGGTCTCCACTGCACAGTAGGCTTCACACTCACAGCTTCACACATTGCTTTCTCAGGGCACACTGCTTGGCCTCCCAGGCCTTCTGAAATTTAGGTGGAAGCCTTCCTGACCCCACAACTCTTGTATTCGGGATGCACCTAAAACCAGCACCATGTGGATAGTGCCAAGTTCTGCTGCCAACCGGAGCAATAAATAGCCAAGCTTCCTTCTCTCTTGGCTATAGAAGTCCAGTGCCTATTATCCAAATCCCTAGGATCAACTTCCCTAGGCCACAGCCATTCTGGAACATGGTGCTCTTGGGCTTTCTTCTCAAAACAAAATCTTTCACATTCACAATTGTGAGGCTGCAAAGGGTGAAGTCTTGGTGCTTCTTGTGATGTCTCGGGCCATCTTTTCTATTCTCCTGTTCCTTCTCAGCAATCAAGATCTGCTCTGCTCTATCTTTACAGGCTGCAACCTTACTGGAGCTCCTTTAGTTTGTAGAGGTTTCAATCCATAGTTGGCAGGCTCTAAGGCAGAGCGGCACATGGTAGAGGGACATCACATCTCAAAATATTTCTTTTTAACTCAGAAAGAAGTAAGGGAGGATTTGATCAGAATGGGAAGAACAAGAGACTGTAGGGAGAGGGAGAAGTCTGGGTAAAGGGACAGGGGCACGAAGCCCTATGGTCTACTCGGTTAACCTCAAAGAGTTTGAGAGCCTGGATATGAGCTAACTGAGGATGAGAA
Organism: Heterocephalus glaber; assembly: GCF_000247695.1. Next base: position 15,339,819 of record NW_004624763.1, on the reverse strand, counting down.
GGCAGAGAAGGGACAGGATACACATGACACAAGAGTTGTGGTCACAAAGGAACTGTCATACTGGGCTAAGGTTTTTCATTTACATATGGGTTTTACTGCTACAGCATACAGTATTTAGAGATAAACCTACAAGAATAATTTACTTCATTAGCTGTACAACATATTTTACTAACAGTGAAATGGGATGCATGTTTCAATTGATGGCAAGGAAGTAGCTAGATTACAGTTGGATATGAAAAAGATGGTGTCACTGTGGAGAATGGGCTGGAACAAGGAGAGGCTAAAGATGAGGAAACCAGTATGAAGGCAATGGACGTCATCTGGTGAAAGCCTATATGGTGATATAAATCATAAACCCACTGCAACTTGGAATGAGACTTGATGAAAATTGTCATTGAAGCCAAAATCACAAGTAATGACATTTTATAAGCAGTCTCAAGTTTAAGGGGTACTGTTGGCACGAGAACCTTTAGGACTGTAAAGCACTGGGCTGGATATCACGTTTTGTTATACAAATATACAAATGTTGATAACTGCTTGCCAACACATTTGCTTAAAAGCATACTAAATAAAGAGGAAGAGTTAGGTATGTTGAAGATTTAAACCTGTACTCTTCCATGTATTGTTATTTTAAAATTGAGATGCTGGGCAGTTGGCTAAAGGGGAGAGAGACAAGAATGTCCTGTAATACTTTGCTTTGTAAATATAAAGGTTTGCAGTATTCTTCCATGGAATATAACCTTTCATTTAAAGGTTAAAAAAAAAAACAAGCTTCTTTCATATGTTTGTACCCAGGTGTATTTACTCACTATATGTTTATGATACAAATTTTCACTGTTTGTTCTTTAAAAATTGAATTTATTCACTGTCATTGTACACTGACTTGTTTCTGTCACTTCTGTCCTACATAAGACACATGGATTTGCTTGCTAGTTAGAAAGTCTTGACCCTTCTTGTTGGTTTTCTTCCTATAGACATACTTAAAGAAAATAATATAATTCCAGGAGGCTCGTTTTAAGGCATGTAGCTTGTTCTGCCATGGTAAGGCTCTATCCTAGGACACAGATGAGAGAGAAGAGGAACAGATGGTTCCTAAGATGTTGTGGAGCCAGGTAAATGGGCCTTCACATGTACAGGATATGAAGGAAAAAGAGAGTGATGGATACTTTTCTGATTTCTCTTTTAAGGGATGAGCAATATGGTGGCATCGTTAACAGTAGTGCAGGAGAAAGAGCAGTTAGGAAAGATAATGAGCGTCATTTAAAATGTTTCAAACTGAATGTGCCTTTAGTTACATTCAAGGTGATGTCAAGCAGGTAGTTAAAAATATAAGTGTAAGGTCAAAAGAGACTGGGATTGGTAATAAAGATGTGAGGACTGTCAACATATCAGTGATAGCAATAGCTATAATATTAATGCCCACTGAAATAATAGCCCATTTCTTTGCACAGTGGTAGCAATTTTCAAAGCACATTTCCAAGTACTATCTCATCGAGGTCAGTCCAAAATGGCTATGCTTATTTTAAACAGGAAGGTTAAAACTTGCCCAGAATCATGAGTCCGCGCTAGTGTTCAGATGTTTCACTCCAGCATCAAGGCTCTGTGTTGACTCAGAATGAAGTCATCATGCACAAAGTCCATGAGAAGGGCCATGGGGATCATAACCACTGTGCTCTCCAATTTGAGTGAGGCTAATCACCCAGAAACAAATTTCAGGTTCTCTGTTGCACGGAAATCATGACAGCTTGAGCACTCACAAATGTCCACACTCCTCGACCTGAAAGGACTGTGGGTAGTTACTACCTTCCTTTCCTGGGGACATTGGTCTCCTCCACTTTGTGGCTTTGAAGTCTCCTACCTCCTGTTATAGGGTACAAAGAGCCTCCCAATTAACCAAGCATCGTGATGCCCACTACTTGGACCCCATGGCAACAAGAATTAAGAGGCCCCTAGCAATTTACCTTAATTCACAAGGAAGCAGAGAAGACGGAAGTAGTGGACTGTTGGACCCACATATTAAACATGTGGACTCTTCCTGGGGGAAGTCACACAAGAGCCACATCATCCTCAGTGCCATTGGGGTTCAGGTCCAAGTAACACAGACCAGAGTACCGTTGGCCTTCCAGATCCATGGGTTCCTCACTGGGGACTTCAACCAACTGCAGGCCAAAACTATTAAAAATAAAATTCAACCTGTGCTGAGCATGCTCAGACTTTCACTTGTCCTTACTCCTGATCAGTACAGCATAACGACTGTCTCAGTTACTTTCTCATCACTGAGACACAATACCTGACACTCACAAATTAAAGAAGGAAAGGTTTATTTTGGCTCATAGCTTGTAGAGATTTTGTTTCATAGTCCACTGGCTCCAAGGCAGGACAGCATGGCACAGGGGCAAGGCAGAGTCAAAACAGTTCATGGCAGGCAGCAGGAAGTAGGCAGAGATCAAGGGAGGAGAGGGGGAGGTGGACCCTTCAGGCAACATCCCCAGTGGCCCATGTCCTCCAGCCTGGCTTGCCTCCCAACACATTTAGCTATGAACTCATCAGGGGACTATCCACTGATCAATATCACACCTCCACGATCCAGTCACCTCCTCCCCAAAAAAGCCTGACCCATGAGCACATGAGGTTTGAGGGACATCCAGATGGAAACCATAACAACAACCATTTACACTATATGAGGTATTACAAGTAATCTAGAGATGTCTTAAAGTATACAGGAGGATGTCCATAGGTTATATGCAAACATTATGCCATTTTATATAAAAGACTTGAGTTGAGTTTCTGCAGATTTTGGAACCCACAGAAATCCTGGAGCCAATGAATACCAGGGGGCAAATGTATTTTCTAAGCTAAGAACATCTCATATGAGAAACTAGTTAAAAGTATAAGAGACTATTAATTTTCCAGAGGGAAAGAGTTCTGAATAGTTGAGGTGAAAATGGTATTGAATGAGACAAGCATTATTTCAGAAGAAATATTTGAAAGGATGGTGGCCTATTTAAAGACAAAAGGCAAAACCTATTTGTGGAGTAGAAAAAGTATTACCGGAACCAGCGAAGGAAACAAAAGCAATGCTACTAACAGAATTGCTAGTCTTGGAAGCAGTGTGTACTCAGCCATGCAGTATTGCAGCTACTTTAAAAAGTGCAAAATGAATGTTTTCAAGCAGAGCCACAATGGTGGCTATTGAAATGCAGCAAAATGATCCAGAAATCAAAAGATATAAAACAATCTCAGCAACTGAAATAAAGCCCCAGACACAACACTATTCTCACATCACACATAAATGCCAGACATCATATATTTTTTATCCAAAGATGCCATTAAATTTAATGGGAATTTTACATGCACAAGGACTCTGGAGTTTGGATACATGAAGTGAAGATTTGAATTGCTAATCTTAAAAATTGGTCAGAAGGGCCTCTGTATCCTTGGAAAAGTAGGATTTAGGTTTGAGCAGTTTTATCTTTGGTGGGGGGTAAATTGCTATTGGTTTATTGGAATGTTCTCAGTTGGGCTTCTTCTTTTATGTCCTTTTAATGTAGGAACTGACAAAATAGTTCATATAGATGGGTCAATAAAACATCTGGGACTAAATGAGGAAAATAAAATCAAAGGTGAGTGATGGCACTAAAATAAAATACTGTGTGGAGTCGAGTAGGAGTTTGTAAGGGAGAGTCAAGGAAAGTAAAGAACGTATGTAAGTGGGCAGTCACGTTTGGTGGCCTGGTGAATGCTGTCCTTGCTTAAATGAATGCTCAGTATTAAGAAATATTATGCTTTCCAAAAGACAAAAAGAAATGATAGATAAGCACATTCTAATTGTTGCTGTAGTTAAGGATAGGCTTTTAAAATTTTTCATTCACTATATCTACATTTCTAAATGGGTTTGTTTAACTTTATGATGGAAAATGCCTTAAATTAAGTATGTATAATGACTTTCTAAGTAAAATGTTAAAATTCACCATCATCAGGTTTTATAATAATGCTCCAACCCACGACAGATGCCTACAAAGCATCCACATCATAGAAAAGAACTGAACAAAAGATGGAAAATCTAGCTTCCAATTCTATTTGTGGCTGTGATACTTAATTTTATGTGTCAACTTCACTGGGCTAAGAGATGCCCAGCTAGCCAATGAGATATCATCTCTGAGTTCTCCTGTGAGGGTACTTCTGGAAGAGATTAGTAGATGAGGTAAAGAAGATCTCGTAGTGCCGGGGATTTAGCTCAGTGGTTTCGCTGCCTGCTGCGCAAGCACAAGGACCCGAGTTCGATCCCTAGTACCAAAAAAAAAAAAAAAAGAAGAAGAAGATCTTGCTCACTGCTGTGGGTAAGTGTTCAATCCATTTAGGGATGACTAGAACAGAAAGGTTGAGAAGGGGTGATGCTCGTCTCACCCCTTGAGCCGGGGCATCCATCCACTCCTGCTCTGAGACACAGTGGTTCTTGGGTCTTCTGACACACCTGGAAAGTACCCCATCTCTCTCTTCTTCTCAGATCTTCTTTGTATCAGGGCTGTAGCCAGCAGTGTGCTTTTTTCTGAAAGGAAAGAGTGATTAATACAACCAAATTATACATGGAGGCCACATCACAAGTAAAGACCAAACCCACTTCCAGTGTATGTGTGGGCATCTTTGGGCCATACTTTCATGAGTAGACCATGCTGCCAGGGTTCCCACCCTGGGACATAGGACACAGCTGCTGTGGGGAGACAAGGAGGGGGGTATGTGGGTTTCCACAATGTCAACACATTGTAGAGCAGAAGAATTCTAAATTCCAAATGAGCCTTCCAAGGTGAGATGGAGGTATACTTCTTTGTGAAGAGAAGAAGAAACAACTGATACCAGGCAACAGGATCTTCTGACCCAGAGATAGTACAAATGAGACAGGGCCAAGCACCACAAGCCCACATGCTCCTGCATGAAATTTTATGGGGGTCGTCTTCAGCAAAATTAGGGCTTTGAGTGGAGGAAGCCAGCAATCATTTGAGAGGGTGACCAAGTTGCTGCTTCCAGATCAAAGAGAGCAGCAGGCTTTTATTCATTTTCTGCAAGGGGCTAAAGTCTAGTAATTTCCATTGCTCAGGGACTCAAGTCCAAACAAGGACTCTTCTTATGAGGGACTTAGACCACCAGATGGTCACGGTCAACTTGTCCTAATGGCTGTTGCAGCTTTGAGTGTCTGGCACCACCATGCTGTTCAAAACATCCTGGCCCTGTGGGTCTGGGCCCAAGGATAAGGCAGGACTTCCTGTGCATATGCTGCTGTGACCACTGACTAAGCCCACAAGCAGAAACAGAAAAGAGGGGGTGAGAAAAAGACATGAAAAGACTTACCTGAGCCAATGAGCAGTAGGCCAGATTAACTCCATAGCACAGTTTTGAACAAAACATTTTTAAATGATCAACATGTCTACCTCCAGAGGGTCAAGATGGCAAAAGGATCAGACGATATAAACACAAGTGCTTTTACCCCATTTTAGTCACCCATCACACATCTGCAGGCCCAAGGAAGAGCCAGTGTTTTCAGCAAAAGCAATCTTCAGCCCCCCGGCAGCTGTGGCTGAAACCCACCCCTCAGAGGTGTCATCCACAGCAAGGGCGGGGAGTAACTACTCCTATATCATCCAGCTGTGTGACCTCTAAATTTAGTGATTTTAAGTTGGCTAAGAGCAACTGAAGCTAGAGGGCTTATTTGGGGTTTTTCCTGGTGACAACTTTTCATTTCATACTAACATTCTGCTTCTGCCATCTTGTGACAGGTCTGTTGACACCCGTCATGCTACCAACAGCACCAGTTTCCTGCTCCCAGGGGCTTATTTGTCATCTCACCTTCTGTCCCACCATGGTGATCCCTAACAGTTTCAAAACATTTTGTTTGCTAGCTTGATTAAGCAAGTTCATCTGGGTCTCCATTGACTCTTCTCTAGAATCCCCAAAATGTTACAGGTAGCTTCTAACCCTCTAAATTGGGGTCCACTGACCCTGAAAGCCCTGAGATACACTTTTCTGTCCCTTCTTTACTTTTGATGATGATATTTTCATTTGCTTTTTAATTTAACAAACATGAACTAAGCTCTTGCAATATGCTAAATCCTCTGCAAGGTAATTCTTGATAATTACTGAAATAATTCTTTGTCTGAAAATGAATATCCCTAGTATTTTTAATTTTGGTACACCATGAAATGTTATTTTTTAAAAACTTGATACAGCTTTAAGCAATTTTATTTGCTTTTTATACCCTCACTCCTAATTCCTTTTTAATAAGGAACTGAAATGTAGATGGGGCTGTAACTATTCTTTGGTTTTCTTGTGTATATTTTCTGGTTGTTTTTTAATGATGAGTTTCCATCTCTCTGTAACCAAATTAAAAAGTAAAAGCAACACATTGCAACATTATATAAAACTGTAAAAGCTTTTTACAGCTAATTATCTGAGCTAGGAAACCAGCAAAATGGATAGTAGATAAAGGATGGATTCAGGGAATGTTGGATAAATCCTGGCATAAGAGAGGGAGTTGAGAGAGGTGAGAGAGAGATGGAACTAAGAACAGTGCTTCGGATCTAAGCACTTGTTCAGAAGGCAGCACCACAGGTTGATATGGGGAACTCGGAAGGAAGCACTTAAGAGGCCAAGAGAGCAAAACCCTGCATGAATGGAGCAGGTGAAGTAGCACAGGGTATCATAACCGTGTGACTCTTATCCCCAAAAGAATATAACTGTGACGTAGTGCAAACACACACTAATAAAAACAAAAACAGCATGACTTTTACCCCAATTAATTAAAGCCATGATCATCCTTGTTTTGGAAAAATCATCCTATTTGTTCACTTTGAGCATGTCGGTTTGGATCTACAGATCTTCCTTGTGTTTTGGCTGACAGTAAATTTTGTTAGTGAAGCAACCTTCCTCCTTCAACAGCCAGGCTTGGAGTTGGCTCCTGGAACCCCTGGTGGAAACACCACAGGGAGAGAAAACCGGGTTCCAGGCTGCCTTGCTGCAGTGCCTCAGCTTAATGGGCAGGAATGTAATATTCATTAAAAGGAATCCAGACTTCAATCATTCTGATGATCACGGACTGCTTTCATCAATGCATAATAGAACAACAAGATTGATTTTCATTAGAGATGACTTTCAATATCCTTTCCACTTCTGTGTGAAAAAATAAATCTATTCAAAGTCTCATAAGGTGATATTTCTGATCCACTTGGAAACAGTAGGTAAGTTTTTATACTGCTTCCTTCCCTTTGCCACTGTGGTCAATTTGGAATACTCCATCATCTGGTGAAATTTAAACTTGCCTACAACTGAGAAGCCCCTCACTTCTCAGTAAACTGTCATATTTTTTAAAGGACAGCGTGACTAGGACATTGCAAAGCATCTGCTTTCCTGTGGTAGGTTAATGAAGAAATGAGGACCAAGAGACACACCTCAATGATAGTATTTTGCTGTCATTTACATCCCCCTAAGAATTAGAAAATGATTATATAGCATTTTCTAGGAATCAACAAAAGGCTGAAGAGCTTCTTCAGAATAAGGCACCTGTGTTTATGGGGTCTGAGAAAACGCAGGTCTGACAGATTAATGGCCACGTTAGGTTCCCTGCACTTGCCTTGTGTTAAAATGGATTCTTGTTAAACTCGAAAACCAATTACCAACTTAGAAGGGGAGAATTAGAAGGGCCCGTAGAAGTTGCATGCTCTGACATGCTGAATTAGGGCACCATGTTCTCCCAGCCAAGGAGATTGCTCCAGGGATGGGCTTGTGATCTAAATCAATGAAACACATGGAGGCTGAAGCTGGGGCAGTTGAGAAAGAATCCCAGAGCTGCCCCTCATTTTATAAGTGATTGGAGCACAAAGGGTGTGCATTGGAGTGTATTAAAGTTGATGAATTGAATGACTGAATAAATGACAACATAGAGAGATTAGCTTTTCTCCAAAATCATAGAGAAATAGTTAGGTGATAATGAGAATTCTTTCAAAGAAAATAAAAAATCAGAACAGCGTTCCATCTGGCTCAAGCACGAAAGGCATCTATTGATTCATGCAACTAAAATCCAGCTGAGGACACTTCCAGGCGCAAGTGGCTGCAAGAACTCAAAAGCTATCATTGAAGCTTGATTTCGTTTATTTCTTAGCACAAGTTTCATTGGATCTCCTTGCCATTGGTTAGGTCATGTGACCAGTCTTCAACCAATCACTGTGGCCAGGAGACTATAAGGTTCTGATTGGCCCAGTCTGTACCACATGCTCACCCTAGCCATAGGAATCAACTTCATCTTCCATAGGTGGAGGGGTAGTGAGCTCAGAGGAAAATAATGCTTCTTTTATCAGGGATGCTGGGTTGTAAAAACAACAGATGCCCACAATAGTGTCCAGGCCAGCAGCATCCTGACTTCAAGAAAGGAGCTAATTCCACCAGTTCTTACCTCGAAGTTTAAAATCTCTGAACAAGCTTTGAGGAAGAGAAAACAAAGGACAAACAAGCAATTGATACAATAGGAGCCTCCATGGACTAAACATGAAAACAATAGCTGTCTTACCAGCTTGCATATTGTCCAGGACAATGAACAGGGACAGAGGGCCCTTGCCATCTTGAACTTGCTTCCCAGTCTTGCTTTGCCTGGGGTCTCTTCCTCCACATTACTGTTCTGTTCCATCTGAGCTGAGAGTTTGCTATCCCACAGGAAAAAGGATGATCCCCTAACTCCCAGGATAAATCATTCCCTGGGTTCCACCCTTTGTGTTCCACTATCACAAGGGAGGCCGGATGAAGTTTAGGAAGAATACCATACGGAACCGGGCAACAGGGCTCATCGGTGGCAAACTTCATAGCCTCTTAGTTTGACAGAGGCCCAGCCATCCAGCTTCCAGTTGTATTAATACTGGAAAGCACTGCCTGCCGTTATGCTTGTGGGCACTGCTTTCCACAGCGTGTCCTCTGCAACTTCTGCCTAATCCCATGGAGACACAGGGTCATCTGTTTCCCACTGTTGAGGCCTGTCTTAGCCACATGAACAGAACTCAGCTCTCTCATTCCCTGCTTAGTTCAAAATTCCTGGAAAAGGAGCCAGTTATCCTAGCTGGTGCCATCTGTCCTTCACAGACCTTCGAACTATAACTGAACAGTGGCTTCTCCCATGGGGACAGGGGTGGTTCCATAAAGACGAGAGTGAGGAAGAGCAGATGACACAAGTGTCCAGATTGCAAAAACCCCATTGCCTCCACCTATTGCTGCTTCCTGGGGAAAACTCAGAACTTATGCTCTCAGATACAATTTATTGTTCACTCATTTAACCAAAAAGGAAAAAGATGGTTCTATTAATATAAGAATATCTTTCTTTCTTTATGTTCTAAATAAGGAATTTATTGCATGATTTTTGAGCTCATTTCCTTGATTTTATTATAGTTATACTCTAGCAAATGTTGGATGCACTGTCACTCAACACAGGGAAAAAGCTTTTAGATGTTGTTTCTAGGTTCAACGCTGAGGTCTTCTTTCTCACTGGTTTGAAGTTCACTGTCTCCAGTGTTCTGTTACAATTTCTCTGACCCAAATAACTTTTTAGGAGACATAGTAAAGTTCTTGAAGCTTAGATAATATAAAAATAAGACATAAAACGTAATTAACACCAGGTGGTCAAAATTAAACAGACTTGTATTTATAAAGACATTGAGTCTCTTCACTTCCCAGATTACATTGAATCTTTCTCACAGTATTAGAAGGTACACTGAAAGGTACCTGAAAGGTACCTTAATACCACTGAAAGGTATTAGAAGGTACACTGAAAATCAGTTTTATCTATGACACATGGCCCAACTCCATAAATTTAAAAATCTCATTGTGTAATCTGCTCTTGTTCAGGTAACTTGAGTTCCTTCCCCTCTTCAAGATGGCAGGTGGCAGTGCACAGGATGGGAAGGATGACCACAGAGCCTCCTGGGGCACAGGAAGAAGGGCTCATTCTCCACAAATGGGTCCTTGTGCTCTTCTCTGGCTCTGCTCACCCCAGAATAGCATCAACATCCTTAGGCTGCCTGGTGGTGACACATTCTGCTGGCATCAAATGCTGAGATCTACTGCAGTTTCCTTGTGACCTGTGTCCAGTGATTACCCCAACTGCTTGAGCCTCTCTTTAGCCATCCCATCTCTGGTGCTGTGGATGCTGTAAGATCCGAGACAGTCTCCAGGAGAGCTGCAGGCAGAGGGTCCACTCAATATTAGTCAGCTCTAGGGTCACTGCATTCCCCAGAGGCCCTGTCAGCTCACCAAGTGCCAACAGCTGCTTCCCACATCCCCGCATGACATGTGAGGACAAGCCCTGTGCACATGAACGCTTTGCGCCAAGGATTTTATTCTGAGGGAGCCTTCACAGAATAACACGGAAGGAGCCACCCTGTGAGAGCCCTAACGTGGGAAAGTAAGACAGCAGTGCTTCTTCTGGCCTTTCTCTTACCTCACCTTCCTCCACTTTAACTGCAAGGTTTCTCTGCGGAACAGGAAACTCAAGGCACACGTGTCTGGCTCCTGTTTTGCCTAACTTCCATTCCCTTTCCATTCCCTTCTCCTTCTCAGCTAGGAGAGAAATGGGATAATTTTTCTATGTCTCTTTCTTTCAAACCAACTTTCTCCACTGGATCTTAGCCAAAAGGCCGAGAAGCGATCAAACCAACTTTCTCTATAGTACGTCCTTCTTATTTCCAAGGTGGGATCTATTCCACTTTCTCTGATTCTGTCAACTGGCTGCCAGGGACTGAGACACAGGAGGACAAGAGCCAAAAGCACAAAGCTTGATCTTTCCGATCTATGTTCGCATTTACATCTGCATGATGCCCTTGAAGAGTGGCTGGTGGTAGCGAGGGTGACTTTTGCTGTGCTTTGGGGATGTGGCCTCCTTTGGAAGGAGTTGGCCTGATTTATATTTTTCCTGTTTGATAAGAAGTCACATGTGGAGCCCTAGATAAAGGGAGCATGTACAACATTTCTGATTTATGCCTGTGGTGTTCTCAAATCCCTTTATATGTGGGGTCCAAAGGGAAGCCCTGGGCTGGCCCACCCTTAATCTACCTCTGCATGGATCATAACTTCCCTGACAAAAGAGAGATTTAGAAACTGCTAAAGAAAAACAAATGAGACTTTCTTCATAATGTAATTAGATGAGCTGAGAAAAGGAAGCATTTTGGAAAGAAGGTAAGCAGTCATCCAAAGCATCTCTGCCAAGAACAAAAATAAGGATTTGTCTATTGATGAGAAGCTCTAGCTCCTGATTGCATTTGGCTGGTATGGTCTCTAACCCTTCCCATGAATTCATGTTGTTGGGCACAAAGTCATTAAGCATTGTGTCATGATTTGGCCATTGCCCAAGGACCTCTCATGCTGCTACTCAGCAAGAGTCTCACACTGCGCAAATAGAAGGAATCTATTTTATGAGACAATTTCAATCAGGAAAAGATCGTTTCTTCCAAAGGAAGCTTTAAATCTCCGTTAACATTACTGTTGTAGACAAAAACCATAGGTTAAGCCCAGAAAGAGATCATAGGCATGAAGAGACTTGGTCTTTGTATGGGACTGAGGGACAGCATCATCCAGCCACCTAGGGTTCCACCAGACTCTGAAGGCCACATGCATGCTGACTCACCCCTGCCACAGTCTCCTAGCTCTGACCTCAGCCCCGTGACCATACCTACATGCCACTGTGAATATGGACCCCTCCCTCCCCATGCTGTTCCCTCCACCATTCTGCTAACTCTATGCTCTGCATTGGACCAAGACTACGTCCGTCTCTAAATTTACTAATCCAGGCCCAGTGATTTAGCCCCAACATTTCCTCGCCCAATTCTGGTTACTTAGCTTTGTGGAAGATCCAGCTCTTTCCAACGCCATCCATCCCAGCGGTTTATTAAACTTCTATTTCTGGACCACATCTAAATATGTTCAAGCATGGGGGAACAGTAGGAAAGCAAATTGGGATAAGGCCAAAAAAGCAATTTGGCCTTATTCTCCACCCCCCATCCCATATTGAGAATTAAACCCAGAGACATTGCACTGAGCTGCGTCCTCAGCTCTTTTTGAATATTTGTTTTATTTTTGAGACAAGGTCTAAGTCACTGCTTTGCCCAGGATGAGGTCAAATTTGCAATCCTTTTGCATCAGCCTCCTAGAGTACTATAATTACTAGCATGCACTACCGTGCCTATGTTGGTCCTGTTCTTAATGACACACCACACTACCACGGAAATCATATCATCTCCTTAGTACTGATTGATGTTCTAGTATTCTTTGCCATGGTAGTATTCTGTATTAAATCCTCCAGTCTTTGCTTAGGAGAATGGATCAGAAGTATAAATTCCAAACTAAAAATCCATCCATTCCCTAAATGAAATGTCTACAAACCCAAACTGCTCAGGGATAAATTATGCTGTGAGGGATATTCAGACTCCCACAATTGTAGCTCCAACTTAACGCCATGCTATTTTATTTTGCTGCATCATAGTTAGGAGAAGGTGCCCTCAGAGACTCCGAGTGAAGCCGGACTGTGTGCCTTCATGGAGGGGCCAGGATGTTGGGTTGAGAGAGTGGGGAACCATCTGCAGAGTCCTCACAGCCTGAGGGCTGACTCCCTCTTCCTCTCTGGTGGTCCATGCTCTCTCTGGTCCACTCGCAGGCTCCGCCTCTCATTTGGGTCTCCTCTTCTGTGCCTGCCTCCCAGGACTCTGGGCTGAGCCATGCTGAGGTGACTTTCAAAGACCACATAAGTGAAGTGCCATATGCTGACGCTGCTTGCAGGATGACAAAGCCGGTGGCCAAACACACGTCTGCCAGGCCTCTTCATGCTCCAGTGCAACCCCAGCTTGGCGTCTAACTTATAAGGGTTGTGCTATTCATTGCAATCTGGAAGAAAGTCATTGTATAAGGGCCTTTTTAATATTGTGGTATTATTTAACAGTGGAAAAATATAATTTCCGTTTCTAAAATGGAAAATACCCAGGATATATTTTACGTACTGTTCAGTTGCTTCTTCTGGCATGATCCTTACTTAAACATGTTCATTTTTTGAAAAAATGGAAACAAAGTCTTTGTAAATAGGGAGGAATGGAGGGGTTGAAGAGAGGACAGGGGAATGAGGGAATAATAAAAACCAAGAGAGACTATGTAAAGGTGCAAATTTCCAATGATGAATGTCATTATATTGTATACCTAAAATGTACCAATAAAAGGATATACAAAAAAATATTCATTTTTATAGGAGTCATTTTCAGGGTCAAGATAAAGAGATCAAGCCTTGGCCTGTGACTCTTCAGTGGACTATTTATCAGTTAAAAGAAAGGTTATCCAGCTGGTTTTGTACACTTCTTGCCAGTGGTGTAGTGTGCTTGCATGTACACATGTGTGTATGCATCCTAGACCCCTAAAACATGGAAATGCAGATGGGGGATGGATAGTTAGATGGTTCCTGAGTTTGCTGTTTGGAATTTTATCACTTAAAAACCAAACTAGAGTCATAATGAGAAGCCTGGCAAAGGGCTCTGATTATGGAAAACATGATCGGACTTAATTAACCAGAAGGCGGATCAAATTCAGCTGCTCCCTCTGTTGATTACTAACCAAACAACAGTAGTTTATCTGAGAAAAGGAGAAGGCTCGCTGAGTAAAACCATAGTAAGTAGCAATACCAAAGCAATCTAATTCTTTACAGCCCCAGAAATCCCCAATTATTGCTCAAAAATAGAGAAAGAAAAAAAGCTGAAGGACAAATAGAGATAGAAATACGAACACAAAGTTCACTGAAAGATCTTTGTTTCCAAAATGTATTTGGAGCAAAAAAATACAGGGATGAGAGACAGAGTTACCTGGGGAAACAAAAACCTGCTATAAACTACCTGGTGATTTGATAGAGGGAAAGGAATATTTTTCTTGAGAACATTTTTCTCCCTACTTTTTGGAGGCTGGAAAACATATGTGATAAAACAAGGACGTAAGTGAGTCGACAGAAGATTTAAGTCTAATAAGATTTCAGAAGAGCCAAATTGTCTCTGGAGTGGGAATATAGGAACAAGCAGTTTTATGAAGCACGTTGGGAGAACATTATTTACATCTCTCTGGAACACTGATAAGCTACCAGGTAATGAAATTTTTATTGCAATATCTACTACAAATTGGCTTTGCTTTTCGCATCTGTATTTTGGCGGTGTTGTGTCCCTTCGCTGAGCTTTCTCATTTGGCACTGTCTCTCCAGCCGCCTGAAGCCATCTTGTCCTCCATCATTTCTTTTCAGTTCTAATTCTGCTGCCTTGTTCTTTGCCTTGTTCATCAGGCTTCTTCAGATGGAACTCTGAAAACTTTCTCTGGCTCTCTAAATTGCTTCAAGCCCTCTTTGCTCCTGTCTTGCTGTTGGCCTCACACAACCCTATTCCGTATCAAAGTTTTTCTCCTTTCCCCTATCCTACCAAGCTGGGGCAAAGCTTCTCCATCTGCTGTTATGACCAGCCCACCCATGTCCCGCTGACCCATTCAACTCAACACATCCACCACCAAGCTCATTGTGTCTTTCCTAAGCCAGGTCCTCCTCCCTGACTTCCCCACTTCCATTAATGGCAATAGAGCCCAAGCTCTTCATCACCTCCACATTCCATCAGTTGCTTCTGCGGACTCTCATGGCTGCTTCCTTAATCCTCTGCCCCACACTCGTTCAGAATCTCACTATTCTTTGCCCAGCCGACTGGGAAAACCACACCACTGAGCCCCTGCCTTCACCCACTGCGATCCATCCATCACAGCTACCAGATTAATCATCCTGAAACACAGCCCCAGTCTTCTTGGCCACCTCTAGCTATAAAACTTCAAAATGCCTCCCTGTCTTTGGAATTAACCACTCAAGTAGCTTTCCAAATGAACCTCAGCCCATCTATGGAGATTTATCCACCACTGCTATCTATCATCCAACTAAACCAACATGATGGAAAAGAAACTGAGAGAGGTCCAGAATCAAGATTTGCCAGGAAGTGCACAACAGCAAGTTATTCATGGAGAGGGGTGGGGAAGGACAAGAAGTCCCCCAAAGCCAGAGAAGACTGCGAGGCGAGACCTGCCAGTTGCATCTCTTTCCACAGCTCATTACTCTAGAAACCGTAGATGCTCCGTGAATTCTTGCTGAGCAATTTCCTTTTCCTGCAATTTAGCCAAGATTTTGTATTTGGATAAATCTCAACCAATGAGCAGATGTGCTCTTTTGCCTTTCTAAACCAGTGTGGCTCCTTATTCTCTATTTTCTGTTCATGTTCACTTAAGAATGAGGACAGAAACATTCCTCAGAGCGGGACGCATCCACATGGGCAGGGGGGGTCAACTTTCACTGAAGCTGAATTAGTAACAACAGTCTTTTTACTTTTCATCTTCCAACTGCTTCCACACACTCAATGAAATGACTGTAGATTCTGACGGCTTAGGGATGAACGAGTTCATCTTGCTTTTGCATAGTCAGACACTCAGAAATGTGACTCCAGTGTAAAAATAACAATGAGAATGTTGAAAATAATAATTTACCACATTTGTAATATTTTGAAATGGGAAAATTTACACAGACTTTGAAGACTTTAACCTTTACAATTATTTCATAAGTTAGGCTAAGAAGGTATAGTAGAGGCTTTAGCAAATTTTTTTTCTATAAAAGGCTAAATAATAATAACTCTGGGCTTTGTACGCCATGTAGTCTTTATTTCAACCACCCAGCTCAACTCTGGCTTTGTATCACAAAGTCAGCCAAAGACCATTTGTAAAAATTTGGGTGAGTCTACACTCCGATAAAATGTTATTCATGGACATTGATATTTAAATTTCATATAGTTTTTATGTGCCACAAAATACTCATTCTTCTTTTTTTAACCATTTATGAATGTAAAAAAAGTTAAAAGTTCACAGGCCATTCAAAAATGTATGCCAGGCTGGATTTGGCTCATGGCATGGTTTGCCCAGTGGGGTTACAGCACTGCCATGGTCTGAATGTGCACACCCCATGCCCCAGTGCAAATGTTGAAATTCCCACCCCCAAGGGGATGATATGAGGAAGTTTGGAAGATTAATTTAGGAGACTGGCTGACATTAGAAAGGAATTTCTGGATAGGATACCAAAAGCACCAGCAACAAAAGCACAAAAAAACAAGTGAGCTACAACAAACTGAAAAGCTTCTGTACAGTAAATGAAACAATCAGTAAAATAAAAAGGCCACCTACACAATAGGAAGAAATAAAAACCCATAAAGCTGATACAAAGTTAATATATGCAATGAAAATGGAATTCACATATCTCAAAGGCAAAAACAATAAAATTTTTTAAAACTGATTTGAAATATGAGGAAGTATCTGAATAGGCATATTTCAAAAGAGGACATACAAAAGATATCAAACGATATTCAGCATCACTAATCACCAGAGAAAAGCCAATCAAAACCACAGTGAGATATGTTAGGGAAACAGAGCGAGCCCAATTAAACAACCTGATGTTGAATCTCAAGCTTCTACCAAAAGAGGAGCAGGACAAACCCAAACCTCATACAAGGGAGGAAATTATAAAGGTCAGAGGAGAAATCAATGCAATGGAGACTAAGAGGACAATACAAAAAAAAATCAATGAAGCCAAGAGTTGGTTCTTCAAAAGAATAAACAAAATTGACAAACCCTTAGCCAATCTTATCAGAAAAAGGAAAGAAAAGGCCCAAATCTATGCAATTAGGAATGAAAAGGGTGAAATTACAACGGACCCAGCAAAAATCAAGGGGATCATCAATACCTACTTCCAGAACTTATATGCCAATAAGATGGACAACACAGATGAAATGGACAAATTCCTAGATACATATGAATTACCAAAGTTGAACGAAGAAGAACTAAAAAATTCTAAACAACCCAATATCAATCAATGAAATTGAAAACATAATTAAAAACTTACCAACTAAGAAAAGCCCAGGTCCTGATGGCTTCACTGGTGAATTCTGTAAGACATTTAGAGAAGAACTACTGCCACTACTGTTTAAACTCTTCAATGAAATTGAAAGGGAAGCAATACTCCCAAATTCATTCCTGGAAGCACCCATCACTTTGATCCACAAAGCAGAGAAAGACCCCCCCAAAAAAGAGAACTATAGGCTAATCTCACTAATGAACATAGATGCAGAAATCCTCAATAAGATAATGGCAAACGGAATGCAGAAGATCATCAAGAAGATCGTACACCCTGGCCAAGTAGGATTCATCCCAGGGATGCAGGGATGGTTCAACATACACAGATCAATCAATGTAATACACTATATCAATAGAGCCAAGGACAAAAACCATATGATCATCTCAATTGATGCAGAAAAACCATTTGAAAAAATCCAACATGCATTTATGATAAAAACCCTACAAAAAATTGGAATAGATGGTCTCTACCTCAATCTGATAAAAGCTATCTATGAAAAACCAACAGGCAATATCATGCTAAATGGTCAAAAACTGAAATCTTTCACATTAAATCAGGAACAAGACAAGGATGTCCACTATCACCACTCCTGTTCAATATACTTTTGGAAACATTAGCCATGGCAATTAGACAAGAGAATGAGATAAAAGGCATAAAAATAGGAAATGATGAAGTCAAATTGTCATTATTTGCAGATGACATGATGCTCTATATAGACGACCCCAAGAATGCCATGAAAAGTCTTCTAGACTTAATAACCAAATTCAGTAAAGTAGCTGGATACAAAATCAACACACAAAAATCAACAGCTTTCCCCTCATGAACAACAGATTCACTGAGAGAGAAATAGGGCAAACAATTCCTTTCACAATAGCATCCAAAAAACTGAAATATCTAGGCATCAACCTAACAAAAGAAATCAAAGACCTCTTCTCTGAAAACTGTAGCACTCTGAAAAGAGGGATTGAAGATGATATCAGAATACAGAAAGATATTCCCTGCTCCTGGATAGGAAGGATCAACATAGTGAAAATGGCCATACTTCCAAAAGTGCTATATAGATTCAATACAATTCCAATTGAAATCCCAGCAGCATACTTCATGGACCTTGAGAAAACAATCCAAAAATTCATTTGGAACAAGAAGAGACCAAGAATAGCAAAAGCAATTCTAGGCAATAGAGACATGGCAGGGGGTATCACAATCGCCAACCTGCAACTCTGCTACAAAGCTACTGTGATGAAAACAGAAGGTAAAGAAACAGACCCGAGCATCAGTGGAACAGATTAGAAAATGCAGAAAGAACTCCAGACACACTCAGCCACCTCATCGTCCACAAAGGAGCCAAACACCCTCACTGGAGGAAAGATAGACTCTTTAATAAATGGTGCTGGAAAAATTGGGTTTCAACTTGCCAAAAATTAAAACTAGACCTATATCTCTCAACATACACTCAGCTAAAATCCAAATGGATTAAAGATCTAAATATTAAAATAGAAACTCTGAACCAGTTGGAACAGAGGTTAGGAAGAACCCTTGAAGACATCGGTGTAAGAAAAGATTTTATGAACAAAACCTCAGTTGCCCGTGAACTAGCACAAACAATCAACAAGTGGGATCTCTTCTTATTAAAAGGCTTCTGCACAGCAAGAGAAACCACCAGCAGTGTGAAGAGACAACCCACAATGTGGGAAAAAAAATTCACCTGCTGTTCCTCAGACAAAGGCCTACTATCTAGAATCTATTAAGAACTTAAAAAAATCAGACCTCCCAAATTTAAAGACCCTATCCAAAAATGGGCATCTGAAATGAACAGACATTTCTCACACAAAGAAGTAGAAATGGCAAATAAACATATGAAAAAATGTTCAACTTCACTGCTCATTTGAGAGATGCAAATGAAAACAATGCTGAGATTCCACCTCACTCCAGAAAGAATGGCTGCTATCATGAAATCAACCAATAACAAATGCTAGGGGGGCTGTGGGGAAAGAGGAACCCTGCTCCACTGCTGGTGGGAGTGTAGACTGGTGCAACCGCTGTGGAAATCAGTATGGAGATACCTCAAAGAACTAGGACTGGAAGTCCCATTTGACCCCGCTATTCCCCTGCTGGGTATCTTCCTCAAAGAATTAAAAGAGTCATACCACAGTGATATATGTGTACCCATGTTCATAGTAGCACAATTTGTAATAGCTAAAACTTGGAAGCAGCCCAAATGCCCATCAACTGGAGACTGGATAAAGAAAACGTGATTTTTTTAATAAAATGGAGTACTACTCAGCCATAAAAAATGAGAAATTAGAGTCATTTATAGCTAAGTGGATGCACACTGAGGCCATGCTCTTAAGTGAGATAAATGGGACACACGTGTAAATACCAAATAGTTTCTCTAGTGTGAGAAACTGAAAGTGTAAATAAGGACTAAAACATATAATAGACAATGTGAAATAGGAAGAAAAGGGGCAAAGGGGAAGGGTAAGTGGGAGGAGTAGGGGAAAGGAAAGAAGGGAATGGGATTAATATGAGAAAATGAAAAAATGGAAACAAAGTTCTTGTAAATAGGGAGGGATGGAGGGGTTGAAGGGAGGGCTGGGCAAGGAAAAAAAAGAAAAAGAATCAAGAGAGACTATGTCAAGGTGCAAATTTCCAATGATGAATGCCATTATATTGTATACCTAAAATGTACCAATAAAATAAAATTTTTAAAAAGCCACAGTGAGACGCCACTTCATAGGACTGTTAGAATATCTAATATCATTGCTTCTCGGCCTTTTGGTTAAGATCAAGTGTAGAATGTCTAAAATCACAAAGATGTGAGATAACAAGTGTTGGTAAAAGTGTGGATAAAAGAGAACTCTTGTCCATTGTTGATGGGAGTATAAATTGGCATAGTCATTATGGAAAATAGTATGGAGATTCCTCAAAACATTAAACATAGAAATACCATGCAATCCAACAATCCCACTTCTGGGTACATATCCAAAGAAAATCAAATCAATATATCAAAGAGATATTTGCAGGCCTGTGTTTATTACAGCATTATTCACATTAGTTAAGAAACAGAATCAACCTGAGTGTCTCCTGACAGATGAAGAGATTAAAAATAAAACTTGGTGTGTGCATATAATGAAGTATTAGTTAGGAACAAAAGAAAGAAAGAAATGCACATGTTTGTGACAAGATCAAACTTGGAGGACATTACGATTAGTGAAGGAAGACAAGCACAGAAAGACAAATACTGTAGGATATCACTTACATGTAGAAAATTAAAAGGTCAGCCTTGTAGTAAGAGAAAGTAGTGTTGTCTGCCAAAGGCTGCTGGGCTGAAGGGCAGGGAAATGGGTGATGTTGATCACAAGGTCTAATGTGCAGCATAAGCTGAGATGGATGTGTTAATTAGTTCATGATAATCATTACACAATATATGCTGATATCAAGTCTCCAGGTTTTAGATTTGAAAATACACAATCTTTGTCAATTGAAATTTATAAATAATTTTAACATACTTTAAATTTTTAAATTGTTTTTGAAAATAGCCCCAGGGTAATTCATCTGCCCTTTTTACTATACGAGGACCCAATGAATAGGCTTTACCTATGAGTCAGGGAGTAACCCTCATCAGATCCACTGGGACCTTGATCTTGGACTTCTTATCCTTCCAAACTATGAAAAATAAATTTCTGTAGTTTATGAAGTACAAAATTTAAGGTATTTTGTTACAGCAGCCTGAATAGGCTAAGACATGTGCTATAATTATATAGTCAGACTGTGGCTCAAAGTTGCTATGACTTGTGTTTGAAATCATACACGATGGTATCAGTGTTATTAGTGCAACTGTAGTTCACATCACTTGACCAGAACTGTAGTCTGTTCACTTTATGACAATGCCTCCCTACATGCAGAAACACCCAAGAGCAGCTACCCATTTCACCAAGGAATGAGCATCCTCTCCAGGGGGAAAGGCTGAAATAACACCAAATAGCTTCAAAATTTCATCTTTCTCAAGGGGTTCTCAGTAGGTCTGTGACTCTTCTCCCTCCAAAAACTAAATGCAAAAAAAAATGTGTGAGTTTGCATTGGCAGCTATGCTCTCCTTGACCAAACTTGAGTTAAACTTCTCCTCTATTGATCTCTGTCCTTGGACTGTACCTTTAGCAGTTGGGGCAGGGAGGAGAGGAGAGGAGAGAAGAGGAGAGAGGAAGGGAGGGGAGGGAAAGGTAAGGAAAGGAAAGGAAAATAAGTCACTCAGTTTTAGCAAAAGGAGCAAAGGAGACAGAAAGAGAAAGGCCATTTTTGATCTCCACCTGGAAGGACACATTCATCTTGGGCTGATTCTCCTTGGGCAGACTGAACAGACCCCTGCCCTACAATAGGGACTAGCAGAGGTAAGGCAGCCACAGCACAGAGCCCTCACTGTCCAGGAGCCTTTCCTCCCCAAAGCTACCTCAGCAGTGATGGAAAGTGAGCACTGAGGGAAACAGCAGCAAGCGTGCCCTCCCCGCTGGCCGCCATCTTGTTGGATGACCGTGATAGTGGCCAAGGGGGTGCCTGGGAGAGCTGTGATTCCAGAAACACTCTAAGCCTGCAGATGGCATCCAGTGTAGTATCACTGGTCAGGTGCTACACTATAATGTGAAAACACGCCTGGGGAGAACACTGACCGTCTTTTCTAGAAGTTGAAGCCAAGAGAAACAGAGCACTCCAGAGATGCTGGTGGCTGGGTGCAGGGCGAAGGGACTTCTTATAGAGAGAATTCTTTTTTTTTTGAATCATGTGTTGCTTGCTTCCTAGATTGCTACCATTTGTGGACATGGAATCACTGGAGAAGTCAGAACCAGTCAAATTATGAAAAACACGGAGATTATCCAAGTCTCTAGATTACTCTTCTTCTGTTTCTTAATTTTAGAGATTTTTTTTTCCTGACTTAGGTTAGTAATGGTGGAGCTGCATGGACTTATTAGCCTTGCACTTTGGGTTGTAGGTCATTAGAGAGTATATCATTCCTGTTCATTATTTCCCTTTTTCTTGGAGTATATCATTCCTGTTCATTATTTCCCTTTTTTGGGGGATTTAGCTGCTCCTGCTTGACATTTTCAGAGCTTTAGGGGAAGATCTTATTTTCCAAGAAACTATTTAAATGCAGACAACAGTTTTACAAAAATAAGCTTCCCCAAACCAAGCTCCCATTGCATTATAAGGAATCCACTCAACTATTAATGGCACGTTTCGGCAAAGTAGCCTAAACATAAATTTTTAAAGACCAGGAAAGGAGATCTAACCAATAACAACCTTAGCAGCATCCAGTGGCTTACTAACAAAAACTTACTATTATTCCATAGAGGCCTATAATATTATTTTAGGAAGTAAACATACTTGAATATGTTTAGAGGTCAAACGAGGATTTGAGCATCAAGGTCCTGTGTGTGCACACAGGTCTGTGAGGAGGACTGGAGATGGTGTGATCCATTTGTCATGCCCAAGAGATTTTTTAATTAACCTTGGGCTTGCTTTAATCTCTGTCTCTAGAGATCTGACTGCTATCAACACATTGAGAAAACTGATCTGGTTGCTGAAAATCTGCTGGCCTTCTACTTTCGGCTGAGACCTCACCAGAGGTTGCTTTTCCTATTTTGATCCTTCATCATTTCCTTCCCAGAGTTTTGTACTTGAACTTCCTTTGCCCCCAACCAGACTTGAATCCAAAGCCTGTTCTTCTCCTGCCCTACTTCCTGCACTCATCTACTGAAAGGACTGCCCAGGCTTCCTTTCCCTCCATTATATCCACTGCCTCCCACATCACCTAAGATTTAACAGCCTCTTCCTTTTAGGAAACTTATGTCTGAACTTTCTTGCCCATCTGAGTTGGATTGTGGTAGACCCTAATGGTAGGCACAAGCCTTTTCAGCTAGACCTCCATACTATAAATATTAAGTAGAAATTTGTGTCCATATTTGTGTTGATATTCTCCAGCCTGTCTGAAGGCTTCCAGTGATGTGTACAGGAAAAAGGAAAATCTGACATTCAACCTACTCTAATGAAAGCTTAAGATACAGCTGGGAAGTCAACACGAGAGAATATTAGACTTCATGTATGTATATTCTACCATATTCACTGGTCTACAGTTTAATAATCAACAAATATACATAGAATTCATATACCATCTTTCCTAATATCTCAGTACCACAAACCCAACCAATATCTTGGCCCTGTTCACACACATTCTCTAGACATTTGTTATACCAGTGATCCTTTAAATTTTGTCCCACTATTCTATCACTTCATATGGGATAGTCAAATGCCCACAGCAAGTTCTGTGATAGAAACCATCTTGATAAATACATTAGGGCAGGAATGCCCAGCCTATAGAGAAAGAAATACTAAGAAAAGAAATAGCAAACTAGAAATGCAAATTTTAAGAGACATTTGGTATCTAAATCAAAATGACACTCTCAAAAGAGCTGGGGAAGGGCCCTGCTGGTCCTGTGATTGCTGAGGCTGATATTATTAGAAGTCATGCTACGCAGCTCCGTGACTGCTGCTGTCTTTAGGGGATGCAATTTAAGATTGCTTCAGTAGCTGTAATTTAAGAGTAAGGGCATTGGGAGTTGAAACTGAGCACTCCACAATCATATAAACAAGAAGATTTCTATCCCCGTGGCAGAACTTTGGGGTTCATGCTACAGATTCGCTACACTCTGTCATCTTTTTGCAATTAGAGAGGAAACCAAGTAGAAGGAAATGATCGCCCACCAGCCCGATCTGCAAATTATCTGCTTGGAGCCTCTGTGCTAGTTTTCTGACATCTGCTCCCCAGAGAGGGACTGGTAACTGGGCATTTCCAGGCCCTGATTGCAGCTCATTATCACCAGAGTGATTCTGCACTACAATTTTATCCACCCCATTTCACAGATGGCCAAATTAAGGTCCAGAGAGGTTCAGTCACTGGCAGTCTCAGAGTGACTGAATTGCAGGGTCTTTGAGCTGAGAGCAAGGTCTGCTCTTTTATTACCAGATGGCATTTTCTCTTCCTCATCAAAATATTCCAAGAGAATCAAAGAGCTAAATCAAAATACATAACATGCATTTTAGGGCTCTAAATTAAATGCACTGCAGAATCCACATCAGATTTTGGTATATTGACAATTTGTTGTCAAACTATCGAAAATAGACTCTTCTGATTTCAGTTAGCTCTGGGATAAAACTCTATTTTTCTTATCCTCTGCAATCCTTTACCATTTTCCTGGAATATCTCACATCAAAATAATATTCTGTACATGTCTGGCAGTTTTAACCCTTGTGCACCATTATTCCATCTCACTGTGTTGAAATGGTGCGGACAACTCTTACCAGTCATAGCTGGACACCTGTCAAATGCTGTTCATACAACCAAGCAGCAATTTCGGTGTTCTGTTTTCCTAGTGATGATGTCAAACTGGGGACTATTAAGAATGGCACCTCATTCAGTCTTATCAGTTACCTCAGCTACAAAAGGAGACTCCAACCCCAGAGACTTAAGTTAAATGATACCTATAAAGGATTTAGCAGCATATCTATCACACACAAAGTATCTTTTAAGTATCAGATAGTACTTATTAAATAAGACCACATATCTATACTAACTCTTCTGTTCAATACAGTAGGAGGAGGATAAGGTTAAAGTTAATCCAGAGACTTAGGCTCCACTGTGGACCCTAATGATGGCTTATTTCTACAACTCAAGACCCCCCCCTCCTCTCTCTGATGTGAGCACTAATATCTCTCCAGCCTTCTCCAAGTTATAGGAAGGATCAAATGTGTTGGTAGTTTTCAGGTACATTTTAAATAAATCCGTGCATGCAGGTGTAATTTTTTTCAATTGTTCTCATTAAGTCACTGATGAATGATACATGCTGTATTCATTCCTTTCATATGGGAGGATGTGGGTCATCAGATAGAGAATGTAGCAAACGTGGGATTAAGACAGAATAGGGCTGATCTGAGTTCTACCACTGATTGGTCTGTTGGAGCCTCTCTCTTTCCATTTAGACAGTGGGGTTAATAAAGTCTCTTATATTAGAGTTCCCTGTAAGAGCAGGGCCAGGGATAGAGCTCAGAAATCCCATGGTATGTGTGAGAGTGACACTGCCTGTGTTTTATATCTGTGCCCTCTGTGTAATACATGAAGAAAATTTGAACCAAGCCCATTGGTCCAATTAAAATATACAGTAGTCTTCCCTTGTACATAGGAGCTATATTCCAAGACCCACAGGGGATACTTGATGTTTTGAGACCTCAGATACTGGCCAATTATATTTACAATGGGTTTTTTCTGTATGTTCATGTCTGTGATAAAATTTAATTTACAAATTAGGCACAGTAAGACATTAAGAATAATAACTAACAATAAAATGAACAATCATAACAATATAATGTAATCAAAGTTATGTGAAGGCAGTCATTCTGTCAACTGCCATAGGGTGGGTAGCATATAGACTGAGGGTACACTGAACAGGGGAATGGTTTGTATTCACAAGATCTCATCAAGCTACTCAAAATGGTAACTTAAAATTTAAGAATTGTTTACTTCTAGAATTTCCCAACTAATATTTTCCCATCACAGTTGACTGTAGGTAACTGAAACCACAAAAAAAAAAAAGAAAGAAAGAAAGAAACAACAGATAAAAGGAAGGCTACAGTATGCAGACAGATTCTCTGCAGGGATTGAGATGATGGAAGCCAGGTTGCAAGGAAATATTGGACCCTTAAGGAAGAAAAGTCTTAAGAAATGAAAAAGAACTGCTACTGAGTACAACTGATCACTAGGAAAGAGGCTTCACATATCCTTTATTATCCTGAAATGAAATTCAAAGGTAATAGAAACTCTCTGCACACATAATGTTTTGAAAAATCAATAAAGTGACTTACCTGCAATATAAAGGATAAATAAAAAGGAAAGGAATTTGTAATAAAATAATTTGCATTTCAGAAAGTAAAAGCTTGGAAAAGATTGTGCTGGGTAATTAGATGAAATAAGCAAAGCATGAGTCTCTGTGTAGAATCCCACAGCTGCAACCCAGCTGACCCCCAAGTCAGCAGCATGAAGAACTCGCTCACTAGGAGTGGTGTTACTATTGCTGATATAATTTTCTGATGCATGCAAAACCTGATGGTTCTTTGAGTAAAACAAAAATATGATATTCCTTCAATTTATACAGTGATTTCTTTCTTAGAAAATGTAATACATATTAAAACTGTACGTAAAATATGACTGGTGATATAAAACAAAGTTGATCTCTTAGACAATGAAGCACACATTTTTCATCTTCAAAATTCCTAGGTAGACATTCAAAAGCTAGGTGAGTAAGGAATAATTCATGTTTTGGCAGAACTCTCCCACACATCAAAGGATTTCTAGCATCCCTGCCTCAATTCAAAATGAGCATCTTTGATTATTGCAATAATCAAAGCAGCCCCATAAATTTCAAAAATGCTTCCCAGAGAAAAATTGTCTCAAAGAATCAATGCGATATTAACAAAAATCATGAAACTATAGTTGCCACGTAACTTCATAATCCACCCTTTCCTCTTGTCTCCTGCTTCAGTCTAGAAATCCTTAGCATAGTGTATCTTTGTCTCTATTTTTCAATTAAATTATCTTTCTAGTTATACTCTGGCCACATTGAGACTCAGATTTGGCAAGGATGCTATGATACTTCTCAGAACTTTTAATCTACCACTATGGGTTGATAACAGAATCCAATTCATCAGTAATTTTAGCTCCATTTCACATTTTTTAAAAGCTCATCAAATGCATGCAGGTGCACCTGCCACCAACTTTCTGCCAAGATGAACTCAATTCCTCATCTCCAAAGCCTGTCCACCAGACTTCTGCTCCTCTCCCTGTTCCTCCTAATTTCCTCGTAGACCTGTGACTTCATTTCCCTTTTTCAGAAGTGGTGAGAGGGCAGGCAGAATTTCAAGTCACTCTGTTTCACTCCTCATTCATTTCTTCAGGAAGGAGTCAGCGGTGAAGGGGGAGAACCCTGAAACAGCTTCCATGAGCCCAAGCTTACCATCCTCCATCTCCATGATTCATCTCCACTGAGCCCTGAGAGAACCACCAGCCACCACTGAGGCAGCTGTGCTCATTGACCCTGCTCAAGTATTTGAGTGGATGATGACCACAGCCGGATGTGACAAAGCAGGGTCATTCAGCCAGGGGACAAGCCCTGCAAGCGCTTCCTGTCTCCCTCCTTGGCAGAGAGGTGGCACCAAATGTAATAAAAAGTAGTGATACAAGACAGCATGCTGTCGCCTTCCAAGGGTCACATCAGTACAATCTGTACAAGATCCTGGCATTTTCACTCTTTTTTAGTGCAGAAATGCTGGGGGGGAAAAACTGTCAGAAAGAAAGACACAGACTAGAGGGAGTTTAAAATAGACCCCATGCAAGGCGTCCCAGTATACCATGGACACTGTCTCAGAGCAAGAGGAGCAGCTTGTGGGTCTGCCCCACAGCGCCCCTCTGTGAGTGACACTGGACTGGGTTACTCTTCTTCATCACCTCTGGCCTCTTGTGAGCAGCTAGAGGGGCTGCTGATGTGGGGCAGACCCACATCAGCCCTAACTCCTGCAAGAGCCATTTTCTAATGGGCCAGGTGGGCGCTTACTTATTCTGATAAAGAGATCTATTGTTGCATGAAGTGATTCAGAGGATTTATTCCATGTTTTGAGGCGGAGAAGGGCAGAGTGTACACTTGGGAGCACACATCTGGCTGTAGGTAGAGGATGGCAGTTTGTAAAAACATTTCCAGTGCTTCCAAATGACAGTAGGTTCCCGAGGGCTCTAAAAATGAAGTGGGGAACTGTGCAGCATCCAAACTGAAATGATTGTAGCTGGGCCTCTTTGGACTGAACAGAAGTATTTGAAAGGCTCAACTACAGGTTTACTCGTGTGTTCTCATCACCTAGATGGGAGCTTAACAACATGAGAGGCAACACAGCGTATTGTTTAAAACCTTGGGAAAGTCTGAACGATCTCTTCATTTGTTTCTATAACTCCATATTCACTATTTCACAGGATTATAGGGAGAATTTTATAAGTAGCTGGCAGGTGGGTAAAATTATGAAACAACCACTGGGAAAACTAGAACACCAGTAGAAGTGGGCACAGGGTGGACAGAACAGAAATATGGCTCTTCATTTGAGGAGTACAATGAAATCCTTCATATTCCAAAATCTCCTTAGTGAGGTTGTCATTTTCATTGATATTGTGAATGCTTCATGTTTGTGTAGTGACTTCTAGTTTATAAATCCCTCTTTTTAATCTTATGTAACCCATTCTTAATGGCTATGCTACCAAAACTCTCCAGCGTTTTAAATTAAGAAACATGTTTCTAAAAATCCTTCTCTTAAATTTTTTAAGAATTCCAGTATTGGTGAAAATTTACCCATGGCCAATGAAAGCAGCATGTTATCATCAAACTATATTTTCCTTTTTGCTGTGCCCATATTTGCCCAGTATAGAAACTGGAGCCGAGACTGTTTTTCAATCCAAGAGGGACTATAACAAGGGTAA
This sequence comes from Heterocephalus glaber, assembly GCF_000247695.1. The sequence continues at coordinate 15,311,290 of NW_004624763.1, read as the reverse complement.
TGATCATAGAATAACACAGTCTTATTTTTAGCCATGAGTGCTATGTTTTGCAGCCAAAGACTTATTGTATTCTTTCATTCAACAAATACTGCTGAGCACCCGTGCCTGGCTCTCTGCCAGGAAGCAGAGACATAATGGCCAACAGTTTTGTTCAAATATATTCAATACATTGAGCCGTTCGGCTGAACTAGACAGATACAGAAAATTAGGAAAAACAAGGTCAGGCTGCTTTAAAGATATTGAAAATGATCTAAATCAGTTGGATCTGGTGATAAATGAGGCACTGAACTGAAAGATGGGAAGCATAGTGTTTGAAATAAGGTGTTAAGGCTATGGAGAAAGACACGGGAAGAGAAAATGTCTCGATGCCACTTAATCCCGCTGCCTCCCCACCACCCAGCCCTCCAGCCTCCGTTCCTTGTTCCATGGTGCCCCAGTTCAAGGCCTCCGGGCCTCTAATGGCATAGATACACTCAGTTCTTGCCGGCCTGGTCCCTTGCCTGAACGTATGCAAAATGCCCCTTCTTGGGACAGAATGGCCTGCCAAGGTCACACGTGACTCCCACTTTCAGATCCCTACCTTACTGACTTCTCAGCTGTAAAGGTAATAAAGGACCACATGTGGGACTTCCAAGGTCACCCAGCACACTGACAGCAGTGACCCCAAAACTTTTCGAAGTAGGACTCCTCAGAGAAGTGCTCAGCCGCTGAACCTCCCAGGCCAGGCTGGATGCAAACGCGTGACCGTACACATTATTTACATCCTTCTCCTCTAGGAGCTGTCACTCAAGTCTTCATCTCAGCTGGGCTTTGCTGTCCTCATCTGCAAAGCAGAGGCAACTCTGCTACCCCTTCAAGGTCACTGTGAGGATTAAGCACACAGGAGAGTACTTTTACCAGCATCTGCCTTCCAGGGGTTTCCAAACATGCCTGTAGTATCCTCCTCCCGCCTCCTGTCCAAAGGGAAACTGTCCCTAAAGTCCGTGTGGCCTGGTGCCATCGGTATGATCTGAGGCCTCACCTCCCACTCCTGCTCAGCAATGAACAAACCCCAGGATCCACAGGCAGCCAGGAACCATGACCCCCGGGCCTGGCTCAGAAGTAAATAAACAGATAAGTGAGCTGGGCACCACCAAGTTCTTCTCTCTGAAGCATAGATTTAGGAAAAAAGACAGGCTGAGATGGTTAACAATGAAGGAAAAGGAAGGAAAGGAAAGCTAATGGTTGCTTTGGTGCTCTGAAAAGCTGGTCAGGGGCAGGCATCATTTCCAGGCAGACAGCAGCTATGTGGACTGGAGCCTGAGAGGGCCTGCTGCAGGAAGAGAACACAAGACATGCAGAAAAGAGAAGGAACTTAAGGGAAGGATGTAGCTTTCTGCTGGCTCCTGAGCTTTCTGTTCTGATCCCAGGTTTCTGAGACGGTCAGCAGGAGGCCCCCTCTTTTTTCTGAGAACTTACATGGAACAAAAGGGTCTGATTAGGCAATGAATGTCAGCTCTTCTGCCTCCTTTACGAAGGTGGTCGACTCTGTCTCATCACTTCCCTGAGCAACCATTCTTTAATTTATTTATTAAATAAATAATTCTTGACCCCTCAGCCTATGCTAGGTGTCTTATTTGTGGTAAGGGTTAGACTACTTAGCATCTTCCCAACCACTGCGTTTGCATTTGCCTGGGCCTTGGAGAGGGACAGGCTCGGGAGCACGACAAGGAAGTGGAGGGCAGCAGAGGAAGGGCCATCAGCTCCTCATGGAGGGGTTCACCCCTGAGTGCCAAGCAGCACCTGCCAGCAGCCTCCAGCATCAACCTGGGTCCCAGTCACGGGCAGGCAAGGCTCTGAACTCGGTCCCGACCTACAACTCTCCCAGCCTGCCGAGCCTCAGAGGGGACTCAGGAGGGACCATCACAGCACTCTCGGTCCTGCCGAGCCTGGCTGCAGAAATGTTTCCTTCATTCCTAAGGCTTTCTCCCATTCCTTCATCAGTCATGGGATGCTGACAGCCCAGTGCGAGCCAGCTTTAATTCTGCAGGTTATTTTCCTTTGTCGGCTTTAAAAAAAAGAAGCAGCAGATGAAGAAGAAAGAGGGGAGGGGATTCTGCCAGGCTCTCTCCTTGAAGGAGGATAAAGAACTGGATGCAGAGCTGTCAGGGACCGGGGCACGGGCTGTCCGAAGGGGGCTCTAAGTTCAGGTTCCCATTAGTGTGCAACGGGAAGCAAACAGATGGCTCTTCTCGGTGTTTATTAGTTCCACAGCCCTGCACTAGCCTTTTTACAAAAGAGCTGCTGCTAGGAGCAGAATGTGTGTCGCGCTGTCACACAGCAGCCACCTGAAGTCAGCCCATCTATGCAGCAACTCCAGCTTCATTCTTCAGAGATGTGAGCGGGAGTCAGTGGCCTGTTTTCAGCAAGCCCAGCGCCCACAGACACTGCCTTTCCGGGCACCCTGAGGCCAAGGGAGGCCCCGAGCACCAGACTTCCTGGCTCTGGCTGCAGTGTTAGAAGCCCAGCCTGGCTGAAGTTTTCAGTCTCCAATCACCAGAAACCAGAATTGGCAGTTCAGGGCCTCTCTGCTTAATACGAATCAGGCAGCAAATTAATTGTTGAATTAAATAAAGGTCATTTGAGCCCGGTGTGGTGGCACATCCTTGTAACCCCAGATCTCTGCAAGACTCAGGCAAGAAGACCCCAAGTCCAAGTATGGTTTAGGCCACTTAAATATTTCGTGAGACCTCATCTCCAAGTAAAAATAATAATGATGACAATAAAATGTAAAAGGGCTGGAGATGTAACTCAGTGTGAAGGCCCTGGTTCAATCCCCAATACTATAGAAATAAAAATATAAAACAAAATAGAATAGTCATTTGTTGAATTGTCAAAAATCTGTCCTGATTTCAGGTCGTAAAACCTGCCCGGGGGGGGGGGGCTGGTCCCCTGATAGAAATACTAGGACCTTCCTTTGCAGGCAGGAGAATAAACTTAGTGGTCCAGACCAGCACCCTCTGCCTGGGCTTAAAGATCAAACTGTGGTTCCATCCAGGCCGGACTGGCTCTGAGTCCAATTACCAAAAGGATGAAATTTTGCCTTTTCGAGTAGGAGAGGACAAAGAATGCTGAACACTGTCCATAGGGAAATCAATACCCAGCAGGCCATGAAGTGTTAAATCCCCTGTTGGAGTCTTCTGTTTAAGAATTCCTCGCTCTACCAAATCCTCATGATCAATGCATCATTAGGCAAACATACTAATAAAAAAGCAGTAAGACAGAACACAAGAAGAAATCATAAAGGTAAACTTTACTTATGCCTTTATTCAAATTAATGTACATTTATAATTAATGAAACTCTAATAAAACGTTTTGCACATCAATAGTGAACAAATGAAAGGAAAAATTAAATGGGGAGATGGTTTCTTAATATTTTTCTAAAACACCAAGAATGAGAAACCTTAAAAGAAAAATATTATGAATAAATATGCTCTTTCCCACTGGAAAAATAATAATAATATTGACAGTAATGATAATAAATTGTAATTAAGTGCATCTTGCTGAATCCAGAGCCACACTGTCCTGGGGTGGAGGGCTCCTGTTCCAACACTAGATGGCAGCACAAGCCTGCGTTTGACTCCAACGCTGGGCGGTAGCGTGGCCATGTCTCCCCCCACCGCCCAGGAGATTTTCATACCTCTGAATTTTAACCAATTGTGTTACATCTTTTGTCTTCAGAAAGACAGAAATAGGTTTCCTCTTTCTCTCTAATTGATTTTAAGTTTCCTTTTGTTCAAGCGCTGCTAAAAAGAGGAGCGAGCCCTATTTTTCAAGGGTTGACCTGCTTGAGACTATTAAGTGGGCCACATAATTACACCCCAAAGACAAACCCGTTCCCCGCAGACCCCTCAGTGCCTGAGCTCAGCGCAGGGCCTGTGCTCAGCTCACCTGCTGCAGCTCGCTGCGGTCATCCCCGGGGAGGTTTTGGCCTTCTCTCAATAAACCAAATTGTTGGTTTATTGAACAAGAGTCATCTGCCGCTACTGGCCCACTGGGGACTGACTGACATACTAAAAAGGTCATAAATGTGTCCTTTGGCTTCCAGGTCCCAGTGCTGCATGGCTCTCCATGGCCCCTTTTTAGGTAATAACATCATCTAATAAGGACAAACAGGCCCAGATGTGCATTCCGTGATTTGTTCAATAAGCACACAGTATCACCGTTTTCCTGCTCTTCCTTCCTTACTGACTCCCTATTGCTCATGACAGCCACGCTGAAAATAACAGTAAGTCCCTGGCCTGGGCTTCCGGTGACATCCAGGCCACTAGTGCTGTCACCCTCTGCCTAATGTACTCCTGCCTTCTTCTCGTCCCCGGGGATGGCGCTGTGACCCTCAGTCTTCGTTCTGAGGTGGCCTCCTTTGATGGAGCTGTCCAGTGTCATGGCCAGTGTCTCTTGCGTCTCACAGAGCACCCTAAGTTCTATCATTGCAATCTTTCCAGCTTGGCTTAATACCTCGCCGATGAGTCAGAATCTCCCAGAGTGCAGGGCAGGGTCTGCCTCGGACTTAGCTGACCCTGTAGCCCCTAGTATTAAGGAATCTAATAAATCGCTGTCAATAACTGCAGGATTAAAAACATACTGAAATGGGGCTGGGGATTTAGCTCAGTGGTTCCACCACCTGCCTCACAAACGTAAGGTCCCGAGTTCAATCCCCAGTACCCAAAAAAAGCATACTGAAATGTATGAGCTCCCTTTTTCATATACGGATTCCATCTATTTTTTGAGATGAGAGAAAATGTAGACAACTGTGCAAATCTCCGTCACTCATGGCACGGTGTCTTCTGCATTCTGTTTTTCTATAGGGAAAATGTCTGGGTGCCAGAGCTCCCTGGATCAAGTTCAATACCCCTGCTTGGCAGTCGAGTTCTTCGGAAACCTGGTCCAGTCTAAAACTGCCTTTGTCTCCCATTTGGTTCTCTTTCCCCCATAACAGGGGTCTCTTACTTCTCCGCATGTCTCCCAATCTCCTCCTCTGTAACTTACTTTGACTGCCTGATTTAGGGTAAATTCCAGAGCATCCGCATCCTCTCCAGTCTTCTCTGTTGAGAAGCGTCCTTTACCCCTTAACCTCACCTGGTGCCCTATCTCTAAAAACCATCTGAATCCAGTGACTGTGATTTCTGAAATCGAAACCCAGAATAAACAACACAGAGCAGACTATTATCCAAGAATACAGGGTCTATCCTGTCGGCCAGGACAAAGCATGTGCTTTGCTTATTCTTCAGTTATTTCCTGTCTGTAAAATTACTTTCCCAACCAAAACATGAGCTCCTCAATGAAAGCTTGGTGTTATACAGCCTTAAATCCTTCAGGGCTTCTGATATGATCCTGGGCACAGAGTAAACACTCTCTAAACTGGTTTGTATAGAATAGGCCACCCTATATATTGACTGATTGACATGAAATAAACCCAAAACTCTATTATTTAGTTCATTTCAGGTCTCAGCCGTCTCATCACAAGGAGGATGTAAGGATCCGGGAGGACCAACTCTCTGCTTCACTCCAGAGGACTTTGAGCTCACACCTTAAGACCCAGTGGGTAATGCCCACGGTAGGACTTTAAAGCAAGTAATGTCACAGCCACGGGTCCTCAGGATCCAGACCAGGCAGCCTGGAAATGTAGTCTCCCACCACTGTTCACCATGCACACGCGCTCGGAAGTCTGAATGCCCCATCTGATGGAGGACTGGCCAGATCACCCAGCCCTTGGTGGGAGAGTCACTTAATTACCCTCCATTTCCAGAGCATTCACCAAGGGAGCAGGTACAGGGCTGGGGCTTGTGTCTGCAGAGCTCACAAATGAGAAACCTTGAGGGTTTTCTGTGGTTTTCAAAGCAGAGCCAGGAATGCTGAAAGATGATAGATACCGTCCGTACATTTATTGGCATTAAGACATTGTTATTTTATGGCTGGTATCGGGGTAACATCATTTTTCATAAAGACACCATAATTGTCTTTGAATGTCATTAAAGGTGAAATTCATTCACATGGAAATTAAAGAGGACACTGCAATGCTTCAGTCGAAAAGGGCCTAAATGATACAGATGATTAAATGTACTGGCTTTAAATTTCTGTTCATAAACCAAGAGTGAAACTACAGAGAATTAGGATGGAGTTGAAGACTGTAATAACCTGAAATTAGTTTAGGCATCCTTCTAATCTCATTTTTTTCATAGTGTAGAACGATTCATCTCAAAGTCTGTTTTCCTTCATTGGCCAGTATTTTAGCTGTCTATGGCCAAAATAAAAATATGAAAGGGGAAGAGGGGGTAGGAGGAAGATTCTAACTGAAGCAGATCCTACTGGAGACAACAGAAGCAACTCACTTCTCATGAAAACACACACGCAATCACCTTTGCTCAAAATATTTCGGCTACCATCCACTAAGCACACAGAAGTTCTAAGGGGGAAATCCTAGCATCCATCACATGCACGCTCCTCTTTCCAGCAGCCCCAGTGAGGAGCCCTGGGCACGTGCTTACAGATTTTTTTCTGCCATGAGTCAGGATTCACCCTCACCTTCAATTTCCCCCTCATCTTCAACAGAGTCCCTATAGAAATTCCTTCAGCTGCCAAGAGCCTTAGAAAGCCTTTACTTTGTTTATTTTTCCATCGATGCACTGTGCTTTGGAAGCCTCATAAGAAGCCGAGTACATAGTTTCAGGGCAATAAAACAGTGAGAGAAAATGGCACACTGCTCAGTTTGGCACTGTGCATTCCTCTCTGTGTGGCGGGAAACGTCTCAGATCTGGCCCTGAGTTTATATCGCTCGAGTGCCTGGTCCTTTGGCTGTTTTATGAGATAAAGCTGTTGAGCAGAAATGCAACATAATGGGCCAGCGAGTCTCAGTGTTTGTGTGCACAGGTCTCTTGGGGATCTTGCTGAGTGCAGACTCGGATGAAGCACATCTGCGTGCTGAGCCTAAGACTCTGCATCCCTGGCAAGCTTCTGGATGATGCTCAGGACGCTGGTCCATGGATCAGGCTTACTGCAGACCAGACTTCCTGCAGTTCACTCGGTGCTTGCACTGACTTCCATAAAATAAATGTGCAATTAACATAATCCATGATGTTGGTGAAAGTTTTCATTGCATTTCCATTATGGTCCAGTATTTGTTAAGGGGTTGAATAGATAGATGTTAGCCCCAGGAACGAGGAAGAATTCTTTATCTTTTTATTTAGGCATTTCTTGTTCTCATGTTCCAACTGTGTGTCTTGCTTCCTTGTTGAAAGTAGCTAAATGCAATTCTCTCCATTTTATTAAAAACGCTCATCTTAGCTAAGTGCAAATCAGATTCAGAAATATCACTGCAGCCCCTGTGCATGAGCACGAGGATTAGACAGAGCACAGCTTGGCATGGCCTGTTGTATTTTGCTCATCCAAAAGGAATCTCATGTTCTGTTCCAACCCAGATGTCATTTGGGCCAATATTATATAGAAATTCCAGTAATTACGTTCACTAAACTATGACCAGCTGGTGTTAACCCTCTTGTTAGGTCACAAATTACTTCCCCCTCTTGCAGGAGACGATATCTAAAGAGATCCTCTGTGTCCTGAATTCGTCACAGCTCTCAGGAAAATGACCTCTGATTTGCAGTGTGCAGCAGGGTGCAGAACGGAATTAGCATGTATCTGTACGGCTGAGGGCCCCCTGGCAGATGCAGGTAGGCAAGCTAGTCATGTGAGGAGGGAAAACAGAAGGCAGTAAATCCTGAGTTATAGGTGTTGCTGGAGACATCGTAGCATCATGGCCTAAGGAAAACACCTGTCCTGGGGGATGGAACTTGTCACACCAATGTGGAAGGGCCAGACACACAGTAAAAGCGATAGACCATCTAGCTCACATCCACTGGGAGGACAGCCACAGGCATGCAGGGACCTCGTGGGCAGACAACGTGACCATGTCCTCTCCTGTCCCCAGAGGATGAAAATTATATAATTTTTGTATTATGCATTTTATGCATATTGTGCATCTTATTTTATATATATAGTGAATAGCTGCTACACATAGGTACTATGCCATTGTCAAGAGATCCAGTCCTCTCTTACAAGAGAAGCTGAGAAAGTAAAATGGAGGCAGAGAGCACATTGCGCTCATTCTGTCCCTAGTGGCTCCCAGCTGAGCTTTCATCCTCTGGGGACGGAGAGGACACTGGTGACAACGTTGTCTGCCCACAAGGTCCCTGCATGCCTGTGTCTGTCCTCCCAGTGGGAGTGAGCTGGATTGTCTATTGCCTTTACTGTGTGTCTGGCCCTTCCACATTTGTGTGACAAGTAATAATACAGCAGGCCTTTAGGAAAAACGCCTTTGGAAATGTTTTCTAAGAGGCACACCACAGTCTCTACTGCTATTTTTAATGGGTTTTGGGTTGTTCTGACCTCTGGACCTTTTGGTAAATTATCTCCACCTCCTTCTTGTGCACCTGGAGCATAGCAGATGCACCAGACTTTTGGAATACTGAAAGTACAGGTCTTCCCCTCTTCCTTGAGTTCCGGGTCCGAAGTCAGAACCTCCAGGAGCATCCCTGCATACCTCCCACATCTCTCCATCCCTGCACCTGTGCATGACCCTTCATCCTTGCCAGTTTCTCAGCCTCAACAACCACACACATAGCCTAGGCATTCTCAAAGCAAGGAAGGATTTCTGATGCTTCCTCAGAGACCCTTTCAAACCACCAGGAAAGACACTTGATAAGCACTTGAAGGGTGGTGACAGCAACCTAACGAACCATTCTCTCTTAAAAGTCCTCTTGGCTGCACATGAAGTGTTTTGAACAACATAGTCAATGTAGAAAGAGAATTCTGGTCAACTAGAGCATAGTAGTTTAAAGATGAGAAGGGTGTGAGACACCAGGTGTACTCAGGCATTGCTCCTAGGAGGATTACTTCATCTTTCTACAGTTTTCCACACCCGTTGCAAATTTACATTCACACACCTTTGAACACTTCCCCTTCTAGGAAAATTTTCTCTAGCTATGGCCTTGTGCACAATGATCTATGGACAAATATTTTCATTGCAGCATTTTTTGTAGTAGAAAAATACTGAAAATAAAGGAAATATTTATTAGTGTAGGAATGAGTACGTGAACTCTAGCATGTTCAATAATGACCATGCAGTCAAGAAAAAGAAGGAAACCATGTCCAAATCCTGTAGTTCCATTGAAAGGAAGTCAAGGTACACCAGTAGACATTGGTGGCTTCCAAGGAACATACGCACACATCACTTAATGGAAGTGCACAGAATAAACCATAAACTGGAAACAATAATTGCCTCTGAAAATGTAGGGGCTAAGAGAGCCTTAACTTGTCATGCAGTCTTTCCTGGATCATTTACATTGTTTTGCCATGCATCCACATCAGTTGCCAAGAAAAATTTTGTAAAATTACTGTTTAGAAAAACAAAATAGCTTCAGGGTATTTGGACAGCAGAACCGATGCCATATTGGGCTGCAAAGGCTCAGGCAGCCCTGTAGCCTGTTTCCTCACGCCTGGCCTCAGGATGGCAGTCTGGCTCTTCCATTGTGTCATCGCCGAGGTGGAAGCTGGCTTTCCCCTGAGCATTCTCTACCTTCACCTGTCTGAGTCTGCAGTGAATTCAATTATTCAGGAGCTGAGTCCCCAGAAGGAAGACTTTGGTTTTATTCTACTTAACCTACCCAATCTTTTTCTTTTCTACCTTTCTCTCTCTTTTAAACTCTCCTCAGCAAACGCTGTCTGCTGCACCACAGAATCCATGCCTGATGCATGGTCGGTTTCCAGACTCTGCCTATGGTTAAGGAGTCCCATTTAGACATCTTAGGTACAAATGCCTTGTTTTCTCACTATTCCAAGCGGTGTTTTCATTTTATTCCCTTCTTAACTTCCATCCCTCCAATTCTATATATTCTTCTGTATCTGGTACGGTGGAAGTTTTTCTCAATAGAATACTTACTTTTCCCCAACAAAATTTTGTGGGAACATACAAAGGGTCAAAGTTGGCCGGGGGTGCTGGCCCACCCCTCACTGCTCCTCAGCCCTGGCTCTCTCCCACCCTACGGACAATTTCACACATCTCCAAAAGATGCCTCCAAAAGTTACATTTGGAGTCTGAAAATCTCTGATGTAGCACAGAGAAAGCTAGCAGTCAGGGAGCTAAGCTCCAGTCAATACTCCCAGAAAGAGGCAGAGCTCCTATGGTGAGACAGGAATGAATAACCACAGCTCCAGGGTTCGGATCTTGCAGTGTAAGTCATAGAAGGAATGTCTCAGACATTTTGGGGAGCAGATTTCCAGGACAACAACTGCACAATAGTTGAAGGGGAGTAGACAGATTGGTGCTGGACGAAAACCCTATTTTTTTAACGGGGAGATAGTATATGGAAATTTAATTTTGTGGATGGCAAAAAATGTTATGAAAAGAGTCTACCAACAAAAGCCTTTTTAAAACTGATATTGGTAGAAAGTTATTATTCTCTCTCTCCCTCCCCCCCTCTCCTTCTGCTCTTCCCCCCTCCGCTCCTCCTCCTCTTCCCCCCCCCCTTTCCCTCTCTCCCCCACCACAGACAGGATAAGACAGTCATGGGCTGTTTTAATGGACAGCCTCCTGAGGCAGAAAAATATGCAAAAAAGCACTAGGGCTCTAGAGCCCAGGAGCCCAACTAGGCTGAAATCTCAGCTTTGCCATAAACTTGGAAGTACTACTTAGCCACGCTGAGCCTCAGTTTTTCTTTTGTAAAACAAAGCTAATGGCTGTAGGCAGTCTGGCACAGTAGCTAAGAGCATGGAATCTAAAGCTAGACAGTCTGGGTTCAAATCCTGCCTCCAGAGCCTTCTGGGTGTGCTGCATCAGCCAAGCCCACTGCTCCATGCCTCTGTATCCCTATGAATCAGTGCATAGCCAAGCTCCTATCTTAATAAGCACTGTATTGTTAACTGTCAAATTGTTAAACATCAACACATATTAGCACTATGTAATAAAATTTAAGCTATGCCAGAAAGAGCTTTAAAAAAACAATTTAGGTAAGTGCAATGTTCTCTATAACATCATTTTTAATTATTGTTCACATATACGCATTACTTTGGTATTTTTAAGTACTTTAAAAAATAAAGTTCACAGTTCTAGGTGTGAAGTGCTGGTCGCATTGCTTAATACAACTGATTCTATTCCTTCTTTCATAAAATGAGGACCATAATTTCATTCACTCCTTATTTGTTCCCGTCTTGTCTTTTTATTTCCAGAAGGAAACACTGTTTCTGGAGTATGTAGGACAATTGGCCGCGTGACCTTGGAAAGCCTTATTGTCAACAATTGCCTTAGAAGACATCTGAAACTCTTTTCATCAGTGGGCCCAATGCATGATATTTTGCTACCTGTTTTTAGCTTACAAAATTCCAACTGTGTTGTGTTAGTGTTCCAAGGCTCAGATGTCCAACAGGGCCCCCCAGACTGAACTCCAGGGGACGTGTCCTCTCTGGAGCCTTTAGGTGAGAACTGCTTTCTTGCCTTTTCCACAGCTGGAAGTTGACTCATTTCTTGCTTCTGACCTTCCTGCATCTTCAACACCATTAGCAGCTGGTCTGGTCCTGCTCACATGGTATCACCCTGACCTCATACATCCCCTGTGTTGTGCAACCACCACCTCCATCTAGTGTGGAAACGTGTCTTTACCCCTAAAGGAAGCCCCGTACTCCCTGGGAAGATAGGTGCTCACCCTTTCCCACTCCTCCTATTCCCCAGCAACAACCAAGCTTTTCTGTCTCTGTGGAGTCACCGCTTCTCGATATCTCCTGTCAATTCAATCACAAAAGACATGTGACCTTCTGCTTCTCACTCCTTTCACTTAGCGTAATGCCTTTGCGTTTCATCCATGTGTTAGAATGTAGCAGCTCTGAAATCTCTTTATGGCTAAAAGAATATTCCACTGTATGGAAGTACCAAAACGTACTTACCCATTCACTCATTGGTGGATGTACGAGTGTTATCTCTTGACTATTGAAGAGTGCTGCCATGAACACACCTATACATGTAATTTTTGAGTAGCTGTTTTGAATTTGGGGGGAGACCATACCTCTAGGAGTGGAACTATGGTTGTTCTATGTTCCAACCTTTTGAAGAACCACCAACTTTCACACAGAAGCTGAGCCATGCCGTAATTACTTTGGGTACAACTCCAGAGAGCTCCTTCCTCTCTCTTCCTGTGACTCTGTTTGCCAGTACCACTCAGAAGTTCAGGGTTCCTCTGGGATTAACCATAACCAAAAGCCCACTTAAAAAATGGCCCACATGTGCAAGAATGCTAGAAACAGAGGAGCCTGATAAAGCTCTCTGAAGAGCTCCAGATACTCTGATAAAGAAACTCTGATAAAGCTACTGTGACACACACATGCTGCAGGTATGTCGATTGTTTAGAAGAAATAATATAAGGCCAAATAAGTCAACTAGTTTTTAAAGTTGAACAGTAAAACAACTATGACTTACTCATCTTCATGAAGTATTTCTTTATATCAAACTTCCTGTTCATTTGGTTTTAAAAAAGTGTTAACTGTCTGCCATGTGCTCAGGGGTGTGTCCTGATTATACTCTATGGTCTTGGTAACCAGAACCCAATCTTGGAGAAAAAAAGATAGTAAGTAAATAATCATGCAAAGAATACAAAATATTCTGAGAATGGTACATGCAGTGTTACAAGGGTACAATAGATTATGAGGGTTTATTGTACCAGAGAGGCTGACAAAAGCATGACCTTAAGGAAGATTTTCAACTAGAAATTTAAGCGTGAGTAGGAGTATGTCCATCAGAGATGGGCTGAGGCTTTGTATGCTATGACCAAAGGCTCGGGAGTACCCAGTTGCAGGGCATATTTATTTAGGGAATCCTTACAATAACTAAATACATGAAGAAACAATAGCTCATGAAGGTGAGAATGAGTAGATGACCCTGAAAAGGAAATATCTGTCTTGTACCGGCTAGAAATGAAGCGACCTTTCCAGTGTCCTTGGAAACCAGCCCAAACCCCGCCAGTGAGTGTGTTCAGGGGTATCAGTAACCCACACTGGCTTAGCACCAGAATCAAACACATGTGGAATGTGTGGCTTACTTCTGGGAGCACCATTTAGAAAATGTCGTGATGGTTAAGCTTAGTTGTCAGTTTGACTGCATTAAGAGCCTTCTGGAAAGTGATGGGCTCATGGGTGTCCTGCACTCATCAGTAGATTAACCCACTGATGTTCACAGTTGAGTGTGCTTTTAGGAAGCACAGTTGGAGGTGGGTCAATGGGGTGTTGTCTGAGGGGTATATCTCTCACTGGCCACTGCTCCTCACCTCAGCTTCCCAGCCACCACAAGGTGAGCAGCTTTTCTCCACATACCCTCCTGCCATGATGTTTTTGCTTTGGATCCAGCCAACCATGGACTAAAACCTCTAAAATCTAAAACCTCTGAAACTGAAGGCAAGTTAATCCTCTCTTGCCGGAAATTCCAAGAGTCAGGTATTTTGCACCAGCAACAGGAAAGCTGACTCATGTAGAGAGTAAGACGCCAGAAAACATTTCATTGAATTCCTAAGCACATGTTCAAAATCTAAGAAAGACATAATTTGCTATACAAGCATATAAGCTTGAGACTTGAATTTCCCTGGGATACAACTATTTCTCTCTAAGCAACAATTTTCTTACCTTTAAAATGGTCTGTTGATAATATTTGCCTCATGGAGTTTCGGGAGGAATAAGTCACCAAAATGTGCTTATTATACACTTATTAACATAGCACTGAACACAAGGGATTTATAAATATAGGCTACTAGCTCCATAAGAAGCTTTAATGTACTCGAACTGAGTCGGTACCCAGAGAAAGTAAACAGTAGTTTGTCTTTCACTTATGAAACATTGGAGTTGAGCCTCAAAATCTATCACCAAAATCCTGAAAAGATCTGTATTTTTGTTAGTAAGTTTGAGAAAGAAAAAAACTATGATTTCTCATTTTTTGTAGACTCTTAAATAGATTCCTTCTCTTGAGAATTTTCCCAGAAATGTTTTCATCTGAAAAAACACGTCTCTGTGAAGGTATTCCCCCATATTTCTTGGGCATATCCCTGAAAAAGAGAGAGAATCCATACTCTTAGCAGAGGGACTTTCTTCCTGGCTAACAGCTTTACAAGTATATTATGTTAGTGTTTGTTATTTAAGTCCTGGTAACTTCAAAGATTTACATTCCATACATCTCAATAGCTCAGCAAAAGCTAAACCTACGTTGACCGACCTCTATCCTCGGGTGAATTTAAATTTAGAAAAACGGAGATTACTCTGACACAGCTTAAAGATTTTTCTTCAAAATCCATCATATTTAATAACTGTGCCCAGGTGGAGGGATATACCTTAATGTATGACCCAGAGGAAGAGAGGTCAAAGGAATCCAGTTCAGACACTGAACATGCCCTCGCTTCACTTCAAAAAGAACTGGCAAGAACATTGGAAATATCACGAAATATTCACAAAGAGAAAGATGAGTGGCAGGAGGAATAGATCGCAGAAACCATAACTGAGAAGCAGGAAACATAGCTGGTTAACAATAAATTTGAGAGAGCAAAAATTATATCTTTTATATGCAGAGCATTGTTCCTTAATGAAAGTTCTTTTGTTGTTGTTTTTATAAAAGCAAGAAATGTCTACCATAATGGCAAGTTTTGACTCTTATTTGCCAAAATCTGAAAACTTACAACGTTATTAGCATTTGTTTCTGGATAGCCATATTTTCTCTGGCAAACCAATGAACACTTCGGGATCACGTCTTTGTTCTCGATACTGCTGTTTCTAGGTTATTCTGAGGACTATAATCTGCAGAGAATTTCCTGTGCTCTGAAAATGTCTAAGATCTGCTTTTATTAAATGTTACATTTTTATGTAATTTAAAAATCAAGCACATATTCTTCAGTATAAAAACACTGCAATTATTAGCAACTTCCATGCTTTAAATATTGCCATTGTTTATGGAAAAGTTATCCCTTCGTCTGGTCTGATAATTGGTTTCCAAGCGACTTCTTAAAAGAGTGGATTTTTCTTCAGCATCAAATACTCTAGATTGGACCTGATTATTTCAGGTCTGTTCACTGTATTAGATGACTCCTCTCAAAATAAGAAAACTTTGTATAGGAGAAAAACTGTGTCTTAAAATTGGTTTTCTGTTCGATTCCAATAATTTGCTTGTTTATAATTATCTTTCCATTGCACTGGTTGTTTGTCTCCTTGTGACAGACACGTCTTCATTAGCCATCAAACTGAGTCTAGGAAGGTAGAACTATTGATCCTCTCTTACAGCATGTGGGTGATATGAGGTTTTAGGATTATGGGCTGGTGAATTTGATAGCTTACATTTTAGTTTTCAGAGCAAGTCAAATTTATTTAAACAAAATAAATTCTGTGCTTGTCTTCATTTTGGAGATTTGCCCTGATATTATAGCCTTGAAGATTTGACTTTAAAGCTAAACTTCTGACCATATTGTGATACTCTTTTTAAAAAAATCACAGCATTCGAATTACTAAAATCCCACAAAAGTTAGGTGAATATTTACCAAAACAGAGTGTTGAATTTCTTAGGACAGTTTGCAAGGGTCTGGGTATCAAACATAAAGTAATGAAAAGAAGACAGAAGAGTCATGACTATCATGGCTGTGTCCAGATGTCTCCCCAAAGTCTCCTGTGGTCATAGCGGCTCATGTGGCTTTGTCAGAGGTGGCTGGGTCTAGAGTGTGTGACGCTGGAATTGATTCACGGTGCAATGCTAGGAGCAAGGGCACTGGGATTAAGGGCATGAGTGCTGCCCGCCCAAAGTAGCCTGAGTAAATCATTGGAATGGGGCTACCTTTGAATAAATGGAAGTAAAAAGTGAGCAATCCTGGCAGAGCCAATGCAACACCATATCTTATAAAAATAGATGATCTCAGAACCACAGGCAAAAGACATCACCCCCATCTGGCAAACCTTAGAAGCAGCAGTTTTGCCCTTACTTGGCCTTGTGTGATATCGCCTTACATTGATTGATTCAACACCAACCTTGATTTCTTCTCCATCAGCTGTCTTGGATAAAATGAAATGCCACTGACATTATCTGCTCATAGGAAGTAATACATCATGAGGGCATATGAAAACTAGTCCTGATTTCTCTTTAACAAGTTGATAACTACCTCAACTTGTCCTTAACAACGCTCTTTACTATTACCTTAAAGTTATTGATTGTTTGGAAATGTTTATTTATTTATTTATATTTGTTCTTTATTATTTATGCACATCATATGCATTTTTCTTTATAGATGTATATGTCTATATATATTTATTTATCATATATATCATATGTAATTCTTCCTTCTGCTTTAGGCTAAGGGAAAAAGATTCAGAGGCTTAGAAACATGTTATTATAGGTTAAACTTTGAAAGGACTATTTTTCTATTTAATAAAAATACTTCCTTCCTTAATGTAGTCTTCTTCATTTAGTACCAATTACAATAAGAAAGTGACCATGCTGAGAGGGTGGGAAGATTCATATATGTCAAAAAAATGTAGGGAAGCATGAAGGCTGGCTGATTGTAATTCCAGTTCCAGACACGATTGAGCGACCCTCTGTCCCTCAGAGGTGATTCCCAGAACTGGGTCCAGCACCGCCATGTTTGTACTTCCTAAGAATTATTTTTTCTTTTAAATATTTCATAGAATGTCCGTTGTGTTCATATTTCAGGGAAGTGGTCTAAGGGGTTCATCAAATCTGAAATTTTCTTCTGGGTTTGTATCACTATTTAACTTTGTTATCTTGATTTTATTTTTATGCTACCTAACAGCTAGCAATTATCAGTGATTGTGATAGTGGGTCCGGCAAAATTCCTTGCCCTCAGAGGGATGGACTCTCATCTAAAATCAACTTCCTTCTCTGTCTCCACCTTTGTTGTTCTCCTCCAGCAGCAATAAATCAAATGAAAGCCAACTAAAATGACACATCCCTGGAGACTGAAACTTATTTCTAAGAAAGTTAAATTCCTTGGAGAAGAGAAAAACAGCTTGATGGAGACTATTTTAAATTCTCCACGAACATCTTAAATTCAGGATAATCCTATAAAGTATCTTATTCATGAAGAAGCTGTGAATCAGAGAGGCTGAGAGACCTCCCCACCTCCCCAGGGTCACATAGTAGAGGACAGAATTAGATTTCACCCAAAGCCCATCTCACTGCAAAATCCCTGCCCTTCCTTATAAGGTACAATTTCTGCAAAAATGGGTGGCAGCAAGAAGGATGGCAAGTAGACGTTAGTGACAGCAAGGCCTGCTCAGAGAGGATGGAAGGAGAATTTGATCATCTTGTTCCTAAAGTAGAAAAAGCTGGCAGGGAATAGTTTCTCTGGTGTGAAAAACTAAAAGTGTAAATAAGGATCAAAATGTATAATTGATATCGTGAAATAGGAAGAAAAGGTCTAAAGGAGCAGGGCAAGTGGGAAGGGTAGGGGAAAGGAAAAAGGGAAAAGAAAAAATGTGAGAAAAGGAAAAACATGGAAACAAAGTCTTTGTAAATAGGGAAGGGGGGAGTGACAGGAGGCCAGGGGAATGGGGAAAAAATAAGAACCAAGATGCATCATGTAAAGGTACAAGATCCCAAGGAGGAATGTAACTGTATTGTATATCTAAAATGTGCCAATAAACTTAATGGAAAAAATAAAATAAGATGAAGAAGAAAGCAAAAGCAGAAGCGGAAGAGGAAGAGGAAGA
>NW_004624763.1:15277633-15293391 GCF_000247695.1 Heterocephalus glaber | reverse complement strand
GAGGAGGAGGAGGAGGAGGAAGAAGAAGAAAAGGCTGGTAGGAATCATAGTGAGACTGAAGAAATTAGCATCTGACTTGGAACTACCCAGGGCTCACAGGTTTCTTTTCAAGCCTGGCATCGATTTCTTTGTTCAAGTCCCCTTTATCGGGCACCTACGAAAAGCCTGGGACTGTGGGAGTCAGCACTCAGCAAACCGAAGCCTCCTCTCAGAAGAGGCAAGCCAAGCAATTCACTAGAGAACAAACAAAAATATAAGCACAATAAGTCAGTGGTCTGGGTTTCTCTAACAGGTTGGCATCTGAATTGAGTTCTGAGAATGTGCGAAAACAGCTACAGGAAGAACTTCCAGGCAGAGAAGAGAGCAAACGCAAAGGCCCTGCGCCTCACAGAGTGTAACTCGTTGGAAGAATCTAAAAAGCAGGTTGAGGTAGCCTTGTGAGCGCGAGGGTAGGTGACAGGAAATGGAGTCTCGGTGGGGCCTTTGGACAAGGTGAGGGTTCGCGCTTGTCCTTTATTCAGCTTTCTGCCTGTCCACAGCCAATTCCAAGCCCTTTTAGTCTGGGAGACTCCTCCCAGTACTTCCTGCAGCTCGTAGCCCTCAGTAGCCTTAAGTGCTGCTCAGATAACATCTCACATTCCTACAGGGCTTTGCAAGCTGCGTGGGCTCTTTTCTTCCTCGTGCCTAGAACGTCAGGAAGCCTAGTGGCTAGCGGGAGGGCGGCAGCCCTGCGGAGGAACACACTAAACCTCCGCTGCCTCACTGCCTACCTGAGGTACTCAACTCTCGCTATACGCCGGGTTCCTCAGTTTAAAATGGGAATGTCATCTCCCTGCATTCATTTTGCAAGACAAAGCATCTGGATGGCCTGGCGCAGGACCTGGCAGAAAGCAAGCACACAATGCAGGTGTTTTAGCCCCTCCTCCCGCCACCCCATCCTGCAAGTAGGGAACCGAGAAGCAGGGGATAAAGTGACTGCCCAAAACTGTGCGTTTAAGAGGAGCTGGAACCAAACTTCTGACACTTCATCCAAGTGCTTTGTTCTTTCCACTGCACTAAATCACAGCAAAGTGAAAGGAGGTTAATAAACCTGGCTCTGTCCTATGGGAGAGGATATCATGTATGGCAAGAGGAAGGTCAATTTCTGGGAGCATGGGATCAGTTTGAGCATTGATCTAAAAATTTTTACACAAAAATTTCTTAAGGGCATACTTGCTTTCCACTAAGCATTTCTCTGCTGTATCTGCTGAGCAAAAGCAAAGGAGGGGAAAAAAATCCTCCCCTATGCTTTCTTAAAACCAAAAAAAAAAAAAGGAAGTTTTATGAAAATTGTGTGGGTGCTCTTGACTTATCTTTATCCATCACTCTAAAAGGTACCCATCTGGAAGATAAATAGTGTTATTACGTTCTATGCTTAGTACTAAGTTCCAAACTGCTGACAAGTCACTAATCTCAATAAAATGCATGGAAGTTAATTATAAGTGAAGCCCTCAGAAGTCAGCGAGGAGACTGCAATCAACAAGATTCACAGGATGAGCACTTTGTTCTTCTCTGTGAAGGGGACTGGAGGCTGTCGTTCCTCTGCCCTTGCATTTCTCCCTGCCTTCCCTCCCTGACTCTGAAGTGCAACTCGGTGCTAAGAACAGATGTGCCATAACTCTGAGAAGCCAAGGAAACATTGTCATCAACCCATGCCCAGAAGATGCCCTAAAAGCCACAAGACCGCTGATGGCCCGGTGCTTCCTCCATTGTTCTCCAAGAGCAGCACCACCAGCACTTCACACAGCAAAGTCTTTGCCTGGCCTAGGATGAGTTCCAAGGCCACTGGAAGTTCAGGCAGCTACTGATTACTAGCAAATCCTTACTGGGAAGGAGAGGCAGGAAATTTCAAGAGCTGGGGCTGCTGGGAAAAGGCAGTGAGATTTTCTGCCCGGAGAGAGAGGTGATCAATTAGCCTGGACCAAAGAAAAGTATGGGCCAAGAGATCATGAAGGAGTAGAAGATGTGTGGGGTTCTGCTGCTTTTTCTTTGAAGGAGAAGAACATAACATGGTCTACAATGCTGCAGCAGTTCATTCATTCATTCACCCACGATATATTGTCGTCATGCTTAATTATGCAAGGGATATAATTGTTCCAATATGTATCCCACAGAACATTTATCATTCAAGACATTCATTGAGGAATCTACTTTTTAATTTTAAAAGTATAATTATTATTAACTCTATAAATTCTAAATTTTAAAAAAGTTGATTGCTGTAGTCTTTTTCAGAAACATTACAATGCATAAAAAA
Source organism: Heterocephalus glaber (assembly GCF_000247695.1). The sequence goes on along the minus strand of NW_004624763.1, from coordinate 15,291,098 downwards.
TTCTGAGATGTTCTAAACTTGTTTAAATTAGTTTTGTGTAACCCAGCATCTCTCAAAGGTACAGGCTAGTAAACCTTAGCTCTTTTCAAGCAAACCTGTTAGCAACTCATGGGGCTAGTGTTTTGTGAAGCACACTTTAGTACAGGCTACAACTTTAGCTAATCAGCCCCACATTTAGTTTCTAAACTGAATTTTGTACTATGATACTTTGTAGATTGCCGAGTGCTTTCCTGCCTAAGCTAAGTACCAAAATAAATACCTAATTTCTCTGAGATCCAGTGGAAAGGCAAACATCTTGTGTTTAAGCCTAAGTGTAAAGAGGGCAGGGATTTGTAGGGGAAGAAAGACTGCACAGGACCATGGAGCTTTGCACCCTATCTTTGTGCAACACCAAAATTGGCCGTCTCAGGCGACAAAAGTCTCCTGTCTTCCTTGGCCTCTCTACAAAACACTCAATGCTATCAGCGTATGTTTGAGTGCACTAGAGATACAAAGTTGAACCACATGGCTGTGTGTTCAGCCATTAGCAAGGTTACAGTGTAGCCAAGGGGTAACAAATCCACAATAAAGATCAGATCATGACCTGACAAATACAATTGCCGCAAAGTTGGTACAGACTAAATCCAATGAATGAACAGTCTGAGGAGAAATTACACCCCAGCCAGAAGAAGAGACCATGGAAGGCTCTGTGGAAGAAATCACATTTGCAACAGGACATTATATCTAAGCATATTTCAAAGCCAGAAGGCTTTTAACTCATAATAAGTCAATTAGTTGAAAACTCCAAAAGCAAAATCAAATGGATCAGCATGAACAAATACACCAAAGTGTTATTTCTCAAAATTGTTTATCATTTAGAAAACTATTTTTTTGTTGTTTTTGCAGATTGTGGGCCAAGTGACATTATATAAAATGTATTCTCTTCAAAATGGCTAAGTCTTATTGAATAAATAATATGGAACCAATAGCAGAGCAACTGGTTATTTAAAAGGCGTTAATATTGGACATCTGAATATGAGGAAGGATTCACGATTGTGTTACTGTAATTCCAAGTTTAATCAGGTGAGTGCTTTTACCCAATGCTGAATATAGCTGGAATGTGAAAAGCAAATATTTTAAAATATGGCAGTAATGACCCAAAACTGGCAGTTTCTAGCAAAAGGGGGAAAAAAGACCATCTGAAAATGCTGAGAAATTTTCAAATTAGCTAGGATGACCATGTTTCGGCTTTCAGTGCTGGTGTATGAAATCAACTCTGTGTGGTTTTATAATAGAACCCAATAGGAGAGGGACAGGGAAAGCCATCAGCTCCAACTCTTTTTACCCCTGTTCTGCCATTCAAATCTTACTCATCCCTTACTAATCATCATCTAGCTACTGTGAAAAATGGAATGTTGTAATGCAAATAAACTTCGCTTATCAATCGCTCTCCTTATGAATAATATTTGTAGGACTTGCTTTAAAAAAATCTTTTTCCTAAAACAAAGTCATAAATCTGTTATAGAAACTTAGCGTTCTTAACTTTCAATTTACCTAAGAACAAAATTTACTGCTTTTGTTCAGTTTTACTACTTAATAGTTGACCCAAAACATTCTTCAGAAAAGTTGCCCTCACCCATTCCTTTAGGGTGTCCCTTCTGTCGTAAAGCAAGTGTCTGTGTACTTGTGGGTTATTTCCGGACTCTATTCTGTTCTGTTGATTAACTTGTCCATTTTACATCAGTACCATACATGTAATAATTATAATTGCATAATAAATCCTGATAAATGTTTTGGAAGAGCTGTGACTTGATTCTTCTGCAAGAGTGACCCTTGGTAGTTCCATAGGGATTTTAGAATCAGTTTGTCAATTCCTGTCCCAATATTAACCCTAATTTTAGAGATCAGCTTGTACTTTACTGACATCACATTAAATATATAGATGGATTTGTTGAGCAGTGATATCTTTACAGTATTGGATCTTAACCATGTATATGATACCTTCTATATATTTAGGTTTTCTTTCATGTTTCTTAATAAAATGTTGCCCTTCCATGTGTAGAGGATTCTGTGGCCAACGAGAGGATCCTGCAGCAGAGACTTTAAAAGTATTTTCTGAAGAAAACATGAGGCACTTGGAAGAAAACAACAAAAACATTGAAGTGAAGTTGAGATGATCTCAAAGTCAGTAACCAATAGAAAAAATTCTGCCATCTATTTATCTCACATAGATTTCAAAGTGGAGATGAAACTTCTCCTGGTTTTAACAGGTTGGCTGTTTTTCCTCTAGACCGGGGGTCAGAAAATTTTTTCAAAAGGTCATGTGCTAAATATTGGAAGCTTTGGGGGTCAAGAGGTAAAATTAATGCTACTAATCAGGTACCTATATACTCATTTAAAAGGTAACCATTTAAAAATATAAAAATTATTCTTAGCTCTTGAGCCATAAGAAAAAGCTACAATCACATCACCTGGGAGTAAATGCCATTATACAGTGTTTTGTTGTTACCTTTTTTCTTTTTTGTCTTTCCAAGATTTTGTATCTCTCCCTTTTCTCCATTTCCTTTCTCATTTTCACAAGTACTCACGGCACTGTAGATTTAAGGGTCTATAAAGCCTCATCTACTAGTCCTCTCTTTAGTTTATATAATCAAATATAAACATCTGCAGATATTTATGGAAAGAGGAAAACCACAACATCATTCAATAATAAAGGAATAATTTCACATCTAACTTCTCTGCATGTTGCTTTTCAAATAAAATAATGCAATACCAATAGCTCTGAAAGTCAAAGGAAGCAGATCTAGTTTATTCTTTAAATATCTCAATAATATTTCATTATGGAAGTACTCAAATGTATTCAAAGTGAAGCAAACAATAGTGTACTAAATATTCTTATACATATCCTTAATTATTTAAATTTTTAGTTCTAAGAATTAATCTCCTAAGTGAGACTGTTTGGTAAAAGAGCATGTGCATGCTGAACTTTAATAATTAAACCCAGGTTGCTTTTTAGAAAGTATGTAATAATTCACATTTCCACCAATACACTATAAAATTACATTTTCCTCTTATTCCTGCCATTGTTTAATATTATCATGGCCTTTAGTGTTTGCCAATTTCATGAATAAAATTTTTGGAATTAATGAATGCTTGTCTCTTTATTATGTATCATTTTATTGATTTTTTTACTATAGTATATAACCTGAGAAGATCTCCATTTAAAAAACATAATTGTAAATAGTGTAGGACTAATTTGGTGGATAGTTCATGTATTGAGGGAACCTTCATATTCTGCATTCCTTGGAAGTCAGGTTGCCATACTTGCTATACACTCCGGTTCAGCAGAGCCTTCTCCTGCCATGACTGCACTTTGCATTGAGGTGACAGGAAGTTGGTTTCTATCATCTTGTGTGAGTCTACAACTGCTCTTCTCTGCTTGGCCCTGCTCAGTTCTTGAGATCCTAGCCTTCACAGTGAACTCTGGAAGTGTTGGTATGCCCAGGCGCCCTTTGAAGATGTGCGCTAGGCCCTCCCTAGAGCCTAACCTCCTTCACTCGCCCTGCCATGCCCCCAGCATCCCAGGAATACCAACTCTGCAATTCTCAAACCAAATCTCGTTACTTATGTCCCTGCTCCTCAGGGCCTGTGTGCTATGCACTCTGCCTAGGATATTCTTCCAAAACACTATCCCTAGAAATCATCTCATGGACTTCAACATATTTGAAACACTATATTCAACACAGCACACCTTCCACATTCCCCTTCCTGCACTGGGCACTGGGATGGCTGCTGTGACTGATATTAGATTTGTCCTCACCCAGGAGGAGGAAGGAGAGAGGAATGCAGAATAGGAAAGCTGCAGCCATCCTGCAATGCAAACATGTCAAAGGAGAATGAAGAAGTCCGAAAGTGATGTCTATTGCCCTGTTATGATTGGCCATTGGTGGAAAACACCAAATGAAACAATAGAGGGAGAATTGAAGAACAGTAGTGAAGTAGACAATGTAGAATAAAGGTGTGAAATGGTGAGGGAGGAGAGATAAAGGAAGTACTAAAACTCAAGAGTTGCTTTTACTTTTGTATGAAGGTATAATAAAATGATTATCAACAATAAACACTTGTTAGTCTAATCCCTCCTAACTGTGAGCATTTGCTTGCATTTTTATACATATTGGTTCCATTTCTTTGTATAGGGAAAGGGTAACAGGGGTTGGCAGAGAGCCCTGCAGTGGTCCTGGCCTCCTGCATGCCAGTACGATCTCCTCGAGATAGGAAAATGGGGATTAAAAGAAACACAGAGACAGAGACTTGAGAGAAACTGAGTCTTGGGCTGATCTAAGCTGCTCTGGGCAGCAAAGACAAAGGACTCACAGGACATCCAGTGTTTAGTCATTACAAGCATGGGAAGGAGGAGGGGCTGGCCAGGCCTTGGGACACCTGCTGATAACAAGTGTCAAGCAGGCAGGACTGTAGAATGAGGCCACAGCACATCTTTGCTGACAAGAACACACGGTTAATTCAGAGGGGAGGAATTTAGCTGCAGTCAGTTGACCTTGACTGCGAGTGAACTCAGCCAAGCTCTACTACTTCCCATGTCACACAGCCGAAATGGGAGGGGCAAGAAGCTTGTGGCACTATGGCCTGCCACTACTGGGCAGAGATGTCTGCTACATTTTTAAAAATGTGCTGAGCTATAGGTATTCCCAGGTCTGGTGCTGAATGTGAATGATAAAAAATGGAACCAAATGAGTCCTGTTTTCTGAGGCTTCATGGTCTTTGAAGGGCTTGGGATAACTTGAATGAAGGATGTGAAAAGTTTTTCTCCAAGAGACAGAGACTACTTTGATTTAAGCCAAAACCAATGGTTATATAATTACATAACGTTTCACTGTGTTAAAATATACTGATATAAAATATATATATATATATATATATACACACACACACACACACACACACACACACACTGATAAAGCTTAGCTGGTAGTCATATAAAACAACAGGAGACTTGCCTTGCCAGACTTGGCCCAAGGGGCAGGGTTTAACAGCAGGTCTAGACCTGCACTGTATGACATAGTAGCCTCCAGCCAGCTACTGCTGCCAACCGAATGAAATGTGCCTAGTCCAAACAGAGATGTGCTGTGAGTGTTAAAGATACCCTGGATTCTAAAGACAAAGTCCAAAAACAAAGAATGTGAAATACAGCAAAAATTTTTATATGATCACGTGCTAAAGTACGATATTTTAGACGGTGTGCTAAAATATATTACTAAAATCCATTTCATCTATTTCTTCTTTTTACTATAGCTACAAAAGAATGTTAAAATCATGTAAGTGGCTCACATTATATTACTTCCATGGGCACGAGGTAGGAGATTAGGGTGGGGCAAACTGGTTGAGCAAGTGGGTACAACCTGTCAATCACGGAGGACCCAGAACCCATATTCCTGGATGACCATCCAGGTTCCTGGTCCCTGTACGTGGGACTGCCTGGACCAGTCTGAAAGTGCTCGCTTCAGTTCTTCATTTACATCTAGCCTGAAACTAAGCAGGCCTTTGATGGAACAACTTAGATTTGATGGCAGGCCAAGTGAGTTTCCAAATACCCTTTTTGCATGAGGGAAGAGCAGTCTAGGAATGAGTACTACTCTGCCATAAAGAATGATAAATCACTGACATTTATAGCTAAATGGATGTACATTGAGGCCATACTCTTAAGTGAAATAAACAGGATGCACATGTGTAAATACTGAATAGTTTCTCTAGTGTGAGAAACTGAAAGTGTAAATTAGGACTAAAAGGTATAATAGATAATGTGAAATAGGAAGAAAATGTGCAAAGGGGAAGGGGAAGTGGGAGGGGTAGGGGAAAGGATAGAAGGGAATGGAAGATATATGAGAAAAGAAAAAAATGGAAACAAAGTCTTTGTAAATAGGGAGAGGTGGAGGGGTTGAAGGGAGGGCAGGGGAATGGGGAAAAAATAAGAACCAAGATACATCATGTAAAGGTACAAATTCCCAATGATGAATCTCATCATATTGTATACCTAAAATGTGCCAATAAACTTGAAAAAAAAGACCCCTGTCATTAACCTCATGGCGGCTGTGAGCCTTTCACCAGCTTGTTCTCACTCTGCAGAGTACTATTTCTTCTATCTTCAATAAATGTAAATCTGATTTATTTCACTTACAAGTATCATCTCAGGTGCACCCATTTACTGAGAAAAGTCTTAAGTTTGTCTTCTTTATGGTAGAGTAGTGCTTCATTGTATTAAATCTTTATTCATCAGTTGATGGGGATTTGGATTGTTTCCAAGAGTTAGATACTACAGATTGTGCTGCTATAAACATGGGTGTGCATATATTGCTGTATGATGCTTTTAATTCTTTCAGGAAGATACCAAGATGGGGAAGGGCTGGGTCAAATGGAACCTCTAGTTTCAGTTTTTTGAGGAATTTCCACACTAAATATCACATTGTTTCTCTGATGTGAGAAACTAAAAGGGTAAATAAGGTCTAAAATGTATAATAGACATTGGGAAATAGGAAGAAATTGTTCAAAGGAGAAGGGGAACAATGGAACAAATGGAAGGGGAACAAATGGAGGAGGAAAGGAAAGGAAGGAAAAGAAAAAGAAAAGAATAGAATAGAAAAAAATGGAAAGAAACATTTTGTAAATAAAGAGGGAGAGGGGATTGGAAAAAAAAGAAGAATCAAGATATATTATGTACAGGTACAAATTCCCTAGGATGAATGTGATCATTATGTACACCTAAAAGGTACCAATAATATTTAGGAAGCCCTCCACTAAATGAAATCATGAAAAAAATATAAATAAATGTAAATCCTCACTACCTTTTCATCCAATTCTCTGCTCCAGAACCTGAAGAGCTGGTAACCAGCAGAGAGCCATACTTCAAAATGAATTAAATCAGTCCAGGTTGGAAGTGTATCCCTTCTATATTCCCTCCTTCAACCCAGAATCTTCTCAGTGGGGCCTGAACAGCCAGATGCTGTCCTCTCTCCCTCAGTCAGTCGCTTTGATAATGCTGCTTTATTTTCTCCACAGGCATTTTTGAAAATGCTATGTTGGTTTGTAGCCCTACCTATTTTCTGCTTTCCTAAACCAGAATGTCAGTTCTGCAACCACAGGGCCCCTTCCACCAGGTCCATTTGGCCATTTGGTACTAATGGCCTTCTTCCATTGCATCTAAATTGATGGCAAGGGCTCAGTAAACACTCTGATTGAGTGAAAGAACTTGAAACATGGAAAATACAGAAATTAGGCTCTAGAGAAACTGAGATAAAAATTAACTGCAGGAGTAAGGATACCTTGTATGCTAATAATATTCGACAGCTTCAGGAACCAAAGCAAAGAGCTTGCAAGCAGTTTGATATTATAACAAGAGACAAAACCAATCCCAGCCACAGGTCTCTATGGCCACTATGACTGTGCTCCTTAATAAATAATAATAATAATAATAATAATAATAATAATAATAACAACAAGAGCAAGTCAATTCTGTTGAATTTACTTTGTGCCTGCCACAGTTCTAAGTGATTGGCATGTATTAAGTAATTTAATCCTTAAATAATCCTATAAACCAGGGACTATTTTTACCTTCCTTTTAAAGGCTGAGGCATAGAAGGTGAAGTGACTTACCTAAGGTCACACAGCTTGTTTCAGAGGCAAGATGCAAACCCTCTCACCACCCTTCTTTACATCCAACCTCATGTTCTTCCCTAATTTTATTACCTTTGTCCTTCTGTGAACATGCTACAAGAATATTACAAACCATGGTTTAGAGACATAAATGTTTTTAAAATCTATTTTAAAGTGGATGAGAATATTATCATGATGATGAGCTATAAAGCTTCATAACAAATGGAGATGGACATCCACCCTCACAACAGGAAGGAAATGGGCCCAGGATTTTCTGTTCAGCACCAACCACATTTGTACATTTTAATTTCTCTCTGTTATGATCAGAGACACTTTTTGCTGGCTATAAACTCACCATATCCACGTATGTGAAACATGTGCTCACTCCAGCTACCAGCTACTGAAATGATGATGATATTTGTTTTCAGTGACAAAATCCAAAATGGAAACTAAACTAGCAGCTGTTGGAGGGCAATTCAACAGGAGCAGTGGAGGGATTATCTGAGAGGCTGAGTGATTGCCACTGCCTTCTCTCTGCTCCGTGTCATCCACTCAGTTAAGACAATCTGATTTTCCCGTGCTGTAGAGCTTGGCCCACCCAGAGTCTGATATCATTTCTGATGCTCAGCAGAAAGCATGCTGGCCAACCCTAATTAACACCACCTTCCATTAGTGCTTGGTGTCCATTCATTCAGGGAGTATGACTGAGTATTTGCTCTGCAGAAGGCTAGATCGATGCTTAGAGTCTTATTCTCCAAAACTTATTCTCTTTGGTACTTATTCATTCTTTCCTTCAACATCTCAGTTTAGATTTCTGGTTTCTTCCCAATCCGAACAGCTTTGGATGATCTCTCTAGGACTTGTTTACCTGATTTAATAATCGCTTCTCCCCCTTACCTCTCGTCACTCTTACTGATGTCTGCCCATGTCCTTTCTTATTATGTGCATTCCTGCAGCTGCCTCTCCTTCTTCTTCTCCCAAACCATCAGCACCTGTCCTTTACGCAGAGTTTAACCTACTAAAGTATTTCTGCACAATGTTTGAATTTCCAATAAACGATCCTGTGACTGTTCCAAATGGACCGGTTCTAAAGCTCTGGTGAAATAAAGCAAAGTATCAATGAGAACTATTTGAAAAAGAAAATAGAGTTATGAGCTATCTGTTGTATTTAATATTTCTCATTTAGTGTAAAGTGTTCTGCTTTGGGACATGTTCCAACGTGAGTCCTAAGAACTACAAATTCTGAAAGAGGTATCATGAGGAAAAAATAGACACTCTGTGCAAGAAAACCTGTATTTTACATTTCCTTCTTGTTCCCCGAGTGAATTGGACACAGCACCCCTGTGTTTCGTGTAACATCCATTATGTGCCCACTGAACTCGCTTTAGGGAGTGCAGCTTTTTGGGGACGGGGGCAAAGAAGAGCCAGGTGTTTTCCATCTTCAAAGGGGCTTTGTCTCAGAGGGAAGCACAGCAAAAGATGCATCACAAGCGAGAATAAACAATGCACAGGGGTGTGTGCTCCTGCGCATGAGCACAGTGAAAAGTAAGAATAGCCTGGTTTCTGAGTTTCACGGGAGGTTACTGGCCTTGTGTTCGCACCGGAAGGATGGGGTAAGGGTTTGTGTGTAAACGTGCAGGAAGTTGTACGAGTGATGGGAAAATCCTTCCCCCCAAATCCTCAGCTGTACAGCTCACATTCCCCATAAGTTCACCTCACTGAATTCCAGGCCTTTTCATTGTCCCTCAGAAGAATTTCTATCATTGTCCCAAAGTCTGGTTCCAACACTCGGTATGCAGAGGGTTGTAATACTAACTATTGATCTTTAAACCTATCCTTATGGATATTTGTTTTACTTTGCGTCTTGAAAGAAACCCAAAAGGCCATCGTATACTCTCACATTATAGGTTCAACATACTTAGATGATTAGTTAGTGTTTGAACACCTAAATCGGGGCAGAGGAAGTAGCAGATTCAAGGTATAGTGATTCCCAGCCTCTGACCACATACACCTTTCTCCTCTCTTGGCCAACCTGGTGAATGTTTCCTCAAAACTGATAAGCAGATGATATCTGAAGTCTTATTTGTCACACTGTCATTACTCTCAGCCATGCTCTAAGGCTAAGAAGAACTGGCCAGAAACAAAAAACCAATATGATAAAAAAAGATTCATTTTTAAAAATCAGCTATCCATGAGAACGTTAATTTGTGGCTAGCAGTCAGACACCTTTTCAGAATCATAACTGCCCCTTGTACACTGTCTTACGTGTCCATGTACCACATTTATGCCAAGACTCGCCAGGAGGTAAATGACAACATACTGTATCTCCTTTTTTTCCAAAAATATTCTTAAATTTAAAATTCTGCATCTATCAAAGCCCAAGGCATTCATTAATTTAGTTGTTAATGGTTTGTGCTTCAATCTGCTATAATTGAAAAATGACTGATAGAAAGTTAATTCTCCCAAGGTCTGGCAGAAAGAATTTGTTCTTTTAATAAGTCTGTAGAGAATGGAAATCATTAATAAAAAAATGGAGATGATAGAATAGGAAAGAAAAATAAAGAAGAGAGATCAAAACCTACTTGAAAGAAAGCTCTCCCATGCCAGCTTTATTCCTCCTAAACAATCCTGCAGCCCTTCAGTCTCTCCTCTAAGAAGAATTCCCAGCTTCACTCCAAAGTCTGCCTCCAGGTCTACATATATACATAGTTTTAATTTGCAAGTTGCGAAGTGCTGTGTGATACGCCCAAAACATTTTGGGTAACAGACTAATATTTACTGAATGATATATAATGAATGAATATTTTTCATTATGTTCCTTCTTTACATATATATTTTCTCCTTTTATTTATGTTACAGTAAGTTTGCTTGAAAAAGTGCTCAGTTGATTTGAGGACAATTCTTACTTAATGTCTTCCTCAATCAGTCCTTGGCTTCAGTCTTTTGTTACTGAACATATATTTTTTATTTTCTAAAACTTTTTCAAGTGTAAGACTGAGAAAGAATCATCCAAGTGAGACAGAGAGAATACGAGCTGTATGTAGAAAGCACAGTTCTAAGAGATAAATTCCAAAGTGGCAAAGGAACATTCTTACATTTTTCTTACACTTCATTGTCCATTCTTGGACTCCCTCCATCTTCCAAGTTTCTCAACCTTTCTGTCCTTAGACTGGAGGAATACAAATCCATTTTGCTAACATTCTTCACATATTTGAATTCTCCAAGCTTTCCTTCTCCTGACCCGGAAGGTAACATATCTCCAAGAAGTTATAAAAGCACTTATAGCTACAGGGAATGCCAGAGGACACTGCAGGGTCTGCCTGCTCTCCCAGCATAAGCAGCCCCAGTAGAACAAGGAAATCAGATCACTAGATCTTTGCCAAAGATCTGTAAGATGGCACTGTCATCCCAACTGCTGTAATTAAAACGCTGTTTATGGAGTTACCACGAAGTGCAAAGCACCACATCCGGCACAAGAACATCAAAGCCTTAGAAGAAATAGACAATCGCTGTCTTCAAAGGTACACAATTGATGGGAGGTAACTGGGAAAACGAAGTTTGGAATTGGAAAATTAAACTAGGAAGGTTAACTAGTAAAGTAATACAACAAGTTAATATTTTTTAAAGTATAATATTAACAGGAAATACAGAATAAAAAATATATCCAAATTAAAAATAAGAAATAAAGAATTTGATAGGAAAAGAACTCTTTCTCATTTTTGCCTGACTCTAATTTTCATTGTGTTAGCTCTCCATCACTGGGTCAAAGTGCCTGAAACTAACAACTTAAAGGAGAAAAGGTTTATTTTGGCTTATGATTTCAAAAATTTCAGTCCCTGGTCAGCTGGCTCCATTGCTTTTGGGCCCATGGAGAGACAAAAACATCATGACAGAAAGGTGTGGGGGAGAAAAGCAGTTCTCTACAAGACAACAAGGAAACAGGAGAAAGGGAAAATGCCAGAGACGAAGGGGTTAGGGACCAGATACATTTGCCAAGGTCATGCCCTCATGACCCACTGCCTTCAGCTAGGTCCCACCTACTGTGTCCATCAACTCCCAAAATACCATCAACTTATGATCTCATCAATGGATTAATCCATTTGATGAAGGTAGAACCTTCATGGTCACTTCCCAAAAAGCCCATTTGCTGGAAGCCAGGCTTATAGCACAGGAGTTTTGGGGGACAATTCAAATCCAAACTGTAACATGTATACACCCCTCAAATTAACAAAAAGAAAGTTAAAATACAAGATCCCATATGCTATAACAAAATGAGTGGTATGAGTATGGGAAACTACTTTGAAACTTCAGAGGAGAAAGGAGAGAGAATTAATCTGGATTTTCTTCCAAGTAATTAAGCTAAGTGAATACAATTTCTGTCCTTACAGAGCGCAAGTTCAGTACAGGTAATTATGTCACAAAGAGTAAAAGTAAACAAAGTAAGTCCCTGTGGAACAAGAGTATGATACAAAGAAACTTTCTGAATTGATGATACCTACATTATATGCAGTTTTCTGAAATAATTCAGTCTTGGCATGTTCATAAATATGCATAAACTGGAAGCTTCCAAAATATTTATCAAGCAGTAGTCCTGCTTAAGTTTTATTGAATAATTAAAGCTCATTTGTCAATAGCTGATTATTAATATGCAACAAAATGCCATAAAAATTCTTTACAAAGCTTAGAGGGTTGAATGTTTTCTTTTTCCAAAAAGAATCCACCATCATCCTCTGCTCCTGTTTTGCCCAGTAATCTTGCACACCCGAGGACAGTGTGAAGTTACAGGGCCACCCCGGACTCCTGGTCAACACATCCAAGTCCCTGCAGCTAGCAAGGGTGACTTCCGCTGTCCACTGCAGGCTTCTCCCTGCACAGGCTTAGGACTGGAGCCAAAGCGAAGTGCTTAATTTGGAACCTATCTGCATCTCTGACCCCTCAGAGGTCTTACAAATGCTGAGCTACTGCAGGTTCTAAAGAACTTCCCAATGAGAGGTCAGACAAGGAAGACAAAACCTGAGAAATGAAACACTGGTCACAGCTCTTGATTATGAGAGACAGAAATCCAATTAAAACTAGTTTAATGGAAAAGGGAATTGGTTCACTTTACTGGAAAGTCCAGGGGAGAATGTGGCTTCAGGGTGTTCAGTAATAAAGAGAATGTTCTCTGTCCTCTCACTCCTGTTCTTTTGGTAACTTCTCTATATGAATTAGCTTCATTCTCTCAGGCTGTGTGACCTGAGGATGCAGGAGCTAAGAGTTGCATGTAGGAGAGTGCAATGTAGGAAAACTGCAGCATGCTCAGGTGGCACAAGTCAGTCAACCATCAGATATGCAAGTAAAGAGAACAGGACAAAGAGACCTACTAATCATTTCCATAGAACACCATGTAACAATAACAACAGTAATTGGACGTGCCAAATCAGCCAGCTGCAGACAGGCAGCCACCTGGTTCCACACTACAAAGATGCAGAGGACACTGGACCACCAGGCCATGGTACTGAGTCCCGCTGCTCCTGGCCCAGAGGTCGGGGCTTCTGAGCTGCCGTCCCACTGCTCCTGGTCCAGAGGAAGGGGCTTCCCAGCCACCATCCCTCCCACTGCTCCCAGCCCACAGAAAAGGGCTTTTGGGCCTCCATCCCTACCACTGCTCCCGGCCCCTGTCCCACCTCTTTCAGCTCAGAGGAGGTAATCCGTGCAGGTACCAACAGCACCCCCCCAAAGTCGAAATGAGAAAACACATACATAAGACTCAAAACCAGACTTCCAGATCACCTACAGCAACCCCAAAGGGAAATGAGATGGAACACTCTGATACTCAACC
>NW_004624763.1:15256520-15272278 GCF_000247695.1 Heterocephalus glaber | reverse complement strand
AAATGATGAGAAATGGAAAAAATGGAAATAAAGTCTTTGTAAATAGGGAAGGGTGGAGGGCATGAAGGGAGGGCTAGGAATGGGGAAAAATAAGATCCAAGATGCATTATGTAAAGGTACAATTCCCAATGAGAAATGTAATTGTGCTATATACTTACAATGTTCTAATAAAAGAATTTAATAAAGTGCAAAATAAAAACAGAAATTGAACATCACCTACAGACAATGCCTTCTCCTGAGCAGTAACCCTCATTGAACCTTTGTGATCTTGTGAGGGAGTCTCAGAGATGGAAGGGACTTGCTCAAATTCCCACGACTACTAAGCCTCAGTGCTCAGATTCTAACCCAGGTCAGCAGAACTCCCAGGCTGGACATGGTGGGGAGCAGCTGCAGTGCAGCTACCGTGATTCACAACCATCCTCTCCCACGTTTTCCCTCCACAAAGGTAGCTGCTTTGCCCAGAGGTAGTCACCTTGACAGAGAGGTACCCAGTTCAAACCCCCTGCCTCCACTGGGGAGACTGTAAAGAACGTCTCACCCGGTTTTCTGAGACCTCTGTTCCAACTGCACCCCACTTAAACTTCTGCTTCTGCCCAGTTCTAATTCTAGTCCTGTCCTAGGGAACCAACCGAGGCCGTTTCCAGAGAGCCGACCTAGGCTTGCATTGCTGATCTTTATTATAAACTACCTCTTCCAATCAAGTGTGCTGCCTTTGCTTGCTTAACTCCAAAGAGTTATTGTGAGATGAATCATGAAGTTTTAAAAATGAACAGTTTCCAAACAGGGGACAAAAACACAGCCCTGTGACATTTTCAGAAGGGCAGCATAATTTCGTGTGAATTGCAGACCCGGTCAACAGTTTTTCAGGGTAAATATTTTATGTTCTTTATTACAAATCTGAGCAGAAGGCCTTCATCATATTGGTTTACTCTTTTCTGTCTTCCTGGAAAATTAAACTGTTTGATAAACAACCCCAATTTAGCAGGCTCTCCTTTACAGGGTTTTACAATTCTTAGTTCCCCTGCATATCAGAAACTACTTAGATCCAAACTGTTGCTTTGAGAAGCAAGTGTGGAATCCTGGACTCTCAGGTCTCCTGGAACATGTTCATATTCTTTGGTTCCCCATGCTTTATCAACACCACACAGCTGCCACTCTCCAACCTTGAAATCTAAGTTGCAACCCAAATCACAGAAGAAAAACAAGGAACAAAGGGTACTTTGTACATTCAGTGCTTTATGGACACTTCAAATTCAGCTAGTCCTAGAATTGTCAGAAGATGGGCATATCTTTCCTTCTCTCTCCATATTGTTCAGTAGCGAGTGCTGGCCTTCATGTTATACTTTCTGTTTTGAATTCCAGAAAGGGTCCTGTGCTCTGTCTCATTGACTTGATGTTTACAGTCCTACTATTGGCAATTCTTTCCCTGATGTCAGGTGAAAGCTTCCAAGGGAATTGAGACCCTTAAGCCTCTCTAGTCCTCCAGCATACTGTTTGAGTGTGCCTGAGTTTACCAGAAGCTTTGCAAAGAGGGAATTTTGATTATGGAGTCATTGGGTTGGAGGATGGAGCAGGAAACCAGAATCAGTAAAGCTGTTAATTTGCCCAGAGTACTTTACAGACATTATCTCGTTGGCCTTTAAGTGACCCCATATTACTCTACTTTTACTGGGAAGGAAACTGACCTTTTGAACAATGGGCAAATTTTCAAACAACTTAAAACTCAAAAATAGCAAATGGGGTTCTAGATGTGTCCTGTCTCACTTAGTAGCCCCACACCCTAACAACACTGGGCTCACCAAGGGGAAGAGAGAGGAGGAAAAACAACACAAAGCAACACTGACCCTGACGAGCCTCCTTGGACTGGGCTCAGGGGCTGCAGGCAGTCGTGGAGCTCACAGAGCACGCTGTGAAGCAGAAGTGTGTTGGCGGCTGGGGCGGGGGCGGGGGGGTAGATGGCTTCTTGTCAACACACAGTTCCCTCGACACACGCCGTTCCCATCAGCTGGAGAGCAAACAATCTGCTCTGCAAATGAAGCCAAGGGATCTGCAAAGCCATGGAAACCTCAGAGTCAGGGGCAGTCTGCAGTGGACTGTAGATTCTTGCCCATTTATCATATCTCTGAGCAATTTTTCCACAGCTCGCCCTCAGCTAGCATTAGGCTGCTCCACATTGGATGTTGGAAGAAGATGCAGAGGGAGGATTCCGAAGGCATCTGGTTCAAGTGCTGTTCAGAGCTGGTCGCTACATGAGGTTGCAGGTTCATTCCCAAATGAAATAGCAGTTTTGGAAGCATGTACTGCTAAACTCACTCACAGTTGTTCTCCCTACAGCAGCAATGGTACACAACAGTTTTCAGTCAAAAATGTTCTCACAGGTCACACAGAAAGAGTCCTGGAGTCCACTATGGTGCTGTAGGTCTAATGGAGCCCTTACTGGTAGCACAGTGGTCATACCAAGTTCACCCAAGCTCAAAATTTTATGCTGTGATATTTACTCTTTAATCACAATTCAAGTGCTGGCCACGTTTTCTCACCTTGCATGGAGTTCAAATAGTACTATGATGTGATGGTGACATAACATGTGAATAAGAACAAAAGCTTGGGGACAGCACTTAGTTCAACTCTCAGTTCTTTTTGGAATTTAAATTTTATTAGTACGTCTTCAGTATGTAATGATTGCATTCCTCCTGAGGAGTTGGTATGTTACATCACATATTTTAATTATTTTTATGTCGACTTCTCCTTCCCTCCCACTTTCTTTCTCTATCCCTTGGTCCCCTTCCTTTTCAAAAAAAAAACTATCTCTCTATTTCATATTATTTGTCTTTTATTTTGGTCTTTATTTATACTTTGGGTTTCTCATATAAAAGAAATCATGCAATATTTAAGACTGTGTGTCTGATTTATTTCACTTAACATTATGGTCTCAAGGTGCATCCATTTTGCTACAAATGACTCGAGTTTGTCCCTCATTGTGGCAAAGCAGCACTCCATTGTGTGTAAATACCACATTTTCTTTATCCACTTTTCTGTTGATGGACACATAGGCTGCTTCCAAGATTTAGCTGTTATGAGTTCTGCTGCTATGAACATGGGTGTGCATGGATCACTGTAATATGATGTCTTTAACCTTTTCAGGAAGATACCTAGAAGGGAAATAGCTGGGTCAAATGGAATTTCTACTTTTAGTTTTTTAAGGGCTCTCCACATTGATTTCCATAGTGGTTTACTAGTTTACATTCCCATTAACATTGTAGAAGGGTTCCTTTTTCCCACAACCTAGCAGACTTTGTTGTTATTTGATTTTTTGATCCAGGAAGATGGAATCTCAGTGTTGTTTCAATTTTCACTTCTCTAATGGCCAGTGATGTTGGACATTATTTTCAAGTCTCAGTTCTACCATGCACTAGGGTGTGGCCTTGTACAAGTAATCTAGTCTGTCTATCCCTCAGTTTCATATGATAAAATGGAAATCAATAGTTATCCAATAGGGGCAGTGTGAGAATCCAATGAGATAAAATAGGTAAAGCCATCAGTGCTGTCTCTCTAATTCTGACATCCTTACTACGGATTTGAAGGAAGGAATTGAAAGCACCTGAATTTGAGATTTTGCTTCCCTGCCAGGTACCACAGCTACTCAGAAGAAAAATACTTAAATCACTTTTCTTCCTGCCTTCAAGCAGAAATCCAGAATGATAGTAACTACAGGGCACTTTTCCAACTCTCAAAATTTCCATTTACACTGTTTCAAAATAATCTACTTTTAAAAAGAAGAACAAGGTGGGACAAAGAGAGTTCTTAATTTTTATCATGCCCCCAAAGTGTATAATTAATCAAAAAACAAATGCCTCAAAATGCTTCATGACAATAGACAAAAATCATCTTACTTTCTATTCTAGAAAAGAAATGGGTTTTGAACTGTCTTTTTCTCTCTTACTTGCAGCAGTGTAATAAGAAAGACAGGTATCCACGTGCAAGTTTCAAATGTATGTGTCCACCTATGAGACCATGTGCTGTAGCAGAGTTTAGATTTCAGACTCCTGGGCTCCAGTCAGAGCTTTATCATTAGCTGCTGATGGGACTCACCATCTCTGGGCATCGTGGTTCTGCACTTAAACAGGAGATATTAATTCCTAACACCAGTGGACATGGCAGGCTCAACAGTCATCCTTCCTCTACACAAGAGAGATGCTGAAATTGCCACAGTTACTTTCCCATCTCCTCTCATTAGGAGAAGGAGTAGAAATATGACTCTTCCATGGCCACCAAAGCATAAGAGGAAATCTGCAAAGTACTCCGGTAAAAAATCATCCCTAATAAAAGAAACATGAGAAAAAATACATTTTTAATGGCATGATTCTTGGAGCTGCTGCAGTCATCTTGAGACCATGAGGGGAAAGCCCATAAAATATGACTGAAATAGACTCAGAAGACTTGACAGTATTGAGCTATTTGATCAACACTGTAACTGCCTTCCCAAAGGCTTTGCTTTATGTAGAAATGTCAGCCACAGTGGTCTAGCTATGTTTGGTCAAGTGTTTGGTTATTTGCAACACAAGCTTTCTAACTTTTATATTATCCCTTTAGAGTTTCTGGGAAGAATAAATGGTAGGTGGAGGATCAGAGGTTAATTCTACCTATGGGAAATGCTATCTTTAAACCTATTTCCTTTCCTGTAAAGCCCATTTCATTCTTGAAAACAGTTGCTGATTCATCTACCTACTAGCTAATTATGTAATTAGCTGCAGCCTGTTTGTGCAACTTCAGTTACATTTGGGAATACTTACTTCTTGGGGTTATTTCAAGAAATATGCAAAATAACACAGCATCTATCACTACAAGGTAAATCTATTGCAGCAGAAGTAGCAAATCCTGGTAAAGTTCCAGAAATTCATGAGGTGGATGAAATTAGATTGGAAATTTTCTTAGATTCTTTGGAGAATTATCCATAAATGAGGATCTGGCAGCATTAAACAAGTTAGCAAGGGAAGTGGGAAAATGATGATGATGAATCACTATTTCAAAGGGGAATGACTCTGGGTAGGAATGTCAAAATGGCAAAGTTGCCCTGTAAAACACTCTGGAAGTTCCTCAAAAAATTAAACATAGGCTCACAATATGACCTAAAAATTCCACATAGATATAAACCTAACAGAACTGAAAACAGACGTTGAAACAAACATGCGTACGTATGCATATTGATAGCAGCACAGTTCACAATAGCTGAGAAGCAGAAACAACCTAAAAGCCTATTGGTTGGTGCCTACATAACCAGCGTGTGGTATGTTCATAGAATGGAGTAATAAAAGCAAATTAAGTGCTGAGACATGCTACGATATGAATAAATCTTGAAAACATTAGGCTAAGTGAAAGAAGGCAGTCATGAAAGAACATATTGCTTATTTCCAATCATATGAGATCTCCAGAGTGAGCAAATATATGGAGAGAATACAAATTAGTGGTTCCCCAGGGTTTGGAGGAGGGGTGAGGGAAAGGATTTGGGTGAGTCGTAGGGTGACCGCTCATGGGCACAGGATTTATTTTGGGACTGAGAAGTATGTTCAAAAACTGACCACAGAAACAGTTACAGAATTGTGTGAATATAGTGAAAGCTCTTGGCAACCACCTTATTGATTATGCCCAAAGCAGGCTATCACAAGTTAACCCCATAAATGGCTTGTTTTGAGAAGCGAGTCCAGCCAAATCCTATATGTCAAGGTCAGAGTGACTTGAAACCAAATTCCATTCCCACAACTAAAACCTTCTTAACTAGAAGGACAAGGTTCTAATTACAACCCTATATTTTGTCTATTCTGTTCCTAATTTGAAAATGCTTCGTTTTTTCCTTTACAAGCCTCGTTTGTATGAGTATCTATAGCAACTGCAGGACTGCATGTCCTCACACGTAGTTCGCCTTTACATCAATTTGATTATCAATAAAAATCAGTGGCTTTGACCCATGCCTTTGCTGGATGCACCAGCATTGGTCATCCTGTCTCTTCACTTCTGTCTTTTAGTTTTTCTCCCAGCCTTGCATCGTAGCACTGAGCAGGAGATCAGAACATAATGCAGAGGTGTCTGACAAAAACCATTGAACTGCACAGTTTAAGTGGGTAAAGGGTAAGATATGTAAGTTAAATCTCAAAAAGCCATTATTTTTTAAAAGGTGGGTGTCTTAGTTACTTTCTCATTGCTAAGACACAATATACTATCCCCACAACTTCAAGGAGGAAATAGTTTGTGGAGGTTTCAGTCCATAGTCGCCTGGTTCCAAAGCAGGGTGACAGGGCAAAGGGGCATGGCAGAGGAGAAATAGCTCATGGCCTGGCAGCAGGAAGCAGAGAGAGATCAAGGGAGGAAGGAGAGGAATCCTCCCAGGTCATATCCACAGAGATCCAACTCCTCTGCCAGGCTTTACTTCCCAACATCACATTAAGCTATAAACTCATCAGTGGACCAGTCCACTGATAAGTATCACACCTACTTGATCCAATCACCTCCACAATGCCCCAACTATGACCACGTGCGGCTTTGGGGACATCTAGATAGAAACCATTCCAGTGGGCATGGAGGAGAAAATGATTTCCGTGTCAGAGGATTGAGAGGAGTCCTCAGAATAAGGGGTCGACCTTTGCATATCTGTGCAAATTGCCCACGTATAACCAAATCATCAAAGTTAAACGTGCAGTGGAATATAGTGCTTTGTACTATTATCCAGTGTACCCAGAAAAATGATAGCAAAAAAAAATTAACAGTCAATACTTGGTACATTCATTGGTCTAATTGATGCAGAAATTTGTAAACCTTACTGTATGAAATATAAAATAAATCATTGTTTGCATAGTATTTGGCTGCTGTTTAAAGATAACATTCCAATCAAGCTTTTTGTTGATCAAGTGATTAACTATTCAGCAGGAAATGCTGGTAGTTTTTGAAATGGCTTTGACTTCAGAGCTCCTTTCCTGGCACCAATTACCTTAGAGAAAAAGTCATGTAGTGTCCACGTGGATGGGGACGTGCTCAGGAATGCTGTGCAAAGATCTTTTACATTTGATAATTCAGAGAATTCAAGGATCTCAAAAGAATCCCTTTCTAACAAGCAATATATATGCCCAGTTTACCATACAACTCCAGGACTCCCTTCAAAGACCAGGCATTATAACACAACTGTTTTGAAAAGGACTGAAAAAGATCCAATCAAAATATATCTCCAAGTCCCTTGTCTGGCAAGGTTGATTCTACAATATCTTTGTGATATTTTAAATAACATGTCCTTTAGCTGTGACAGGAATCTCAAGATGAAATCTCTAGAAGAATGAGAATAAAAACATACACAGATTGAAGAGGTGATTTAAAGGGCAACGGTGACCACCAAGATCCCTTTGCCCTTGGTTTGGTTATGCGTAGGTCCACGTAAACAGGGATTTGACAGTGAGATGCCAC
This sequence comes from Heterocephalus glaber, assembly GCF_000247695.1. The sequence goes on along the minus strand of NW_004624763.1, from coordinate 15,264,832 downwards.
TGACTTTTGCTTGATCTCAGATCCTGAAAGTTGCTTTTAATTTTCAATATTTCCCACCGTGTCACTCTCTGAAACAAGATGTATTATTGTTTCTTCAAATACATTTGTGAAGGCCAGATTAGATAAAGTGATTTTTTTTTGCAACATTCACAATTCTGACTCTAATGGGAGCATTCTTTTAAAGATCAAGAATTAAAAGGGCAGAGAGAGAGCTGTAGAGGATGGTAAGAAGAGAAGAAATGTCAAAATGTTTCCTTCTGGCCCACATGAAAAACAACAGTCATTGTTTCGCTTTGCCAATGAGCTATGGTAAACAAATTAGTAAGGAATTCTATTTGCCATTACTGCTTAGGCCCCTAAAATTCTTAAGCGTTTGGAAGGTGAAATGGTAATGATTTTCACTTATTAAAATCCTATTCATCCTTTAAGACACAGATCAAATATCACCCTTTCCACAAAGCCCTTGGTGTCCATGCCCAACTTCCAGTACCTACAGCTTCTGAATACTAAGGACATCTGGTAGACTTCATATCAGAATGTGAGCTGGTTCTGCCACCTCTAGTTCTACAACCACGGGCAAGGAATTTGCCTCTAAGTTTTAGTAGAAGCAATGATGACATGCTATTTCAACTATTACCATACTCCAGGTCTTATTGCAATACAGTATTTCCCCAAGGTGACTATTATTACTCTTCACTGTAATGCCGAGGAGCAGAAAATATCAGCAACTTCAAAAGTCAACATTAGATACTGTCATTTCTTTTTTTTTTTTCTTGAAGAAAAAAATGAAGTCATTCATTAAAACCACAGTACATTTTTCACTATCATTTACTGTCTAAGATCCAAGGTGGTTAATCTGAGCATGATAAAAATATTTCAAAATATTGCTATTCACCATTATCACTTGCTAGGAAAAACAGTATCTTTTGATAGCAACACGTAAATCTGATTACAAATTACATATTTTTATTTTGGATTTGTTTAATTTTAAGACAAATGAAAAGAAGAATTATATTTTATAGGCTTCCCAGGATAGGCAAGAATTCCAAACCATTTGTGAATTTTTTCAGCTCTTTTAAAGTCCTCTGGGTGAGGTATGGAAGTCAACTTGAAGCATATAATTTGTAGCAAAGAAAATTCCATGAATGGCCTAGAAGCTACTGTGGGCTGTTTATATCTCTTATCTCTCTTTCCTGCAACAATGTTCTAAGAACTCTAGTTTCTGAAAACACTGCTGTGAATGGGATCAAATTAAAAATTAACTGTGATAAAGCTAAACAACTTCAAGTGGCGGCTCTTTGCCCTGGACACCAATCCTGTACATTAGACCAGCGAACGAACTTGTTGCAGTAATAAGGTGGGGCATTTGATGCACAGGAGCAACATGGTATTGTGACAAAACCAAAGTCCTTTGAAGAAAACCGTGGTACATGTACTTGGACAGTAAATTAATATACAACAGCCATATACTGAAACCTCAGCTTATGCTCTGCATTCTTTTAAGTGCTGGGCCCTGAAACTACTAAGCTTCGCTTCTTCATACTAAATAATTCCAAGAAAGAACTAAGAACATGTATTGAAGCATCTAGCCAAGTGTGTTTGGTATGCAGAAAATGACTGACAAACAGTAGCCAAGATGGCATTTTTGTTTCTATGGCCATGATGTTGTCTGGAGGAATCTGACCTTTACAGCATGTATTATTTCTTCTTTACCTTCTAAGTAGTATGACTAAAGCTCAATTTTAGTATTACAGAAATACTATCAAGACCAGTTTCAAAACTTCAATGCTCACCCGAAAAGCGAAAAATGATTCAGTAACCTGAATATCTTCTACAATGCCAGTAATTGCCATCGTTAGAATGAATCGGCTCTTTGGAGTTTGCAGTAGCAATTCTGTGTCAAGTGCTTTCAGTTGCAGTCAAGATGAAATCCTCTACCAAACTGCACAAAAAATAAATGCATTGGCTCACAGAGCGGAGAAGTAGAGGAATCGTCAGGTTTCAGAGGCAACTCGGTCCAGCTGCTCAATAATGTCACCAATAGGCTAGTTTCTTTGCATCTTCACTCTCTCTCTTGCTCAATGTCAACATCACGAAAGATACCATTACAATCTAAATAGTTTATCACTAGCACTAGTATGCATTAATATGATACGCTGCCTCATTCACCCATGGCGTAAAGAGGAAGCTCCTTTGCAACAAGCTCCCAGAAAACATCTCCTCCGGCTTTATGGTTCTAACTATTTTCATGTGTCAGCTGTTTTCAGCTTTTAAGTCGGCAAATGTCTAGACCCTGGCATAAAGCTGAGCGCATTAGATGAGGTAAAATTCTTGTTCATCATTTTGTTTACAATGGATACACTTCTGCGGCTCTTCGGAGTTTACAAAGTAGCGCCTGGATAAACCTAGTCAGAATTTCCATGCGCCTGGCCTGAGCCCTCCAGGGGAAAGCGTTCGCAGAAAGAGCAGACCAGCTGAGATCTTCAGGTAGGATTTGACTCTGTGCCTTTTTCCCAGGCAGAGACCGCCAGTCAGCGGCAAACGGTGCCGGCTTCTGCCTCGCTGCCCATCCACCTCGTGGACCCGCCCACTCCCTGCTCTAAACTGGGTGCCCTTTGCAAGACACGACAACACGACAACTCCTGCCCGTGGCACAAGAGTCGGGGCTGACCTGTCTGGGTCTGAGTTAGCTCACGTGAAAAAGAAGCCAGCCCATCCCACAGTGGGAACTGGAAGAGGAAGCGTTCAGCCCTGCCCTGCTGTTTCCTCCCAGGTACAAATGAGCTCGCCATACGATGCTTCCGCCTGGATCTGCCGAAGACGGGAATGGCCAGGGCCATCTGACCGCCCAGGGCGGAGTCCACCTCCACCAGCACCTACTTCTCACTTCTAGGAAAATATTTCTATGGTTCTGGCAGCTAATGAAGTTTTTGTCTATGATGAATTGCTTCATAACCGTTATTTTTTTCAGTACTGATTTTGTTTCATGGGGGTTTTTTTCCCCTTTTAATGGATATGGAACTTCAGTTTACTTCTTTGAATCTGATAAATATGAGTATTTTAAAGTCTATCTCAATATTTTTAAAAATTGAAGAGTATGGTGTAAAGTGGGATACTTCCAGTGTAATAAATGGGAAACCTCATTTGTTAATGAAGTAAGTAGAGTCTTCTTCAGGTACTGCTGTAGTGTGTGCTGCACGTGGAGTACACTTATCCCTGGAGAGCTGACTTTGTTGGCTGTTATTCTCGAAGTAAGCTCTGTCACTGGATTCCTGTCTGCAGCTCATGTTGAATGAGGCTCTTAGGGCATCAGTTTGGGTTTGAGCTTTATTTCTCTTTGAGTTTGGGCTGGATCTCTCCCACACCCGCTCTCTCTCTATCTCTCTCTCTCTCTCTCCCTCTCTCTCCTTGTCTTGCTCTGTCTCTCTGTCGCTCTGCATCCCCTTCTTTGCCCCCACACCAAGGCCTACTCCAGAACCAGGGGAGTTCAAGGAGGTGTGAAGAGATGTTAATTTCCTAGGACTCCCGTATAAATTACCAGCAGCAGTTTTTCTCTTACAGTTCTGGAGGCCGGAAGTCAGAAACCAGGCTTGCCCGTGCCTCCTTCCTTACCCCTGTCTGGTCTCTGGTGGTTCTGGTGCTCCTAGACTCACCGCCGTGTCGCTGTGACCCCCACCTCTGAATTCAGAAGCCCTGCTTCCTTGTGTTCTCCGTGGGTTTGCCTCTTTCTTTTAGAAAGGACATCTCAATTAGGGCTGAGGGCCACCCGAAGTCCAGGATAATGTCGTCCCGAGGTCTTTAGTCACATCTGTGGGACCTTATTTCCCAAGGTCACGCTCCGAGGCTCTGGGTAGCTTGAATTCTGGAAGGACGCTATGTCAGCCCCTCCAAAACATCAGCCCTAAAACAATACTGAGAACACAGGCAGTTGCCGAGCCAGTAGGATGGTTTCCCACAGCCTGCAGTGATAGGCTTGATCCTGGGTACCCCGAACCACCCGGAATTACAGAATTTTCCCCAGCCTTTCCTTTAAGGCGGGAGAGGGACCTGTGTCCATGCTGCATGGAGGATCTCGGAGAAGCCTAATGCCTAAGCATTGCTGCCACTGAGAGCAGAGCCCAGCCCTGCCCCTGACTTGCTACCTGCTTACGACTCTGTTCCATTTCAAGTTCTTGAAGATGTTTGCCTTGTTCCAAACCTACCATTGTTCCTGTCACTTTCTTTTTCTATACTTGTCATGGCGAGAGGTTTAGGTACATCCCAATGACAGTCCATTCCATCACCTTCATTTTTCTCGTGTGTGCAGGTTGTATAAGTCACGACAGATTGTCTGTCATGTGTCCCCTTGCAACTTCAGTGTAGCTCCAACACTCAGCTCTACAGAGGTCCACAGACTGCCTGGGCATAGCCCCTGCTCAGCCATGGCTTAGGGGCTGGGGACCCCATGGAACCAAAGACCCTGCATTTTCCCCTTTACCCCAGCAGCACCTCCCATACTTTATGAATAAATCAGCAGAGTAAATCCAACACTTTATTAGGCTTGGTCCTCACTGATTCCTCTTTCTGCAATTTTCCTCAATCCAAAGAAATTTCTGTAATATATATTCTTCGTTTTTAAAAATACCACCTGGGGTATTTTGTTATGTGCCTTGACTAAAATAAAATTCCCAAGTCTTATTTTTAGATCAATTTTACTTGGCAATTAAGTTTTGGTAAATAAATTTTATTCTCTTGTCCTGGTCTTAATTCCAGGAAAAAATAACTCAGAAACAAGTTTTTTTTTTAAAGCTGCCTTAATTTTCTAATGGCCAAATTGTTACAGTTGTTTATTCAACCCCCTTGTAAATAATCTAGCAGCTGTGAACATTCTAGACATCTAACAAAAAAAAATATTTTAATAGAGGATGGGGAAATGTCGTAAATAATGAAAGTTGTTGTAAAAAGTAATGGTTTTGCATTTTATGGTTCATCTGCAATGAATTATGGATTACATTTTAAAATGGGCTCTGGGCTCTCTTCTCATAAAAGCTAACACTAGAATAGCAGGGAAGCTGTTCCACTTCTCATTCCATACCCATTCGACTCTGGACAGTCTGGCTTTGGCAGGTGGACGGCAAGCGTGGGATGTGGCTTTACATGGCCTGTTTCTCACCTTTTCTCTGCTGCTTCTGGCAGTTCAGATGTGCAAACAGGTTTTCAGAAACTGGGCTCAAGCAGCAATCTGGTCATCTGCTCCTTGAAGATACCAACACTGCACATATTTTCTATGCTAAATTGGATTCTGAAGGGTGAAATTATGCTTAAGAATGCTTCCACCTTGAAGCACTCAGGTTTCCTATGTTTAAATCATTTTTAACTTAGCAAACGACACTGACAATGGGGCCTGGGAGTTGGGCCGTGTCTCCATTTGCTTTTGCACTTTTCTTCTGATAAGAATGTTCTGTGTGCTTTTCTCCCCCCCCCCACCGCCCCGCATTCCCTGTGCGCCCTTCACCCCCTCTATCCTTCCCTATTTACATAGATTTTGTTTCCATTTTTTTCTTTTCTCATAATTTTTCCTTTCTGTTCTTCCTTTCCCCTTCCGCTCCCACCATCTATGTGCTTTTCTATGTGTCTGGATGTCACTGAGTTAGAGCCATTAAATACAGGCAAAACTATCAAACTTTCATAGCTACAAAGTGTTTCACCTGTGAGGAGTCCCGTGCAGTGGAGAATGAGGTCCTTTCCCCTCTGAAGTGTGCTCATGAAGGGGCTTGGTTCTGTTACAAATTTGGCCCTCCTTGGCCTCTTCGGATAGCTTATGGGCTAAAGAGCCCTCTAGGTCTAAAACCTACAGCTCTTTCAAATGGCATCTCTGTGCCTGGTGCACTCCCAGTTGCTTTATGTTACATTAATATTTGAAGAAGCATTAGCAAGACTGCCATGCACTGCTAATTACACATGGGAGCACCACATACAAATGAAGGAAGGACACAAAGAGGTGCAGGGAGAGGGAAAAGGACAGAGACAAAAGTCACAATCATTAATCAGACTACACTTTTTCAGTCTTCCTCCAAAGTCAGGTGTGTCATTCATTTCAAGAGATCTTTCTCACATCACCTAAAACACATACGCAACTCATATTCCCATGCTTCAAATTGCAGGGATTGCACTTGTTACAATTTTGATGAACTATTTTGCTTTCGAGAAAAAAGGAGAAAAGAAATTAGTCTGTACATCCTGAAGTATTCACCACCCTAAATTTGCCACTCGAAGAGTTTTTACTGAGTGATCCGCCAGTGTAACCACCTCCCTGTTGATGGAAGTGTGTTACCAAGACCCAGGAAGCCTCTCACGACACAACCTAGCACCACCTTCCAAGAAGCTGCTTCACCCTTCTGTCGCCATAGATTTGGGGGTTGCCTGTTCATAAAGTGACAGATAGAATCCTGTGGAATCTAGGTTCTATTCATTCTGCTTTCTTTCTACTCTTTTTTTTGGGGGGGGTACTGGGGATCGAACTTGGGTCCTTGCACTTGCTGGGCAAGTGGTGGAACCACTGAGCTAATCCCCAGCCCCGTTGTGCTTTCTTTTGGCCAACATTAATCACATGAGATTCATTTGGGAAGGGGACCAAATGATGGAGATAGGAAGGATGGAGGGGAACATAAAAAGAATTAAGATGTATTATGTACATTTGCCAACACCCCATGATGAATGTAATCATTATGCACTGCAAACATGGACTAATAAAATTAATAAGTAAATAAAAATTAAACAGTGATTCATCCATGTTTAAAGGCATGGCTATCATTTTTCATTGCTGTATAATATTCCAATGTGTCAATAGCTACAATTTATTTTACCATTGACTAAACATCCAGATCATTTCAATCATGAATAACGATGGTAAGAACACTCATGCACATTTCTTTTTTGTGTGTGCCTATATTCTCTCCTCTGCTTAGTCTATATTTAGACATAACAAAATAATCATGGGATTTGCTTATGCTCAAATTCTATACATAGTACCAGTTTTCCAAAGTGATTGCACCAATTTATACTCACACAGATGAAATATGAGAGGTGAAGTTGCTCCAGCTTCTCTCCATTTTTATTCTGTTGAATTATTTCTATGAAGTTAGTTTTATTTCCTGTTTAAAAATGTAGAGCCATGGTGCACATGTACAATCCCATCACTCTGGGAGCCTGAGAGAGCAGGATCTCAAGTTTGAGCTCAGCCAGGGCAACTTCACCACTTAGGAAGACCCTGTCTCAAACTTAAATTTTTTTAAAAAGGACTGCAGATGTGAGTTCAGTCCCCGAGATGCAGAAAAGAATGGGTGTTGAGGGGATTCACCAATGAAGCTATCTGGATCTAGATTTTTGGTTTTTATACTTTTCCAGGAAGATTTTTTTCTTGCAGATTTTATTTCTTTAATAGGTTTAGGAACATTACAGCTACTTCTGTTTCTCCTATCAGTTTTAACAAGTTGTATTTTGGTTCCCAGTGCAGAGGAGGCTTCCAGGTCAATGTGCCACTGCTCCCAGCACAGAGGAGGCTTCCAGGTAGGCAGGCCATAGCTCCCAGTGCAGACTAGGAGGCTTCCAGGCAAACCTACCACCTCTCAGAGCACAGAGGAGGTGAGCCGCACAGGTGCCAGCTGCAACCCACTGCCATCGAAATGAGAAGACAAGTAAACAAGCCTCAGAACCAGACTTCCAGATCATCTACAGCAACTCCAAAGGGAAATGAGATGGAACAATATGATACTCAAACAGCTGGACTCCCTGAACTAGTAACAAAAGAGGATTTAGAAAAAATGAAATCAGAAATAATTTCTCACATAACAGCAGAGATTGTGCCCATAATGCAAGACATAATTAATCTAGAGAGGACACAGATAAAAAAAATAGAGGAGCTGAGAAACATGAGGGAATCCCAACATAGGAAACAAATGGAATCCATAAAACAGATGCAAACAGATTTTTAGGAGATGAAAAACTCCACTGAAAGTCTGTGCAGCAGAATAAGCCAATGTGAAGACAGAATTTCAGATATAGAAGATGAGATTGCAATTAGTGACTAGGAAAAGAAAAATTGCTTTAAAATTGTAAGGGACCATGAGAAATCAATCCAGCAGCTGCTAGACAATGCAAAGAAGAAGAACATAAAACTGGTTGGAGTCAATGAAGAAAGAGGAGAGAGTGCAGATGACATAAAAACACTGTTCACAGAAGTGATGTCAGAAAACTTCCCAAGCGGGGGGAAAACAACTTGACATACAGATGAGTGAGGCATATAGGACTCCAACTAGCCTTGATAAAAAAAA
>NW_004624763.1:15221011-15247437 GCF_000247695.1 Heterocephalus glaber | reverse complement strand
TAATAGATAATGTGAAATAGGAAGAAAAGGGGCAAAGGGGAAGGGAAAGTGGGAGGGGAAGGGGAAAGGAAAGAAGGGAATGGGATTAATATGAGAAAAATTTAAAAAGGAAACAAAGTCTTTGTAAATAAGGAAGGATGGAGGGGTTGAAGGGAGGGCAGGGGAAGGGGGAAAAATAAGAACCAAGAGAGACTATGTAAAGGTGCAAATTTCCATTGATGAATGTCATCATATTTTCTACCTAAAATGCACCAATAAAAGGATATACAGAAAAAAAAAACAAGTTGTATTTTTCCAGATATCATCAATTAAATCTAAATGTTCAAATGTACTGGTATTGCATTTTTATAATATCCTTTGATTGTGTTCTTTACGAATATTTGTTATTCTTTATCACTATTATTCTTTATACTTTATCTTTCACATTGGATATTTTCTGTTGACACGAGTTCAGATCTACTCATCTTGCCTTCTCTGTTCGATGAGTTTTCAACTTTAAAGATTATGTTTTACAGCTTTGTACATTGTGACTAATATTCTCCATATTTGTATTCATTTTCTATCTTTTCTTCTAATTTTCAACAGAATAATCTGACAGATAACACCAATTCCCAGATTATGCCTGGGTCTGGTTGTGTCTTTTCTCTTGAAAATTGATCAGTATTCGTGAATCTTAGCATGTCAGCAGGTTTTTAGACATTGTAGATGCCTCACATTATGCCACCAATTAGGTTTTCTTCGTTGAAGAATGTCAAGTTTGCTCTGGAGGACAAGTTGTACGAAGTTCACCATGATCTTGTGTTGGCTTTGCAAGTCTGGATCTTGGGTTTTAGTTGTACCCAGACTCTTAGGGACATTGTCTTTACCCTAAAATGTGGCGTCCCGTTTCCCCCTGTGAAATTCCTGGGTATCCTGGAGTTTGCACCACTCCACCTAGATCTTAACTCCACATTTTCTCCAGCAAAGATTATTTAGAGAGATCTGGGGAGCTTTCTCCTTAATACCAAGCCTGCCTTTTCTCAGGGACCTTGCACCTAAACCTCAGCCATGTCAGGATCTGAAACATCCATCTCAGCCTCCTTCATGCAGCAACACTGCAGCTCTCAGCATGGACTGTCTGTTCTTGTTCTGCCAGTCACATGATGGTACGTAAAGAAAGCAGCAACTTCCAGTGCTGTGCTTCTCTCAAGACTGGAGCTAGCATCAGTTGCGGCCCACTGGTTGCAGTTATTTTGCATACTGTGGCATATGTTAATAATAGATAAATCCAAAACCACATGAGTCCCCTCTCCTCAGGAGTTAGCTTCTTAGCCTCCTTAGTTGAAGAACTTCCTCATGAACCCAGGCTGCCCTTTGTAACTACCAGATGTCTAATGAGGAGGCTGTGTACAAAGTCCTGGACTCACACTTTTTTGTTATTTTCTATCTTCCTCTCCAAGTTCCGTCTCCCCTACCTAAGAGAATACTGCAAGCTCCGGGGTGCCATTTTTTCTCAGCTTCTGAGCCTCTTCATGAGTATGGGCAAACGCTTTTGGCAAACAAAACGTGACAAAGTAGGGCTGGTGAAGCACGTTCTTTGCCCATTGAATCTTGGCCCCATTTTTCATCACCTTAGTTTCATTCTAATGCTTTCAAGTATCTGCTTTTGGCTTTGTTTTGGGCTTTAACTCCACTTCTACAGTTCTTGATAAAAAGGTTAATCAGATACCAGTGACTCTGCTATTGGGAAAATTCCTCATTTCCATTTTTGCTTCAGCTCCCTCATTCTAGCCAAAAAAAAAATTAAAATAAGCTAAAATCAAATCAAGGGAAGAAATGGCATACCTGATTTTTCTAAGTTTTGTTGCACTGATGATTTTTGAATCCCTTCTTATGTAATTTATACCAAGTTTCACCTCTAATACAGTTCATTGATGCAAGTAATTTAATGCATTTTAGTCAAATAAAGCTCCCCAGGGAGATATTTTTGGTTAATAACTAATACATAAAAAGCCAGACGTATTTGCCAGAACCATAAATTTTAAGCTAATTTTATAACTGTTAGAAAGTCAGGTGGTATTCCAGACTGCAGATCTACGCTGCCAATCTTTAGGGCCAGGGGACACTTACTGTGTAGTTAAATGGGCCTTGATAAGCATCATCCAGTGAGGCTCTTTTGTTCTCCTTTGTACATTAGCAATGGGCCCTTGCAAATCTCAGGCTCCAATTCAGAAGGAAAAAAAGTAAACTAAACTCCAATGGTATAAATGTGTCCCAGGTAGTATCAGCAGGAAAAAAAGTGATAAATGACTGAATTTATATTCAAGCCAAATCTGTTTTTTAGTTTAAAGATCAAGACTCACAATGCATGTCACCAGTGACAAAAAGTATGTCTGACTTTGCAAGTAAACTGAAGAAATTAGAAAGTAAAGTAGTTGGAAATAGTGAAAATATAGGTGGGCACCCGAAAGAAGAGAACTGCTTGATTGAAGATAGTGGAATTGATATTTGAAAGTACAGAATAAGATGTACAAGGAAAATGTCAAATATGCTCACAGAACCTGGTTTGCACAGGGAAAAGGAAGAGGAAAATTCTTCTATCCATTAAAAGGTAAGGCAGTTTTAAGGGGAATTGGTCAGATGTTTTCGAGAATGCCCTAAACCTGAAATGGATGTATGATTTCTTACAAGTAAACTTGGAGCTATAGTTTCAGAGAAATGCCTTAGTCACATCATGTCACAGAGTGCCTGAGGCCAAAGTGACTTACCGCTAACTTCAATCACCTGGTTTGGTGTTCTTTCCAAGTCTTTTCCCTGTAGACTTATGCCTTCCCCTTGCTATGCACTACTCTTCAGAAACCATAGTCAAAGGGACAGGAGAAATTAACCTCCTAAAGGGGCAAAAATTGTTTTTAAACTTGGATTTTAGGAATAAGCATAAAAGAGCAAATGAAAAGCTAAAGCCAACTCCTTCTCAGTGTTTTATAACAACACCAAACCAGTATCGTGTATGTTGTTATGGAGCCTGTCACGTACAATAAATATATCAATAAATCAAAAATAAGACCCAACACAATAAAATCTTCAACACCGTGAATTCACGCTCAGGAACTGGAAATTAGCTTGCAGTTCTTGGTATCCAGCTGGAAGACTGCAGATGATGCAGACCTGAGATGGTAAACATACAGGAAGGTCATTTTCACCTGCATGGCAAACCCCACTTATCAATTAAGGAACATCACAATTCTTTCCTTATTGGTTGACTAGAATCATTGGCACACAAATTGCAAACTGTGTGCTGTTCCTGGGCAACATGAACAGAAGTTTGACCTCTTGGCCAGGGAAGAAACTGTTCCCACACAGTATACTTCCAGGTGGGATTTTTCTTTGGCTTCAAAATATGAATGAAGACAGAAAGGTCCTCTGCAGTGCAATAATGCTTCTCAGATGCACACGACTCCATGTCCTGCTGCAGCCTAATACATCTACTTTCATTACCCCTTTTCAGTTGCTGTATGTGTCTATACCTTCAGGTCAAGGTGACAATAGCTCTGGGATGAGGTGGATGAGAGAAGGAAGAAGTGAGACAGGCTCCTCCAATAGCTGTTGTCAGCCTGAAGCTGTTGGCCATAAAGTCACTGAACTGGGAATCCAAATATGTTTTATAAAATTCAAAGATATCGTCCATTAATATGAAGTACATTAAATCATAATACCTAATCTAACACACTAGCAGTGGTGGTAGGTGTATAAATAGATGATGCCTTATTTTGCTTTCCAACAGTAAAAAATGTTGCCCCAGAATTTACCATAAGTCTTCAGCAAATATTGTAGAATTAATTCTAAGGTTTTTCCTGAGGGGTTAGTGTTACGAAATACATTCAGAATCATCTAAGTATCTCTGTTCACCCCCTTCCTCAATGTTTCATTCAGCATAAAAGTGCCATAGTTCTAAGAAATCAATAAATGTGATCATGCCCATTTCTTTGTCATCCACTCAAAGTAGTGTTTTGAATGTCTCCTTCATTCAGTGACTTGTGGTAGGCTCTGTAGAAACCATAGGGTGTCACAGGAAAGTGGCAGTGCCCTCAAGGAGTTTATATTCTACAAGGAGACATTCACACAAATCAGGGGACATGATGAGAATCTGTATGAACGGGAGACAGTATTTCAGGTATCAGGAAAAAGGGTCACCTCCCACCAAGGTAATTCAAAGGCCATCACCTCTTACCTCCAGGCCCAGACAGCAGCAAAGGTGAATACAGTTCCCAATGAAAGCCTGAGTGCATTCAGTCATTATATAAACATTTCTCGAATTCCAAGTATACGCCAGCTGCTTCATCAGAGACTGGGGACTGTAGCACAATAACAACAATAACATGAATAACTGTCTGCAATTGAAGCTTACTCTGTGCTAGATGGAAATTATAGCCATGGCTTTGGCAGGTGTACTGAAAGAAACATGCATAATATGCGAAGGAAGAAGCGAAGATGATCGTGTGCAAAGAATTCGTGGAGGGATAGGCAAAAATTCTAAGCAGCTTCTCAGAGGGGGCCTCCTCTCGAGTCAAGTTTTAAGGATGGACAGAAAATGTGTATCCAGAGACAAAGCAGCACTCCCGTAGAGTGGAGAGCTCAGTGGAGAGACTCCATCATGGCGCACACTTGTGAGGTTTGGTGGGGAGAGAGGTGAGGGAGGGCATCCACGAAGATGGAGATGGGGCCCTGGGTGGCATCTGGAGAGAAGAAGGGGAGCCCAGGACTCCCAGTCCTAACCACATGCGCTATGTGCAACAACCTAACAGACCTGCGGGCAAATCTTACACTGCAGCATCTTCTAATTGGCCGCCGTGAGCTCTTCTGACAGTCCTACCTCTTCAACCCCCCCTGGGAGTATTTCCAATGAGGTCACAGTCACCCCAGCTGCGTGGGTGAGTTTGTAAGAATCAGAGGGAGCGCAAACCTCAATCTTCTAAATCTAGTGCATTGAGCTGGACTCCAACTATGGAAAATGCCAATGGAGACACAACAGTTTAGAGGTGAGAGAAAAGAGAGCACCTATCAAAAGGTAAATATTCAAATAACTAAATGAAAATATTTCCCCTACATCACAAGCTACAGATTTATTACGATCAACATCTTTTGACTGATGGTGATGAAATGCCTGCCTTGGATGCTAACTAACAGCTGATGGAACTTCAGCTTGATATTCAAGACTTGAAAGGAGAGGACAGTGAATTCACTGGTGTAGAATTCATTACCCCAAGTCCCACCTAGAAGATGTTTATTTTAATTGTCTGTGCTTAACAGAGCTGCCTTTCAGAAAGATATCCTATAGAAGAAGCTCTGTACCATGATATAAGTAGAAACGACATTCTCTGGCTTGAACAACACCTATCCTATTTCTAGCTCTATACCCACGTACTGTCATTGGCGGGGCATGGTGTTGCATCTTCTACTTAGAGATGTGTTTTAATATATGAAGACTGAACATTAAAAATGTAGACCTATAACAGACCATGTGATATGTTATTCTATTCATTTTTGTCTCTTCTTGGAAAAGTGCAAAGCAATAAGGTAAGAAGAAAAAGATACATAAAGTAGAAATGTCTGATTTTTCTCATCTCTATTTTTTCTCCATTGTAACTAGTTTTTGAAAACTCGAATGTACTGGTTGCTGAAGCGCAGCATTATAAATGGCAGCAGACCCCACTTGAGAGCATCTATTTACAGTTTTCACACGCCTCCCCTGCCCTACCTCATCCTTCACAGTGGTCACTGGTGACTAAGGAGGCTGTCACAGACTACCTGGCACCCTGCTTTCTTGATGGGACTATGCTGATCCATTCTCTTGGACACCGTACAAGATGAGCTGTTAATTTTGTTTGTTTTTAGGTCTATCTTCTAACTTGGTGATTGATTCTCACTGCAGATCTTCAATAGAAATTAAGTCCTTGGCTCCAATTCCACATCTGAATTTTAATTAAGTTCCTATCCAGCTTCCTGAACGTCTAATGACAGCTCTGCCCTTTGTGTCCTCTGCCCTGCTCATCAGCATGGAGCGTGGGCCTGTCCTCTTCCAACTCGGCATGCAGGAAGCTCGCACTGTGAAGACAGGGTGACTCTGTCCACCCTGTCCCACACCAGCCCACACCGAGGGGCACAATCCTATATCCTCCATGGCTAGGGAAATGCTGCTAGCATGACAAATAAATAGTAATAAAACAAACACATGAGTGCACAGAGAAATGAATGGCAAACGGGAAAACAAAGAAGAAACTATGTATTGTGTATTTCTCTGTTTGCAAAGAATCTCCCCTTATTCAACAGCTATGAGCTACTCTAGGCTGACTTGCAGAATTATGTGGCAGAGGGGTGTTACCCATGGGCGCCCTCTGTGACTCCCCTCTGCTCTCCTTTAGCAGAGGAAAGTGGAAGTTGCAGGGTCCCCGGAGCACTGGGTCTCAGATCAGTTGGTTTGGAGCTTCTGCTTTCTCAGATCTCATAAACTCTCAGGGGCACATATTCCCAAGAGCTTGCATTTTATAAGATGGAATGTAAAACTGTGTTCCCTGACGCCTTACTGTGGCACGTGCATGCAAGCACACACATCATCTTTAACACACAATTAGAATTCAAAGGAGCCAGAGGACATTTCTTACTTCCCATATAGCAGAGAATAAAGAATTAGGTAATTACCAGTATAGCTGAGGACACGGGAAAATTGGCACTTCCATACATTAGTAGAAGTTGTTTGTTGTGGTACTGAGGATTGAACCCGGGGCCTTCACACTGAGCTGTACTCCCAGACCTTTTTCTAGTTTATATTTTTGAGATAGAGTCTTGCTAAGAGGATAAGTTTCCCAGGCTGGGCTTGAATTTGTGACCCTCCTGCCCCAGCCTCCCACAGTGCTGGAATTATATTTCGACGCTCCATTTTTAAATGGTAGTTTGTCAATATAATCAAAATTATAAAAGCATATGCCTATAGTTTCATTATTTTGTGTCCAGGGGTTTATTTTTCAAAAAATACTTGTGCAATAAGACATACAAGAACAGTTGTTGCAGTATTATCTATCATAGCAAACGAAACTCCTATAATCAACTTAATTATCTGTTATTAGAAGAAAGGTTACATAAATTATTCCTGCATAAATTATTAAAATTAATGAGAATGATCTTTATGGACCGCTGTAGAGAGATATATCAAGTGTCCCCTCTGGGTTTCAAAAAAGAAATACATACATGTTTGTGCACACTCTACATGCATAGAGAAGCTCGGGAAAGATACATAAGCAATAACAGCAGCAGCTAATTGAAGAAATAAAACTGGCAGAAATGAAGGCAAATTTTCCTCTAATTTTACTTTTGTACATTTTTTAATTTTTTAAATGGGCATGTGTTATTTTTATAATATAAAAACTGGTTCATAAAAAAATTGTATCTAAATTAATGCATGAATTAAGTTTGTAATTTTTCAGGGAAAGCTTTTCCCCGCAGCAACACACAAACACAGAAACCATCGATGAAAACACAGAGAGATTTGACCCTCTGAGTTTACTTTAAATGTTAATACCGAAAATATATTTATCATGAAAAGGCACTGTCTAGTGCTTGCTGAAGGGCATTTAGACTCAACGCCAGAAGCATAATAATACATAACAGAAAATAATTATAAGTTGAATTATATCAAGCTTTAAAAATTCCTCCGTGGAAGATCCAGTTAAAAGAATGGAAAGATAAGCTACTAACACAGGAAAATATTTGCACATTATGTATCAAATATCTTGTATCTAGAATAGAGAGCTCTCAAAACTCCATTATAAATAAAAAGGCATTGAAACCAATTAGAAAGTGGACAAAAGGCATGAATAGACATTTCCCTGAGGAAGATGTACAGAGGGCTGAGTACATGGCCAGATGTTCTATATCACATACCAATTAAAACTACATTAAGAGATCACTGCCTACCTATGAGAACAGCTGAAGTTAAAAATGATGGCAATATCAAAGCTGGTGAAGGAGGGGAGAAACGGAATGGCTCCTATGCCAGTAGTAGGAATGGAAGATGGAAATGCCACTCTGGAGGAAGTTGGGCTGTTTACAAAAAACTAAACATACAACTACAATACAACCTAACAATTGTATCCTAAGCATTCATCCTAGAGAAATGAAACTTATGATCGGAGAAAAACCAGGACACTGGCATGCGTAGCAGTCTTACTAACAACATGCCAAAGCTGGAAACAGCCCTAACATTCTCAAAAAGGCAAAAGGTTAAACAAACTGTGATGTATCCATATCTTGGAAGACTACAGAGAAAAGAGAAAAAAAAAGGAATGAACTTGTCATGGATGCAGCAACCCAGATAAAAAAGAATAATCCCAAAAGATTACTATTATATGATCCTATTTATATAACATCTTGGGAAAACATAATTATAGAGATGCGTAACAGATTAGGGTTGGGGAAGAGGGTTGGTGTGAGGGTATCGTGATTGGTGGTGTAGTTACATGAATCTACACATGATAAAAATTACATCAGACTACACACACACACACACACACACACACACACACACACACACACACTGGAATGCATGTATGACTGGCAAGACCTGAATAAGTTCTGTGGGTTATTCTGAGGTCTCTCCTGGTTTTGACATTATATTGCCATTTGGAACCAAATGAAAAGTATTTGAAAGTATTTGAAAAGCATGGAAAAAGCCAAAAATGTATAGCAGGATTCACATGAGAGAAGAACAGAAAAAGTAGAATTCAAGATACATTATAAAACAAAGTTACTTAACACTGATAAAAGTTGCAGATACAAATGAAAATGTATGAAAAAAATCTGAGAAAAGTGCAACAAACTACAACTGTGGTGGGAGAATTCAACACATTAGTGTCCTTTGTTGAGTCTTGTAGACTAAATATTCTATTTATGTGCCCTGGGATAGTTTCCAAAACGTATCATAATCTCTGCAAAATACCTCATAATTCCAAAAAAGTAACTAGGGGGTGGAAGCAGGAAAATGGGAGTTCAAAGCCAGCCTGGAAATTATAGCAAGACTCTGCCTAAAAATAAAATAAAGTTTTTTAAAAATTCCAAAAGCAGAAATCAATTTTCCAATTTTTAGTAGTCTATGTTCGTGATACATAATGAATATATATGCATTGTGGTATATTGATGCATATATAAAAATATTGCATCTTGGTGCTTTTTACTTCCCTTTCCCATCCTTTTCCTCCTATCCCTGCATTCCCAAACCCTTCCCATCTCTAAACCCAAGCTCCCTGTTTCCTATCATCTTTCTTTTATTTTGCTCTTTAAATTATTTATATTTTGGGTTTCTCATGTAAGAGAAACCATCCCATAGTTAACCTACTTTGTCAGACTTACTTCATTAGCATTATGGACTCAAGGAGTATCATTTTACTACAAATGACTCAAATTTATACTTCTTTATGACAGATATATTTCCTTTATCCACTCATCTGCAGTTGGGCATATATAGGCCACTTGCCAAGATTTAGCTATTGTGAGTTGTGCTGCTATAAACATAGAGATGCATATGTCACTGTAATACAATGTCTTTAACTTTTCCAGGAAGACATCCAGAAAACATATAGCTGGAAGAAATGGAATTTCTATTTTTAGTTTTTCAAGGAATCTCCAAGCTGATCTCCACAGTGGTTGCACTAGTTTACATTTCCACCAACACTGTAGAAGAGTGCCCTTTTCCTACAACCTTGCCAGCATTTGTTGTTTTGTGAGTTCATAACCATGGCCATTCTTTCTGGAATAAGACGAAATCTCAGTGCTGTTTTTATTTTAAAAGCAGAAATGTAAAAATCCACAGCCTATGACTATTTTGTCTTAAATGATTAATCAAAAGTTATCATTAAAAATAAAAGGTAAATAACATGCAAAATTTTATCTGTCCTATTTGTAAAATGAAAATGCTGGGGAAATTTCTAAAATGAGATAATTTTCTTAATTTTTATTTATCAAAATTGATTTATTTGAAAATCTAAGGGATAGTTCTATGAGAAAAGATTTACTACCAAAATTGAAGTTGAAAATATTAACTTCAGGATAATGTAACAAATGACTCTCAAAATATGCACTTGATCAAACGGTTTGAAAGGCAGATTTACGCAAGTAAATATAAAAACAATGATATTCAAGAGAGTACAGAGGTTATATAAAAGAATGAAAAAGTTTTCAGTTTATTCTACCAACGTATGATGGCTGTAGCAATGACAAATTCAGCACACAAATGCATGTGCACACACATTCACACACACAAGCCCATAAAGGTACTTTTGGTGGAAATATAAGTTAATGCAACTTTTCTAGAGAGCATAAATTTAAGTATTTATGAATTCCACTGGAAAAATTTGCCCTATGTTGATAATGTTCTGCATGTGAACAATTATTTGTATAAGAATGCTCAGTGCTCCTTTTGGTAGCACATATCCTAAATTTAGAGTGATATAAAGAAGATTAGAATGGCCCCTAGCAAGACTGATATGCAAATTTGCACAGCATTCCATATTTTTATGGTGAGAGGGTAGTTAACGGGTATAGAAGTCCAGTTAGACAGAATGACTGTTCTAAAGCTCAGTAAGATAATGACTGCTCACAAAAATTAACTGTGTATTTCAAACTAGCTAGCAGAGAGGATTTTGAATGTCCCCAACAAAAAGAAATGTTTGCAGTAATGGATATACCAATTATCATAAGCTTAGCATTTCACATTGTGCAAATGTATTTGAAAATCACACTTTATTCCATAAATATGTGCAATTATTATAGCTCAATTAAAATACCTTTTAAAATGATAAAAGGGAAAAAGAATATTCACAGTGGCCTTGAGAGCAACAAAACATGAAAAACACAAAACTGGGAAACATTCTAATTTTACTGAGGAGATTTTCAGTCACCTCAAATTTCTTCATGTGTTTCCCATGAGGAGGTAGAGTCTACTTCCATCCTCTTGAATTGGGGCCTGCTGTGGGAGAGGATGACTGGGACACACACACACGCACACACACGCGTACACACACACACACACACACACTATGTAAGGGAGGCTGTATGAGTTCTGAAGAAGCCTCAAGAAAACCCATATACCCGTGTAACTTCCACCGGGTGCTCTAGGGCACTGAACTGCCAGGAAACAAGTTCAGCCGCCAAAACCACTACGCAGGGAGAGCAGTCCCAGCTTAGCGTGGCCTCTGCACAGCCCTTCTGAAGACGCTGCCGGGGGAAGTGGCGCCATCTTCTCAGGGGACCTCTGGACCTGCCAGCTGAGTCAGCTCTAGTCCCCGCTAATGCTTCACCATCACTAAGCAGAGCGGCCATCACACTGTGCCTGACCTTACCACCCTCGAAGTCGACAAACATTTACAAACTGGTGTAAATTAAGATTAGGACAATTTGTGAGCAAGTAGTTGGAACATCTGTCAGTTAAAGAATTTGTTAACTACATAGTAATGGGATTCTAAGGCACCATCAAAAATGATAGTGTGCTCACAATAATTAACATAGGAAAATGAGAGCAGCCCAGTTGAAATATTTATATGTGCCCTGGTGAGGGGTGGAGGTAGGTGGAGATAGGTTGGAAGGAAAATCACTCAAGGGTGATAATAGTTGCCTTTGCACTGGGAAATGATTTGTGGTTGCTCCTCCATTCTTTAGCTTGTCCTCTTGGGGTACAGAGTTTTCTGTTCCTTTCCCCACCTGTATCATCCTCCTGGTGCTATGGGTGTTGGTTGATAAATATCTTGCAAGTTGTCCCTTTTCCTGGAAAACTGCCCTTAGCCAAATGGAAGTCTTATTGCCAGAGAGCCAGTTCGCATCCCCAGATCTCAGCCAACAACTGATGAAATCCAGGAAGCAGAAGCCAGCATCCTTGCTTCAAGGGACTCCCAGCTTTGTGGTGCCATCTAGACTCCAGAACTTCCCATGGGGTCTGACTGAAGCTGGTCTCCGGGCGAGACTGCACCCTTGCTTAATTTTCACCCCTGCTTTTTCCTAATGCGCCAGTCCTCTTCTCCTGTGGCACATTCTTTCCCTATAGATGACCTGAAGAATCCCTACCTGAGGCTCAGCTTCTGCAGACCCCCTCCTAAAACAAATATGTGTTATTTTTATGATCAAATAATAACAATAAAGCCAAAAGTGTATTCAATTAATCACATTGAAGACAATATGTAGATATTAGCAATTGTAGCAATCAGACATAAAATCTCTAACTACAGTTATATAAAGTTTCCCATGGCTCAGAAGCAGTGACCAAGACCTCATTCACAGTGGCTTCCCTTGTTTCACAATGTCAGTGAGAGTGTTGGTCATTTAGACTTTTAGAAAAACCCACCCCATGTTGCACTTCCTTCTCTTGCTTAGAAATGATCCTGTTTTCTCCTCATGGAAGTTTTAAAGTTTTCCTTCTCACCCTACCTCTGCTACCAGAGAACTACTTCATGTTTGGCACAGTTCAAGCAATCAAATCCCTGGAAAAAACATCCAGGGCCGAAGATAACAGACTGCTTCCAGTTTCTAGAGGAGCAGCTAGAAAAAGCGATAACTTCAAGACACTCAGAACTCCTGGGACATATGAGGAAATCACTCGGGTCAGCCCTTCATGGGCTCTGCCCTTTCTTGTCAGCCAGCTCACTGAGTACAAAGTACAGAAACTTGGACCAAAACTTTCAAGATTTTGACAGATGTCTCCTGGGAATGGGCTGGAGGCAACTAGTACCCAAAGATGCATGAGGGAATCATCATAGGACAACTAATCTCCCGTCCTATCTAACCTGAGCAGATGAGAAGGAAAGGGATCCTACTCCTTTTCCCAGCTCCCCAGAGTGTCTAATCCCTCTCCCTTCTCTGCTCTACACCTTTACATTTTCTCTGAGGAAGTGCAATGTTGGAGTGAATGATAACAGAATCACTCTAAAAATTAAAGCTAAAGGAAGACAAAACTGTCTTCACTTACAATGTTTTTTTTAAAAAAGAAAGACAACACATCCTGTTACAATATAAATGATGGTGATACTGTAAGTATTCTCCAAAAACAAACAAAAAATATGCACAGTGATATAACAATATATACTGAATATATATATATATATATATATCAAACCATTCTTTTTATTTATGTCGTTAGAGCATGTTAGTAATATAGAATGGTGAGGTTTATTTTGGATCCTTGGTATATGCTTTTCACATTACCCTCCTCTCCCTTTTCTCCTCTTTCCCTAATCCCCTTTTCCTCTCCAAAAGTGTATCTTCTAGTTCCCTGTTATCTCTCTTTTGTGTATATCATTATGGAATTAATTAGGTTTCTCATAAGGTAAATCATATGATCCTTAACTTTCTGAGTCTGACTGATTTTTCTTAACATGAAGATCTCCAGTTCTATTTTCACGCGCATGACACAACTCCATTCTTTATGGTTGAATACTATTTCATTGTATATATATCCCCCATTTTCTTTATGAGCTTATCTGTTGATAGGCATCTAGGATACTTTCACAGCTTAGCTATTGCTAATTCCACTGCTATAAACATGGGATGCATGTATCACTATAGTATATTGTCTTTAATTCTTTTAGGAATATACACAGCAGAGGTGTAACTGAATCGAATGCTATTTCTAGTTTAGGTTTTAAAAGAACCTCCATAGTGACTTCTATAGTGGCTGTACTAAGTTACATTCCCATCCACAATGTAGGATCATTCCTTTCCCCACCACCCCATGCCCACATCCATGCCAGCATTCATTAATTTTTGTATTCATGACAGCCTTTCCAACTGAAGGGGATGGAATCTCAAAGCAGTTCTGATTTGCATTTCCCTAGTGGCTAAATATGTTGGACATTTTTATAGACTTATTAGCCGTTTGTACTTCTTTTGAGAAGTCTCTATTCAGTTCATTTGCCTATTTTTTAATTGGGTTAATTTTTTGGAAGTTAATTTCTTTGAGCTGTTTATATATTCTAGAGATTAGTCCTCTATCAGCAGAGTAGCTAGCAAAGTTTATCTCTCATTCTTTAGATTGTCTCTTCACTCTGTTAATTGTTTCTTTTGTTGTTCAGAAGTTTTTAAATTTGATATAATCCCATTTATTGAACCACAGTATTATTTCTTATACTATTAGAGTTCCCTTCAGGAAATCTTCGCCTGGGCTTATGACCTCAAATGTTATCTTCCACTATTTTCAAAGTTTCTGGTTTTGTGTCTAGGTTTTGATCCGTTTTGGTTTGATTTTAGTACAATGAGAGAGAAGAGGTATGGTTTCAGTCTTCTGCATGTGGATATCCAGTTTTCTTATGTCAAGGCTGTCTTTTCCCCAGCACATGTTTCGACAACTATGTCAAAAATCAGATGTCTGCAGGTACAGAAGATCCTTTCTTTATCTCCCACTGTTGTCCATTAGTCTACTTGCCAGCTTTTGAGTCAGTGCCATGGGGTTTTTGATACCATAGCTTTGTAGTATAACTTGAAATCCAGTATTGTAACTCCTTCAACTTTGCTCTTTTTGCTCAGGATTTCTTTGCCTATTCTGGATCTTTCTGATTCCTTATAGGTTTTACAATTGCTTTTTCTAGTTCTGTGAAGCATACTGTTGGTATTTTAATGAAGATTGCATTGAGTCTATAGATTGCTTTTGGTAATAAGACCACTTTTACAATATTAGCTCTTCCAGTCCGTGAACTCTTGTTCTTTCTATTTTCTAATGTCTTTAATTTCTTTCTTCAGTATTGTGTAATTTTCATTGGAAAAGTAAAACTCCTTGGTTGAGTTGATTCTTAAATATTTAATTTTGCAGCTATTGTGAGTGGAATCATTTTCCTGATTTCTTTTTCAATGAACTCATTGTTGAGATACAGAAATGCGGCTGATATTTTGTGTTAATTTTGTAGCCTATACTTGAAATATTCTTAAGGACTGGTTTCAGAAATTTACAGAAAATCAATTGTAATTATGCAGAATATCTCAAGGTAGTTCTATATTGTGCCTAGATTGTAGAGATATTTATCCTGTGTGTACAGATACAGACTAAGTTTACAGTTTTTTATAATATTTTATGTGATATTGAGCTCTGGCACATATAATAAGAAAGCAGAGAGGATGGTAAAAAAAAGATCACCCTGTTAGACACTCATTCCACCCTCAGTTCCAATACTATTGATCATTTCATTTAGCCTAGGAGACTGCTAAGAATGGATCACAGTTCTGATTACGTTTTTATAGAGCGTCAACAATAGTTTATGCTCAAAATAAATGTTGTTAATGCATCATGACTGATGCTTTTCTATTCCTTTATTCTGTTTCTATTACATAATGCAAATGGTGTCCAAAAACTGTCCACTTCCATTCCTTATAAAATTCCTTTAATGGTAATACAGATTTTACAAACCTATTCCTCAGGTATTCAGTCAACAGGCATATTTATTAATAATACCAAACATTAACTGAGAACATACAAAATACAAGGCCCTGTGCTGAAACTTTAAATGGGTAACAACTATGTTGAAAGACCAGTACTACATTAGTTTGTTTTTTGTTTGTTTGTTTTTGGTACCCGGGATCAAACTTGGGACCTTGCTCTTGTGAGGCAGGTGGCAGAACCACTGAGCTAAATCCCTGGCCCTAGTTTTTAAAAGTGATAAAGTACAGTAACTTAAATAAGGTTATGTTTCTCCTTCAGGACAATCTAGAAGGGAACAAGCAAAAAATAGCCATCTTCCACATGCTTTTCTAGAAGTAGTCATTTCCCACCAAGCAAAAGAAGAGAAGAAATGGTAAACTCATAGCAAGCAACTTACCCTCAGGAAAGTCAGATAGAAATACAATCACCAGAGGAAAAAAAAGTTAAGTTCATTTCTTCCCAGGTGAAAGAGAGCCATGGTATTTAAAAATCAAATTCAGTGAGGTAAAAGTAGAAAAGAACTTAACATAAAGTAGAAGGAGTAAGTTTTGTCATATAGAGCAAGATTCTGAAGGGATCATTGGACTCCTTAAGAAGATTTTAGGCAATTTCTTAGATGTATGTCACAAAAGCTCAAGAAGAGTTCTCAAAGAGGTGCAAGACACTGCCATGCATCTTCTCAGGAACTTAGCAAATGTTTTATCCAACAAGAAAATGAGCCGCAAGTGTACCTATGTCTTCTACTCATACCCACTCTTCTAGACATGGTCTAAAAGCCACATAGCTCCAAGGGAGGCTGGGAAATGCTATTTTTGACCTGATGATCCACAAATCCAACTAAATCTCAAGAGATTCTATGACTAAAAGGAAGACAGGGAGAATGGATGCTAAGAAATAATTCTTAATTCGTACTACATTCTACCTTGCTTGGGTCTAAAGTACCCATGATCATCCTTTTCACCATTAACACCCTTATCCTTTCCTTTAGGAAGAGAAATACAAATTCCACCCAGTTTCTGCAGTCAGCCCAACCTCTAGGATCTGTAGATGACACACAATAACAGAGGACATAGGGTAATCAGCTCAAAGATAGGCTTAATTCTTCTCCCTTTTGAGCCACCACCACCACCACCCCAGCCCCTCGAATTCAGTAGAAAATGGAAGAGCAAAAACAACACATCCACTATAAAAACTCCCATTTGGAGAGGAAAATAATGGGGAGCCCTGAGCATTCACTAACCCATAGCAACAGTGGCATCTGGCTAAGCAGTAACTGTGAGGACCTCTTGCCTATGTAGGAGAGCAAAGAGCCTATATTTTTGTCTCCAGGAATAATTCCCCTGCCCACTGCCCACTGTGACCTTGGCTTTGCCCTCTGAGAGAGCCTTCCTTATCCATTACTCTGTGGCTCCATCTGAAGATTCTTGAGAGTCTGCCCTTCTGGACAACTCATTTCCTGCTCTTGCACATTTTGAAAGTCTTTAGACATGAGCAAATGCACAGGCCTTGGTGACTCCTGTTTACAGTTTCTTGGGAAGTGCAGTCAGCTCCAAAACTTAGTGGACTGTTTTCTTCCAGTGAGTCACACAGAGTGGGGTCTGGGTCTGGCTAGAACCAGCTTGCTAGAGCCTAGTGTGCACGTTCCTTCTCAACTCCATACAGTTAGGGTCATCATCTCAGTAGCATGAAACAGGCCACATGGGAGTATTTACACCAGGAGAGTCAAAAATACTCAAAGTTGGGGCATTTTTTTAAACACAACACTATTAAACATTTACTAGCATCACTGGTTCTACATGAAAGAAATCACACCCCAGATCTCTTCAGGGCAGTCTTCCCAAGCCTGGTGCCTCTCTCCTTCTTTACTGACTTCAGCTGCAGTCCATCCTACGCTCTCTCATTTCAACACACCTACCTTAAGGCTTGAGTCAGGTGGCCATAATTTCTGCCTGAAGACTACTGCCTGCTGGCTGAGCAGTCTTAATGGGACACCTAAAAATGGGCTATGAACGAGTCTTAGCTCCTGCTGTTTGGAAGCTTTCACTTTTCCAACTTTGCAGGCCCCAAATCTCTAGACCTTCGATTTAGACTACAGATCAAAGACAGAGAAAGCCTCTATCAGTACAGGTCCATTTCCTGCCATCTCTGCTTAAAATTGGCCAATTCTTGTTAAAGTTTATTTCTTTCTTCTGAAATGTCAGTAAATGCAACCAGAAGGGGTCAACACACATGAATAGGGCACTGTCTTCTAACCACGTCTCTAAAGATAAGTGGTCTGTTCTCTAAGTCACTGCAGGTGACAGGATCACCAACTGTGTTTCTGAAGCATCACAAAATGGCCTTGACCCTCCAGTCTCTGAGGCTTACCATGTTTCTTGGTTGTCTCCTACCTGACTACTAAGACAACCCACATACCTTCACCCAGTTCCTCCTTACTTGAAATTATCTGTTCATTGGCTCATTCCTCTGCCTCTATTTAACAAGAATCCATAGCTCCACTTAATTTTGGTGAAGAAGTCCACAAAAATTAGTTACATGTCTCTGATTCAAGCTTGGTGTCCTGACAATCTTTTCAGGAAATTTATGACAACTGAACCTGGTACCACTAGAAGAATAAAGCATGCAGCATAATATGTCTTATAAGTAGAAGACAAAGTGTAAATTTATAATTTGACAGATTGGGAGAGGAGAAAAGAAAGTAAAAATGTTTGCACAGAAGCATTGTGCACTCACTGACTGTGCCCTAGAAGTATTTGAAATCAATAGTTACAGGAATTGAGCTAGTTCTTCACTAGGTTGCTTTCCTTAAAATAGGAAAAATTATTGTTCTTTTAGTTGAACATTGATTTGAATGTATATCTTTGTTTATACATACCCCTCCTAACCTAGTAAATTTCAAATGTGCTAGACAAGGACATGGATGCTAAATTTTTAAGCAGAATTTGTGATATAGAGAGATGAAAGAAGCCATGCACAATTTATATTATGGAACTATCAACCATATGTGGCCATGCAGCCATTTGCATTATTGCTGCTGCAGTGTTATTTGGGGAATTGTCCACTACTTTATCCCTCAAAATAGAATATTAAAGTAGTAGAAAGATATAAGACTCATTGTCTTTAGAAAGAACCCCAGGTTGGAAAGAAAGATTAATATTCATTCTCACACTCCAACTTCTTTCTGAATTTGACCCTTTACAAAGAGGAAAAAATAATGGAAAAATGCTTCTTCTAAAAGCTGTTAAAATATGAATATTATTAAAATGTTTCAACAAAAAGAAACAAATTTATGCCATAATGTTAATCACCAGATCTTTCTGCTTACACCTTTTACAAGTGAATATCCAAAAACTAGTGTCTATAAGACAAAGGAAGAAAAAAGCAAAGACTCAATGACATGGACCAGCTGAATGCTGTAGAGAAGGTTCACTGCGCTTTGTTGCATTTCTGCACTTCCCTGTTCATGCCCAGCATGGTCATGTGACACACTCTGGCCGAAGGGTTGTCACTGTCCTAGGGTCTTCAGAGGCTTACGGTATCATAATTTTACCCAATTCTCATTCATTATCTAGGGCAAAACTATATATTTACAGCCCTAATCTGCTGAGATTTGAGGTGATTTGTTACTGCAACAAAGTGATCGATGCAGTTCCCATCTCCCAAGTGTCAATATGAACTGAAACAAATTCTTGAATCTTGTACCTATAATACATTGTTCTTCCTAATTCACAAAGATTTTTTTGTGTATGTATGTGAATAAGCCAAGGATCTTTACATGCTTTATCAGGAAAATGTTCCCTTTACTTTAGAAAGGAGAAAATAAATGCCAAATTAGGTAACCTGGCCCAGAACACAGCCATTCCCAATGCTTATACAGAATGGAGTGCCATTCACTCCATGAAATGGGCCTTTTTCATGATAGCACACTGCATCATATTCCAGAAGACAGAATATCCCCAAAGACTTAACTTATCTCCAAGAGTTCATGACACTACAGTTGGAAAATCTAGACTCTCCAACGTTTAGCCAGCCAGAGCTGAAAGTATCCTAAATTGCTGGATGTTTGAATATTTACTCCCTTTATTAAGCTAAAGATCTACATTATATTGTTTAGAAAGAACTGCCACTTCTAACTGAAGCTAGTTATGCTGTGTATTCCACAATAAGAAAACATCTACATATCTTATCAGTGTGCGTGCTTTTTATTTATGGACTTCATTCGTTCAGGTACACAGTCATTACTCTTATGAATTCTGAAAGACAAAGTATAACACTCTGAAGATCAGGAGATCTAATTGAACTTGATGTTTCAGAGTTATAGAGCTAAAATGTAGCTTGATCAGCCTAGAAATCAGAAATCACTCTTGTCAATTGTCAATGTCCTGAGTGAACAATCCCAGAGCAACATGGAGAAAAAACATATGATCAGGACATTTGAATCATGGAGTAGATACACACTGAGGAATAAATCCTCAGGTGATGTAAAATTCATATGGGGGAGATAGTTAGTTGTTCTTCAATTTTTTATGCTTTCATCATCTCCTTTCTTTTCTTCCATATACTTTTTCATATAAGCTACATTGGTTTTGTGTATTTTGTTTGCGCTTCTAAATTTAGACTACTATTTAACATCAAGAAATCTTAAAAAAATGCATTCATTCTACATTTCTATAAGTCCAGTCCTTCAGCCAGAGGAATTACTATTTGAGTCACAATATTGTCTTGTCCTTTATAAAATGCATACTCTTACTTTTCTCTTGTGACAATAAGATATAGCTGTTTACTACTTTTCAAGATTTAAGAGAAACAACTGTCCAGTCCAAGTGTTCAGGGAATGAGAATAAATTCCCGCAAATTGTTCTGAATCTCCCTCTGGTGAATAAGTCAGAAGATGATTTCATTCCAATCTTTGGTCCTTGTATTTAGATGCATGTTTATAGTCTGGAAAGTTGACAGTAAAGTATTTCCTGCGGCTCAGCTTCACTACTTTCATGGCACTGACAGTCATTTTATTGTTGTTGTTGTGTACCTACATAATAACATCCTCTTTCCTTATTTCCCTGATAATTTTCTTTTACAACTGAGGAAATATTTTACACGAATTCAGTGTCACTCTCAGAATATTAAGAACCTCATTCCTATTTTCTAACAACAGTTTTTCCGTGGCCAAATTCATTATAATCTCTGTCTCTTTATAATTCCTTTGTCCTGCAGAACCTAAATTGTGACAGTTTGAGAGGCCACTTGTGATTATTAAAGCCCACAAAGGAGGAAAACATTTTATCAAGTGACTTGCAAATATTACAGACTTTGAGAATGTCCTTTAGGGCAAAACATTTTTCTAGAATCATGACCTTATTTTTTGCTTCTGTCTTATTTGGCTGTGTAAACTTGGAAATGCTAGAAACTCCAATTCTCACATGAGAGGGACTGAGAAAGACAAACACAACCAAAAGGAAGACATAAATATCTAAGAGTATCAAGGTGGAACCCAGGAAACATGGTATATGCCAAATAACTAGCCATTGATCTAGGCCAAAACAATCCACTTATATTCTCACCTGTAGCATAAAGATGTTAGAAGGCAAATAATGTTCCATTGTGTATATATACTTCATTTTCTTTATTCACTCATCTGATAATTGACATCTAGGTTGCTTCTGTATCTTAGCCATTGTTAACAATGCTGCACTGAACATGAAGGTGTAGATGTTTCTTTCTCACTTGCAACAACATGGATAAACCTAGAGGACATTATGAGAAGAGAAGTGAGCAGAGCATCTATAAAGCAAAACACAAAACATATAATCTCACTTACAGTTGAGCTCATGGGTATAGAGTAGAATGGTGAATACTAGAGACTAGAGGAGGGAGTGGATGGAAAAAGGGGAGAAGTTGACCAAAGAGTACAAAAGTTTAGATAGGCAGGAAGAATAAGCTTTAGTGATTGATTACACAGAACGGTGACTTTAATAAATAATAATGCAATGTGAATTTCAAAATTGCTCAAATAGTAGAAGTAAATGTTTTACACGCACACACAAAGATAAGTATATGGAGTAAAGAATCTGTTAACTAGCATGATTTAGTCATTCCACAATACGAAGACATCAAAATATCACAGTGAGGCCTGGGGATTTAGTTCAGTGGTTCCACTGCCTACCTCGCAAGTGCAAGGTCCCAAGTTCAATCCCCGGTACAAAAAAAAAAAAAAAAAAAGGGTATATAATATATACAATCATTTGTCAATTTAAAAAATTATTTTAAAGACATTAAAGGAGCAAACATCATAAGTCTTTTCTGTATCTTACACCCACTCTTTTCATAAGATTTGAAGCCATTCTACTCCTGGAGAGTCTAGTGAACCTTACTACAGGTAGCTTCCAATCTCCTGAGTGGACAGAATTGCTTCACCTCATTACAAGTGAAAGTCATTCTTACAGAATAATTGTACTAGAGATTTCATAATGGTAAAAGTAGCAAGGTGGAGCTCAGGAAAAGTCAGAGGCAAGAATTATTGGGGTTTTTTTTTTCTACCTAGGATTCACACAGAGAAAGAATGAAATCTTATTTAAGCCAAAGTTGATTTGAGCCAGTTTTTCTTCATTATGCGGCATTAATTCAGAAGAAGCTGGAGCTTGGAAGCAGAGTGAATAGGCAAAAGTTAAGGCCCTCAAGATCCTGGAAAGCTGGGGAGGTCCCACCACATGGGCATTGGGGTTGGTCCAATTGATTTGAAGCTTGAGGTCGAGGATGACCTCGGTTGACATCTAAGTGGTGGGCAGAGTGTGGTTCTGGAAAGTGATTGGATCCTGGGGTGTGAGAGCTGACTTGCTGTTTGGAGTCGGAGTCTGGCCAGAAGAGGTAAGTCACTGGGAGGTGTGACCTGGAAGTACATTATCTCCCTTCCAGATCTTCCCTTCTCTCTCTGCTTCCTGGCTGCCTCGATGTTAGCAGCTTTCCTCTAAGCAGGCCCTTCTGCCGTGCTGTTCCTGCCGAACTGGAAGCTCTCAGAATCATGAGCCCAGGTAAAAGCCACCTTCTTTAAATTGCAGGAGTTAGGCGTGTGTCTGTCTCAGTGATGAGAAAGCGACTCAGAATCCCGGGAGGAAGAGGGTCTCCCACCACGTGGGAGACTGGGTCTGAGTCAAATTGATTTGAACCTTGAAGAAGAGAATGATCTCCTTGCACACCTAAGTGGTGAGTAGATAAAGGTCACTCATTCTTAAATTAGGCATCTCGTCTTGGAGGAGCACGACGTTAAATTGTTAATACTTGTCACTTTCATATTTTCCTCTAATTTTATCTGAGAAGAGAACGGGTTTATTAGTAATATCTCAGGCTTTATAATCAGTTATTCAGCTTTGCCAATGCTTTGAAGACCTAGTTTCTTCCAAAATGAAGATAAACTAATTTCATACCATTGCTCTGGAAACCTAATAAATGTGAAATATATAACATGTAGTAAGTACTAAAATACTTGATAATTTCAAAATTCATTCACAGGTGGTTTCTAGGTCAAGGTATATGAAGTTGGCAGCTTAGCCAAGTGGGGCTTGAGTACCCTATACAGTGACGTAGTACACCAGGTGACCTTGAAATCATCAATTAGAGAGAAACACAGGCAGAGCTCTTGATATCTTGGTTTCTGTGCCTGCTGCATGAGCTTCTGCTGACATCTTCAGCCCTTAGACAATTTGAGGATTGACTCAAGACTAAAAAATGGATTTTTTTTTTTAGAAAATTAACATCCAGGCTCCATGTGCTACAGAGATGGGCCTTGAACCATGCAGGGCTGGAGAGCTCACCCAGAGCACTGTATATGCCAGATATGTAAGGACAGCTACCTTTAATAAGAGTTGCTTAGAGCTTGTCTAGAATCACAAAAATGGTTCAAATTTGTTTTCCGTGTGGTTATCTCACAGAAACCATTGTGAAAGTCAGCTAGAGTACTGCAGACATCATCGGGTCAGCCTCACTTCTTCCTTAAATTAACAGCAGTCTTGGGTTTTAGCTTATTAGAATGTGCTGAATAGAGATAAATTAATTAATGGATCTAACAACCGGGATCGGTGAGGCCATGCATCAAAAAGATAGCACTTTTTTATGCCTCCAATATCTCATTAAGAAAAACAGATCAAATCAAGACAAATTCATTCAACTCTATTTGTCTCTTTTTAGCTTTGGGTCTTCTAAGATTGTAAAAGCTCATACCTATCCGGATCAAATTTCGTGTAAATTTATTGAACTATCAAACTCCTTGTGAACTATACTAGAATGAATGCCTGTGTGTATAATACCTTTAATTTATCTAAAGGCTACTTTCAGAAAGTCTTTAATAGTTTCACAAAGGTTATTAATCTTCAGAACAATCTTTTGAAGTTGGAAGGAAGAATAAATTACCAAGCCACGCAGTAGCCTTGAAAGAAATACTTTCTCATGAAAAGTAAGTTTAGGAAAATTGTGTCCTAGCTGTGGAAAACAGTTTGGCAGTTCATTTATAAGGTGAAAATGAAATTTGCATGTAACCCAGCAATTCCACTCCTCCTTGTAATATACTCTGAAGAAATGAAAAGTGTTTCAATTAAAAACTTGTACAAGATTGTTCACAGAAACGCTATTTGCAACAGCCAAAAAGTAAAAACAACCAAAATTCCATCAAATGGATAAACAAAATATGGTATATCCACAAAATATGATAAATATTATTTGGCCATAAAAAAGAATGAAGTACTGATACAATATGGGTGAAAGTTGAAAATATTATGCCAAGTGAAAAAAGCCAAACACGAAAACTGTATGATTCCATTTATATGAAATATCCAGAACTGATATACACATAGGGATAGAAAGTAGATTAGTGGTTGTTAGGGGAAGGAGAGGAGAGAGTGGGAGTGTGCAGTGGACACAGTTTCATGTGGGGTAGTGAAAATGTTCTGGAACAGATAAGCCATGGTGGTTGCACAAAGGTATGAAGTGTTAAGGACTAAGGGTCAGTAAGAGTAAATTATACTTTAAGTTTATTCTACCACAATGTAAAAAAAAAAATTAAGTAAATTCTATTCTCTTGTTTCTATAATGATTTAACTACAGTACGGCCTAAAACCTAAAGGGAACTTTAGGCAGTTCATGAGTCCCTTTAGACCTGTCATTTAAGAGTAGATAAAGCCCAGTTTAAGTAATTTCCCTAATTCCCTGGTTTCCCTAATTCCACTATAAAGTGAGCCATTTTGCTCCCAGGACTGAAGATATCCTACGTTCTTAAACCAAGCCCTCCTTGACTGCCCATTCGAGTGCTTGTTTATCCCCCTCGCTGCCATAAAACCGTCGTGTTATGTCATGGCTATGCGTGTGACCTGTCTCTCTTCCCACCAGGCTCTTCGTTCTTCAGCCCTATCACTTTTCTGTGGTCCTTGTAACCTGTGGGCATGTTACGGGGATTTCAGAAATGACTCTGCTTTGTGTATTAATGGCAACCATACCCTGTCCTCAAAGTATTAACCTGTTAATTCACTGAATAATTTTTCTAATAAAGGGTATGTCAGTTTCCCTTCCAATGAACTGAAACCAGACCTTTTCAGGGCAATGTTATAGATGAAAACCAGGTACCTTTAGACATGACTATGGTTATACAGTTTACCACTCTGTGATCAAATGTGTTGGCAGAGCTGGGGATGTAGCACAGTGCACGAGGCCCTGAGTTTGATCCCCAGCACCCAAAAGAATAAATAAAAATAAAACAAAAACAATGTGTGAGAGTGACATCTTTGTGACTTTTATTGATCTTGCTTTAATTTTTAATTCTGTGAAAAGTGATTATTAGCTAAACTAACTCAGACTATTCCTGGGTTATTGATGCTCATAGTGCTATGACTTTCAATTAATGCTGTGACAAGAGTGAGCATCAAGAAGCTGGACCAGCTAGGTGAGACAAGCAGCTTGAAGCTCCGAGGCCGTCACGGGCCCCGTCCATGGCACGGTGAGGTCCGCTTAGCCGCGTGGGCGCCTCCAAGGTCCAATCTCCACCCCCACCCGTGCGCCTCTGGCCTTCTGGCTTTTCTGCTACCTGGTCCCACACTATAGAGGCACAGGAGATTTTAAAGACCCTTGCCCTGAGCGCGACAAGATAGAGCAGAAGTTAGTAACAGAAAGAGGGCTTCTCAGGCTCCTCGATGAAAACTGAAGCTCAGGGGAAAAGTAAAGAGGATCTCTACAATAAAGGCACATCAGACCACTGTACTTGGTCTGCTGCTGGCTTGCTGAGGCTCATTGACTCATATATGCACATGGATTCCTACATTGGCTACTGTGACAGCAGAAATATACCCTGAAGGAGGCCCATAATTTCTATTACTGTTTGCAAAAAAGAAAACAAAATTTTTTTCTCTTATTTTTAATTATTATTTTTTACTTTTTTTCTACTCTTCAAAGTTTTACTTCTTTTCTCTCTTTCTCTCTCTCCCTCATTCTCTTGCTGTCCCACATTGCTCCTTATCTCCCCATTTGTTCCTTTCTGCACTGAATTTGGATTTCTCCCTTGTTGTTCTTTTCTTCTCTTTTTCCTTCTCTTGATTATCATTAGGTTTAAAGGAAAGTAAATTCTGTATCCAGCCTCCCTGTTGATGTTAGGTGATTCTATTCACATCTTTGTTCTTTCATTCTGCCTTTTTCTCTTGCCTTTAGCAACTTCTTAGAGTTTGTGTGATCTTTCTGTGTCTTCTGGACTCACTGCTAATCTTACCTGTTCTTTCTACCTGTCCCCCCCTCCCCAACTCCTTGTAACTCCCCACCCTGAAGGGGAAAGATGCTATATTGAAGACTTTATTCATTATAAACTTATATTGGGTTGGTCCTTGGTTTTAATTTAACTCACACAGTTAAAAGAGATAGATTAATAACTACCAAAAATTGTCATTTTCTAAGCTGTGCTTGATGCTATGGTATTGCTGACTATGTCATTTGGGCTAACATGTTGTGACTGATCTAATTAGTTTTCCTTCCT
>NW_004624763.1:15199446-15215631 GCF_000247695.1 Heterocephalus glaber | reverse complement strand
CATCACATTCTGGTACAAACACCTAATGATAAATGTAAATGTATTTTATACCTAAAATGTACCAATAAATATATATATAAATAAAATTAAATTAAAAAGAGTGAGCATCAATAAGAACAGTTCATGACGAACCAAGAAGAATAAAAACTATGATGAGATAATGTCTTGCCATCAGCACAGAAAGAGAAGGTTAAAATGGAAACAGGGAAAGAGGAGTGATTACTTAAGAAACTTAATAGAACTATGTTTTATATACAAGTTATATATTGACATAACTTAGTATTGGTCTAAACAGAAAACAGTCTTTCCTTTTAGTTACTGATCTATCAGGCTTAACTAAAGCCAAAAGTCATCATTTTGGGCAGCCATCATTGAAACTAATTGCTCTACAGTTAATGAGACAAGATAATGACTCAATTTATTCAGCTCCTAGGCGTGTATATTGCAAACAGTTTGTCTTCAATGGTACATCAGCTACAGATTAAATTATCTTTGTTGTTGTTGTTGTTGCTGCTGTTAGCTACTAGAAAGCTTAGGAATCAAAACTGAATCCACTCCTTGCAAATATTTGAGACTCAATATTTCAGGTGCTGCGTGTTATGACCTGGATATGTCCTCCCCCCTCCACCGGCCATATTTGTACGTTGGAAATTTAATCTCCAGTGCAATAGTGTTGAAACATGGGGCCTAATGGCGGTTGTCTTCTTAGTCACTTTCTTCTGTGCTGAGACAAAATGCCTTTGCTGAGACATCTACAATTTAATTGAGGACAGGTTCATTTTGGCTCATGTTTTTGACTTTTCAGGCCTTGCATGGTGGGTGGCATGGTGGAAGGGCCTGGGAGGAGGAAAGCTGCTCACCTCATGGCAGACAGGAAGCAGAGAGAAGGAAGGAGCCAGGGAGGGAGAGAAACCCTTCTAGGCCCGTTCCCAGTGGCTCACTTCTTCCGACCAGGCCTCACCTCCTATGCTGGCCTAGGAGCACATGAAGCTTTGGGGTACAACTAAATATAAACTATAATAGAACTGTTTAGGTCATGAGTCATCAATAGACTGATGTCATTATTTAAAAATACCTTACAGAAGTAGATTCTCTCTCCTTGCCCTGCTACTTTTTGTCATGTGGGAACGTATCTTTCTCTGCAAGTTGCAGCAAGAAGGCCCTCAAAAGATTTAGCACTTTTATCTTGGACATCTTTTTTTTTCTGCTTTTACATTGTGCTTATTTTTGCAGGTTGCCATAAATCCTTTAAAACAAGTTATTGTATTAATACACTCAGCTATGTCTTGAATTAATAAGTGAATAAACACATAGCCATACCTAGCTTTTCTTACTTGTTTTATTCCCTCTTTTTGTCTGAAGGATACTGAAACTATCTTAAGAATATTTATTATTTAAAAACAGGATAGCCATGAAGAGAAGAATGGAACAAATCACAATAGCACACAACCATTAATATCTTCCACATTCTTTAAGACAACAATCAAAAAAGGTTTTTTTCTAACTTTAAATTCTTTCTAACAATGTCAAGACTTGTATTTCCCTCAGTTCCTTACATGTATTTGCTCTAATTTTCATACAATATCTCTAGATTTCACCCAATCTATCCTAAATAAGTAGACAAAAATTATGAATACATATATATATATAAGTCCTAAATATATGTAGCCAATTGTTTGAACGAATTTATATTTTGTTTTCAAAAATAACTGGGTGTGTCGCTAAGTGCAACCATTCTCTACCTCTTTTACTATATTGTACCTGGGAACTGGACTATAAACTTCTATAAAAATGAATCTCCCCTTTTCCCTGCCGTTGTAAAGTGAGTGCTAGCATCGTGTTACCAGGAAGTCCTCTCTTGGCAAGGAAGTGATGAAATCATTTCTCTAATTATAAATCCTTTCACTATTTCCCTTTGTAAAGTCTGTGGGAGGAATGGGCCAGTGAGACATGTTGCAACTTCTATTTCAATGTCTGGGTCATTACCTCTTTCTGGATTATCATGGGAAAAAGTTCATGATAAGCAACAATTTCAGAAAACCAGATCTGTTGGACTTTCTTTCCTTATTTGTGAATAACAATAAATGGCATCCTGTCAAAAGGTGAGGATCCAGTGAGGTTTCATTCCATGGTGCATTGCTGAGACCAAAACCAACAGTCCCTAAAAGATGACGAGGTGGGCAACTTAAGCTAGGAGGAGATTTATCCTCCTCCCAAGTCGAACAAACAAAATACGTGAAAAAATAGTTTCGACACACTCGATACTAGACAAGAAAGTGCCATGATCTCTGAAAGATGGAAAACAGGCTTAGTAATCCTTTCCTCCTTGAGAAGTCCCCAGGTTACCATGTGGGGAGGATCCTGGCCAGCCCTCCAAGGTGAGGAGATGGAGTTGAGAGAATGATGGAACTAAGGCTAGGAATCAAGGATGGGGTACCTGAGGGGAGAGACACACAGAAAGAGACTCCTGAGATCTTCCGAGGTCCTCCTTCATAGTTCCCTGGAGTACTTAGCAGGACACACACAGAAGAAAATCGATCGTGAACAGAAAGAATCAGCTAAGAGGGCCCAGCTGTCATGCTTGTTCTTTTAATCTGCCATCCAATAAGATGCTCATTTCAGAGTTAATGCCCAGCCCTTACCCAGTTCAATCAATCACTCTGGAGATGAAGAAATAGAAGACAAGAGATACCCACGATGCACCAGATGTCACAGCAAAGTCAGCTCACAGCTGATTTAACACACTGCCTACCAGAAATGACCCCTCCTACTTAGGGACAGTGGCAACTAAGGTGATGGTGACATTTCCAGTCACAGGCAAGCTTTCCTGACTTCCTCAACATCCAAGAGCCTGGAGCAACTCCTCCTTCGGAGGGCTGTTGTAAGTTTAATGAGCTGTCAGCTATGCCATGAGGCACCAGGTAAAGCATAAACTATAAAAGCCCAGCACAAATGTTGCTAGATTTCAGAGAACACTGTGCTCATCTTATTTTGAAATCTGGGGCTATTTCTTTGCATTATAATTCCTAACTGAATCCTGTAGAAGTTTAGGGAGACTAGCATCTTCAACACCAATTTAGAAGCCATTTTTATAGATGCTCAATTTCAGGCTTTTTCTTTTTTTTTGATGGTTTGCTAAACTTCCCTCATATAAAAATTTAAGAGCTGATAAATTGTTTATTCTGTCTTGCTGCCAGGTAAATCCTGACATTTTCGGAAAATACTTCAGTTCCACTTCCTTGGGTTGCTAAAAAGTAAAATGCTTTCTCTGGGTAGACTCAGATGGGTAGTAGGCCCCATAGGTGTTTGAACATCCTTGGTGGTGGGACAAGCATGGAGACAGGCTTCCAACAGTATGAATATTCACTGGAGGATTCCAGGGGCTCACAGGGCTCAGGAGAGGACTCCTCTTCTCTAATAGGCTAAGTTGGTCTCCTGTGACCCAGAATGGGTCTTCTCAAAAGATACTCGAAACATTTAAGCAGCCAAATACCATCTCTGAGGTCCTTGCCGATAGTTTCTGATGATGCCACAGGTGCCATCAGAAAATGCACCAATATGCACCTTTGTCCCAGAAGGCTGCTGGGGCTCACATGTGTCAGGTAGGGTGCTCTTAGGAGCAAGCAACTGAATATCCACAGAAGAGCAGCTTAACCAATTGAGTTTTATTATAGCTATCACGGTCTCACTGAACAAGGCCAGCCACAGGTCGAGAGTTGCAGGGTTGGATCAGCAACTCAACAATGTCACCAAGACACTGCTTCTTTTCATCTTTCTGTTCTCTCATTCCCAACACACATGGCCTTATGTTCCCACCTTGGGCACAGGAGGGCAGCACGGGTGTAAGCTTTGCAATATCACGAGACACTACCCGTAAGCAGGAGAGGAAGGGGCAGGAAAGAGTTCTTGTGCAAGGAAAGGACATGTCTTCAGCAATGCCCCAATAATTGGGCCTGGGGTGTTATTGGACTGAACTGGATTCCATAGCCTTTCTGAGTCACAAAAGGGGCTACAAAGTGCAAAACTGTCATCCTCAGTCTCTGTCTTGCGCATGGATGTTTCCACAGGCAAGAAGGGGAGCAAAATGCCTGCTGGTAGCTGCTATAATAAAGAACACTTCCAGGGTATTCCAAACATTTTACTCCATCAGGATTATGAAGACAGCAGCCCCTCGGGACAGGTGTGATTATCATCACCACAGCCGAGCAAACCGATCTGAGATGTTCCGTAGGCCAGCGAGGAGGTGAGGAAGCCAGGCTCGCCCTGCACTGTCTGGCTGCCGGAGGCCCGGCTCTCAGCAGCGCTGTCTGCCCAAGCAGGCTGCCCCCATCCACCCACCCACATCACAGTGAGGAGTCCTGAGTGCTGCTCATCTCCCTCAGAAGTGCAAAGGTGACATTTTCCCCCAGCTGCAGTCTCCACATGTGAAAAGAACAGAGGGCCACCCGAGAGTGACTTGAATTCCTCCCTGTCATCATCAAGGCAGCCACAGCTGGGGCTGTGATCAAGGCAAGGGCTGCGACCCAGAGGGCCTGCTTCCTGACCAGGCTGGTGGTGATCCGAGCATCCTGTTAGCACAGGTGTCAGCAGAGTCAGGCCAGGACCAGGCAGGATTCGCAGAGAATCGAGGTCTCTAAGTCCGAGTTTTAGGGGTCAATTCTACTGTCCCTCTCATCTTCATGTGACAAAAATTATCCATAAATAAGATGCAGAAATTTATCCCAAGATCATCCAACTAGTTCAAGTAGGATGTGAGATACAAAGTGAATGCCGTTTCCCTGGAGGACACAAATACCAACCAGGAGGGAGGCACACTCTCAATGAAGAGCTCTTTCTCTAACTCCTGTAAAAGGCAAGCCTGGCGGTTTGTGCGTGCTTCTGTTATCATTTCTGTTGTAACATTCAGTGCACTCACTTGTGCACAAGTGTCTGCTCCACAACCCCAGATCGGCATCTCAACAGCTCCTCTCTTTCCCCTCTAAAACGGGAAAGGGCACAGCTCCCACCTCACTGTGCTGTTACAACAACTGAGTTTAATTGCACATAGATAGGACTGTGTGCCAGGCAGATTCAGGGGCTGGTAAGTGGCAGTTATGATTAATGTTGTATCTTCCAGCCAACTATTCTTCTGCTCCACAAATCAGTTTATCAGTTAATAGAGAGGACCCAGCCAACAAAGTGCCAGAGAGATAGAGCATTAGAAGGACACAGAGGCACAGTGTAGGAAAGAGGAACAGGGAAGGGCTACATCCACGAGGGATGCAAGATGCTGTAGAGCTGAAAGTAGGAGAGAAAGACTCCCACAGAAGTAGGAGAGTCTTCATCACTCACTCGGTCTCCAAATCATGCTTTGGGGATCTCCAATTTGGGCTCCTAAAGACTTAAATAAGACAGGTGTCTTTTCCACTAACTTGTTAGACAGATCCAAAGAATTTAAAGCATTTGGCTGGTAATTGGCAAAGCCAGGAGCAGATGACTTCATGAACAGGTCCTACACTAACTACAGATCATCATGATGCAAGTGGTATTCCTGGCACAATAACTGGCACAGGAGGAGTGGTGGATGTTATCTCTGGTTCATTACTGTTGAAGTGTTCCATACCTCCCTCCTGCACTGGGCCTGGCAGAGCAAGACAGCAGCACTATGGCTCCTAAGGAAGAAACAGAACACTCTGGCCCCCGGTTCATCCAGGCCAGGGACAACACAGCACAGGCTGCACTGAGAGGAATGCGTCTCTCTCCAAGTTCTCTTGCCGTGCACTTTTTTCAGGTAGAACAAAAGGCTCCTGGACCCAGAGGTGGCAGAGTAGCCAGACTCAACCCTAAAAGTAACCATCGTTCTCATTTTACCCTAACCTTCTTAATAACATGGCCAACAAGGCAAGGGAAGCAGTGGCCATGGTGGAAGCAGCAACAATGAAACAACCAAGAAATAAAGTAACTGGCATTGAAGGGCCTGGTACCAGGCTCCCGGGCCAGAGGGGCTCTGGAGTGATTACAGAGGTAAATAAACAGAGCTTATGGCTGCACCAGGCCCTGGATCCTGCCAGGAAGGGACAGAGGAGACCAAATTCTTGTAATTATGCTGGTGCGGGCTCAGCTATCACAAGGCTATCCATGGCAGACCTCACGCGCCCCTGGGCCAGGTGCTGCAGCAACACCTGGCAGAAGTATTTGACAAGCCAGACAAAACCTGATTCATCCAGGCCACCTGTGAAGGAATTGGAGGCCTCCCGACCTGTGCAGAGCTCCTAACTGGCATGCTGCAGTTGGCATCTCTTCACTGGTAGGCGCCAAACAAGTGCCAGGGAGCGAAAGCCCATTTCCTACTACTGTGGTTTTATCCCCCCATAATAAGTGCTGTGAGAAATTGTGTCATTTGCAAGACCCAAGCACCATATTTTCCTCCCCAAACCGTTTTTAGTATCTCTTCTTTTGGCCCCCTCTAAGCACTCCTGTTATAAACATCTTATTTTCTTTGGCTTATTCAATGACTATTTCCCTGATGCATAATTTAAGTTATAATTATTTTCTCATTTTCCTCTCCAGCTGGCACTGGCTTTGGTCCCTTCCATCTCATAGATCTTTAAAATGTCACACTATTGCCTTAACTTATTTTAAAATCCTGGGGAAAAAGAGGAAGCCTGTAACCATTGTAGGCACATCTTTGCAACTCTTAGAAAACTTTCCCTGCTGGCTTCCCGTGCACCATGGCTGACAAGATAACAACGCAGCAAATTAATCACACATAACCGAGCACCATTTTGAAGAAAAGTAGGAAAACATTCATTTACCCTCTGCTGATTAAAAAGCATATAGGTGGGCCGGGGATTTAGCTCAGTGGTTCCGCTGCCTGTCTCGCAAGCCCAAGGTCCCGAGTTCAATCCCCAGTACCAAAAAAATAAAAATAAAAAAAACAAAATAAAAAGCATATAGGTGAGGAGCATCATAGTGGAGAGGAAGTTGAGCGACAACATTTAGTAATAAAGGTGTCCCTGAATCCATATCCCGTTGTATTTCCACAGCTGGAGTCTCGGGAGGCCTCCACTGATTGCCACTTCCCTGTGTAAGATAACTTTTCAGACAGAGTTTCCTGTTCTGTTTCTCCACCTGTGACCCTCTAGAAGATACAGTTGTCTGAAGTTTATCCTAAAAGATTCAAAAGAAAGAGAGGACCAAACCTTGGCAATAAAAGAATGGGCTCTTTTGTCTGAAAATGTGAACATCAATGCTTGTATTTTTAGAAGTTCTCCTTTAATTTTTTTCTTTTTATGTTCAATATACTACATTATCAGAATAATCAAATTACTGACATGAATATTAAGCCATGTCAGCAATCTGTATTCTGTAGGAAATTGAGCTCATACAGTAAATCATCTTGAGCATTTTCTAAGCACAAAATCACAATGATTCATAAATGCTAACCTTAAAGGTACACTTCAGAATGACCATACCAACATTTAAGAAGCTTTTGAAAAAACAGATGGCAAGCTTTATGGTTTAAATGTGAAGTGTCTGCAAAGACTCGTGCATTGAAGACTTGCTCGCCAGTGCAGCAGTGTTCATAGATGTGGCCTGGAGAGGTAACTGCCGTAGTGCAGTTGGCACCTCTTCACTGGTGGGTGCAAAGCCAGTACCCAACAGCAAATCATGTGGATTATTAATCCACTAATGAGTTCGCAGCCAAAAGGGTTGTGAGGAGGTGGGTCCCATCCGGATGGGGT
This sequence comes from Heterocephalus glaber, assembly GCF_000247695.1. The sequence continues at coordinate 15,207,907 of NW_004624763.1, read as the reverse complement.
AAGTCATAGCGGGAGTGGCCTTATCACGTGCATTGGGGTCTCAGTGTCTCTCTCCCTCCTTCCTCTCCCTTCTCTTCCTCCTCCCTCTTCTTCTTCCTCCTCTTTCCTCTTCCTGCTCCTCTTCCTCTCTCTTCTTCCTCTTCCTCCTCTTCCTACTCCCTTTTCCTCTCTTCTCTCCCTTTCTTTCTCTCTCTGTCTCTCTCTCTCCCTCCTCCCTTCCCAGCTTCCAAGAGGTGAGCAACTTTCCACTGCCACACCCTGTTGCCATAGTGATCCTGCCTCACCACAGGCCTAAAAACAACAAAGACAGCCAGCTGTGGGCTGAAACCTCTGAAATCACAGGCCAAAATAAAATTCTCCTCCTTAAAGTTGTCTAGCTGGGTATTTTTGTTCCAGCAATGAAAACCTGACTAATACAACAAGGAGCACTACCAACTCTTTTCTCAAAATTCTATAAAATTCAAAAGAAGTAACAAATAGGAAATCTATTCCACAAATATAATGTAAGACATTACAGGCATTCCTCGATTAATGACCAGGTTCCATTCCTGTGACTAGGTCATTAAATGAATTGGTCGCTAAGTGAGGAATCGTATATAGTATGTACATTACAATATTCAGAACAAAGAAATGGTCAAAGGAAATTTCAACTAGATGACTTTGCTTTTATTTGCATAACTCCTACAAGCAATATTGAACAACAGAACACAGAACTACAGTGCTGTACTGTACAGGACAGTCAGCAGAAATTACAGGATTGTACTATAGAAGAACCACCATAAGGCCACACTGCCACTCATATTCCTGCGTCATTAGTCCAAATGCAGGTCATAAGTCCAGTCATTACACAGGTAGGTCGCTACATGAAGAATACCTGTATTTATATAAAACTAAAAGCTCCTAAGCAGAGAGTGACGCTCAGGCATCAGGCTGCTGCCTGCTGCTCCTCCGACAATATCGGGGTTGAATAGAGTAATACTTCAGGTTACAGCAGGAAGAAGTTAAATAAAAGGGGCCAGAATAATTTACTTCTTGTGGAAAAAAGTTAAAGACTAAACTTGGTCCAGATAATTCCCAAATCCTCACTCACATAAAACAACTTGCTTTTCTTTCTTTTATTTTTTCTGTAATAGAGAAAGACCATGTCACTTCTATTCTTTCATCCTCAAGAACAATTTTTGTCTTAGTTAAATATTAAAATTACTTAGAGTGCTATAAATTAGTGTTTAGAGATTTCACTATGCATATCAATTGGATTGGCAACTATTTTTTATTAACTTTATTTTCTGCATTACAAAGACAGCACTGTAGGGTATAGTTAGATTTTCTAATTCAACATGAGAACCATTTAACTTCCAGAAGCTGAACACAGAAATTGCATTACTCAGGAACCTTTTGGATACAAGTCATGAAATTCCAACTTGAACCAAGGCAGGCAAAAGAAGATTTTGTGAGAATGATACCAGACTATTTCACGTTACTACAAGACAGGAAGGCCTAGGATTTACACAGCTTCATCCTAGGGACAAGAAATACAATTGTGCCCTTCTCCTTTTGTGTTCTTGGTTTGTCCATTACAACTCCCTTCTTCAGAGCCTGAGTTTTCTCACATGTTGGCCACCACCACTTTCCAAGCCCTGTGTCCCCCACTCTCTGTTGTCAGGGATTGGCATCTACTTCCCTTGCAACAGTTCAAACAGTCCTGAGGACAAACTGATCTACCTACCTTGGCCTGGGTGGCCGTATCCAGGAAGGTGGGACTCCTAGGTAACCACCACCTAAAGGGCATGGAATCCAGGCAGAAGTAATTCTCAAAAAGAAAAGGGAGGAATGGGAAATATTTAACAGGCTACTGGACAAACCAACAATAATCAAGTAAAACAAAAACAAGCACAGATTCTGAAAGTTCAGGCAAAGCCAGAAAGGAAAGGTAACACAAGATGGAATCCTAGAAGTTGGTTTTAAAGCATTCTTGTTTAATTTTTGTGAAAAACAGCCCCAACAATGAATAAATATTTTTAAAAGTTAACACCTTGCACCATTTTCTCTCTCCCCTCTCTTAGATTTTTTTTTTTTGTCAGTTTCACTTTTTTGGTCTGCAAATTGTCCCCCAGAGCCCATGCAAAGCATCCACATGCTACTGTCAGAATTGTTTGAGTCACCACTATTATTCTTAGGGGTCAGATTTCCTGGTGCACATTTCCATCTTCTTCATTCACAGCATTATCTTCTGAGCTTTGAGATTCTGTTGCAATTTCTAGTTCATACTCCTCTTTCAATTGCTGCATTTTTATGTTTAAATCCAGTAAAGTTCTGGCCAGCTGATGGTTTTTGGGAACGCATTTCCAGCTAAAAGTTAGAAAAAATAAGAATTTTTATTAGTTTGAGATACAAATCAAATGAAACTGCTCTCTGACTGCACAGGAGAAATAAGGAGTTTGAAGAAAAGAAAAATAAGATATCAGGAAAGATGATTTCTCATCTTACACTCCAGTTCTGACTGTTTGGCCTGACTATAAAACTGACTTTCTATATGACAAGGTAAAGCCTGGATATATAAATAGCTTTTGAAATGGCCTCGAAATGAAAACAAAAATAGCTGATGCACAAAGCTGTCCATATGAAAAATACCCACACACTGAAGGCTGTTTTCAAGCAATGCAGTGTGGTCCGCAATGGAATCATTTATCTTTATGAGCTTTCTGAGCCACAGGATAACTGCCTAGGGCCACCTGAGTTTGCAAGATCTGCGCCCATTCACTTGACTACTTATCATTTCAAGTTTTCAGGATTTTAAATGGTCTCCCTGCCAAGGAAAACATTTAAGGATACCTTAGAGGCACATGTATACTTATGTGTACTTATATAATCTAACACTTCACTCTAGAATGAAATCTGTTATATAGCAAGGCTGATTTATAGCCCCTCCAATGGGAGTTCATGAAGGTCCTCATATGTGCTAAAATAAAATTTTAAAAAATAGCTCTCTGGGGAAGGTTATCTAGGATGTAGCCAACAAAGCTTAGTCCAACATTATCTTTGTATTGTAACCTAAAATGAATGACCAATTACTTGCAATTACAGGCGTGTTTAGTGCAGTTCCTAAGACACATACTCTCTTTGCTTAAAATCCTTCAACTCATCAAGAGTAACCTGCTCAGGATGAACAAGGTCATCATGTTAGTGACAAGCAAATGGCGTATTGGTGGTTCACTCCCAATTTTCAAAATAAAGCTGCTGGATAAAGTTAGCTTTCAGGTTTCCTCTGAGGTGTTTTTCTTCCTTCTTCAGCACCTAGAGCCACTTCTCTGACAGTAAGAATTAGTAAATGATTAAGCAGACAGATATCTCATAAACAAACAATAATAGTAGCCATCCAAAAAGCCACCACCACAAAAGCCCCTGCACCAGGCCCACAAAAAGCTTGTTTTCTCATGAAGTCTAATCCTATCCCTCTTCCACTTTCTTTTCTAGGCACTCCTTCCCATGCCAGCTCCCACTGCAGGTGGGACACACATTGCCAGTCCCTTAGAACTCCTAAGCTGAGTGGCACCTCCTGCTGACCCCTCTGCTGAAGCTTCTGTTTACATTGGATCCAATCAAATGCTGACTCTTCAAATTCCATGTAAAGCCAAGACAGCCCTTTATCTGCGCTTCTACAGCCTTCCATGCATATGCCTGTCCTGACTCACAGGCTAGCCCAGAACAATGATGTTAGGACAGAGCTTGCTTGCTGCTTATGACTGTATCCCAACCATGAAGGTGCTGCCTGGGAACACAGCTTGGTGGCTCTTCATGGCTGCTGAAAGTTTGAGTGAATGAAAGAATAGGTGAATGGACTGAGGAACACCTATCCTCTACTTTGATACCAAGAATCAGACAACAAAATTATCATTAATGGTTCAGCCCCTAAGTATAGGAAATAGGTATAATTCATACTTACATAGAAAATTCAAACACCAGTGATTTTTTTAACCTTTTCTTTCATCATGAATCTGCTGAGAATCTGATAAAAACTGAATCTTCTCTCAGAACAAAAGAATTTTACACACGTAGAAAATTTTACATATAGTTTTCAGTATGTAAAACTCCTTGAAATCCACTCATAGAAATCAATGCATCCCATTAGGAAGACCAAGTTGAACTCTACATAGTCTAAATAACATGACCTCAAATTAACTAAATTTGTTCATCATCATTTCTTACACAAATTTCATCCTAATATATGATACATACACTAGTTAATGGCCCATAATCAAAAGTTACTTCTTCTAGTGGTAATAATATTAAGCCAAAGTATCCACCATTTTTGTTTTTTCCTTATAACCACTCATACATATAGATGGTTGGTCCTGATGTTGGCCATGGTTTATAACTCAGGAGCACAGCAGCTGTGTATGCATAAAATTCTCTGGATCCTTTCTAGAAAAAAAAAACCTTGATTTTTGATATGTGTGTATTTGTCCTTTTAGGCAGTCTCCAAGTCTATAAAACTAATTATCATAATAATAAGAAACAATAGACAGACTTCCACGAAGATGCTGGCATGGAGAACAGCACAGAAACCGCTTCTCTGAGATTTGGTGTCTAGATGCTTAGATATAGCAACATGAGGAAGAGAATAAGGAGAGAAGTGGGTCCCTAGGACCCAGCAAGGATCTGAAGTGAGCATTGAAGCCCACAGGCAGAGCAAAGAGAGAGACTTCAACTCAGAAGGAGGTAGTAAGTGGCTCATTCTCCCTGAGCCCTGACTCCCTGTGTAGGAGGGGTGGTTCAAACATGCAGATGCACGGTGACTACTGGCAACCCCAGAGCCCCCCACAGAGAAATACAGTAGTGGAATGGAGCAGTGGATGCAGTAGACTGCAGTGGTTGGTGATTTATTCAGGTTCAGACATCCTCCAGGAGAGGGCAATGGTCAGTAGCCATTTTGGAGAGGGGCCAACCAAGCTCGAAATTCAGAGTAGCTATGGGCTGGTTCCATCTAGGGGCACCTAGTGTCAGGGTGAGGCAGAACCAAGTTCAAGTTGGCAAGAGTTGAGAACTCAAGGAGCCAAGTTCAACTTGGCAGAAGGTATATGGAGTGTTGGAGTCTAAACAAATCGGATTCCAGCCTCACAACAGAAACCATCCTGAACTTCAGGTGAACTAAAGGTGCACACTTGCTAGAATTATCCACTATATCCACTACCCAGCTGTAAATCTACAGCTGGCTTGCTGGGATTAACCAACATGGATCTAAGCTCTGTCTGCCCACTCTGTCTACCAGTGACTTCAGAGACACACCCTAAAATGAATGATTATTTTCTTCCTTTTTTCTTTTCTTGTTTTTTGTTTTCTTTTCTTTTTTCTTGTTTGTTCTTGCTTTTATATGTGTGAACATTGTTTCTAGTTTTTGTTTTTGTTATTGTTCTGCTATTGTTTTTATTTCTTCCTTCTCTCTTTCCTTCCTATCTTCTTCACCAATTACTCAAAGTTCATGTAATCTTCCTTTGTTGTCCAGCCTTGTTTCTAATCTCTTCCTTCACCTCTATTTCTCTATTTTTCCCTCAACTGCTTTTAAATATTCTCCTCTGAGTGTAAAATTGCCATATCAAGGACATATTTTCTGTGTACAGTTTTCTAGTTTGTTTTAGATTTTGTTATATAACCACAAATATAGTTTATATGGTTAAAGGTGGCAAATTAATAATTACCACAGTTTGTCAGTTTAAGGCTGTGTTTGATGCTATTGTTGTTGCTGATTGTACTACTTTAGCCAAGGTGACATAATTGTTCTAATCAGTTGTTCTTTCTGGTATGCTAAGACTAAGAGTCATAAACAATACTATAGCACAGTGACAAAGAAACAAGGGCTAAGTAAAATAGGCAGCAATTTCTCATCCCCCATAAATTGAAGTGATAGGATCTTGCAACAGACTCAAAAATCAAAACCCAGCTACACCTGGAAGACATCACTGAGAAGTCCTCATTTCCCCAGGATTCTTAATACTAGCAACAAAGCTACCTGCCATAAGCAATTTGCAAGCATCAACACAGGAACCAAGCTTACAAAAATAGAAAATGAGAAGATACTTAAGCAAGATGCAACTGCAGACTTCCAGCTCACCAAAGGCAAACCCAGGGGGCAATGAAGTAGAACAATTTGAAAACCACTCACCTGGACTCTCAGAAGTGGTAACAGTGGAAGTAACAAAGCAGATGAATGAGGTTTTAGAAAAAAATCAATGCAGAAATAATTTCTTAGATAACTAAAAAGATGGTAACCACAATGAATGACATGGTTAGTGATTCTACAATAGATACAGATGAAAATAAAAAAATAGAGGAGCTCGGAAAATGACGGAAACCATGAATTCCAACACAAGAAAGAAATGAAATCCATGAATCAGATTCAAACAGATATCCAGGAGATTAAAAATTCCATTGAAATTATACACAGCAGAATGAGCCAATGTGAGGACAGAATATCAGATATAGAAGACAGCACTGCAGCTACTGATCATGAAAAGAACAATCTCTTCAAAATAGTAAGGGACCAGAAAAAATCGATCCAACAGCTGCAAGATGATGCAAAGAAAAATAAAATAAGACTGATTAGAGTCAATGAAAAAGCAGGCAGTAGTGCAAATGACATTTTTTTTAAAAAAACTGTTCACAGAAGTAATGGAAGAAAACTTCCAAGGATGGAAAAACAATTTGACATATACATGAGTGAGGTATATAGAACTCAAATTAACCATGATCAAAAAAATCTAAAAGGTATATAATAGTCAATATTCCAGAAATTCAAGACAAGAACAGAACATTAAAAGCTGTTAGAGAAAAGAAACAAATCACCTATAAATGAAAGCCCATCACAATCACAGCAGACTTCTCAACACAAACCCTCAAGTCAAGGAGAGTTTGGTGTACTCTGCAAAACTGTCTTTCAAAATTGATGGAGAAATAAGATACTTCCATGACAAAGGACACCTGAGAAACTTCATGAATCCCAAACCAGCACTCCAAAGTATTCTAAAAGACATTCTAGAAAGAAATAACAAGGACCACAACTCCATGAACCCCAACAGAATGAATCCACGAGGCAAGGAAAGTAATTAAACAGAGGGGGGAAAAAAGAGAACTAACAAAAGGAAAATAACATGACAAGGATCAATCAATACATATCAGTTACAACCATCAATGTAAATGGTCTCAATTCAGCAATCAAAAAGAAACAGGCTCAGTCATGCGGAACGCGCCGAATCAGCCCGCTGTAGACAGGCAGGTCTGCGGACACTGTAGCAATGTCGCCAGACCCACAGAACGCGCGCCGAATCAGCCTGTGCCCCGGCAGTAATCCACTGGACACCACCCCCCACCCCCCACCCCCGCTCCTCTGTACAGCCACCTGATTCCACACTACAAAGACTCAGAGGACACCGGACCAGCAGACCACTGTACTGGGTAAGTTGGAGTCATCTTCACCTCCCATCAGGACCGGGACTATCTTCAGGGGAAGGGCAGCTGGAACCTGCAATACAGCTCTGCAGAGTTCAACCCTACAGGAGGACAGGGAGCTCTACTTGGGACTTGCAGCCAGAAATCTGCCTGAATCTCATGGATCTGTGACTAGCTTGCTGAGACTCATTGACTTATATCTGCACACTGTAACCCACGTTGTCTATTGTGACAGCAGAGACATATCCTGAAAGAGGCCCTTCATCTTCATGGTTATTTTTTATTCCCAAAATTAGTTTTATTATTTTGGTTTTTGTCTCTCTTCTTTTCTTTTGCTCCTCTTTAATTTTTTTCCCGACTCTTTGCAAATATTTGTTTTTCTCTCCTTTCTTTTCTTTTCTTCTTTCTTTTCTCTTTCCTTTCTCACTCTCTTACACTCACTCTCTTGCTCTCCCACATTGTTCATCTTCCCTTTTTGTCCCTTTTTTGGTCCTCAGTCAGAGTTCTTCTTTATTTTCCTATTATTCTCTTTTTCCTTCTCACCTGTGTCCTCTGCCCACACTGCTAACCTTCCCCTACCCTTCTTCCCATCTATCCCTCCCTCCCCAACCCCTTCTATCTCTCCATCCCAAAGGGTAAAGTTGTTATATTGAAGAGTTTATTCACTATATGTTGGGCTGGTTCTCAATATTGATTTAAGTCACACAGCTAAAGGTGACAGATTAATAACTACCACAAATTTTCATTCTTTAGGAGGTATTTGATGCTATGGTGTTGCTGATTGTATCACTTGGGCTAAGGTGTCGTGATTGATCCAAACAGTTTTCCTTCCTGGTATAATGAAAATGAGATACCTCAGAGTCATTATAGACTCAAAACCTAAAGAACAGCTATATCCAGTAGACACCTCTGAGAAGCAATCATTCCATAAGGGTTTTAAATAGATCAAAGATACATACAATAAACAACTTCATAATATCAACCCAGGAACTAAACCAAGGATAGTACCAAAAACAAA
>NW_004624763.1:15157342-15194651 GCF_000247695.1 Heterocephalus glaber | reverse complement strand
GGGAAGGGGAAGTGGGAGGGGTAGGGGAAAGGAAAGAAGGGAATGGAATTAATATGAGAAAATGAAAAAATGGAAACAAAATCTTTGTAAATAGGGAGGGATGGAGGGGTTGAAGGGAGGGCAGGGGAATGGGGAAAAAACAAGAACCAAGAGAGACTATGTAAAGGTGCAAATTTCTAATGATGAATGTCATTACATTGCATACCTAAAATGTACCAGTAAAATTCATTTAAAAATTTTCTTTATTTCTTCTCTAAATCATCTTTTACCCTTTGCCCATTTTCTATCTAGATGGTTTTATTCTTGATTATTTGGTACTCTTTTATAATATGGACATTATCTTTGCCCGTATAAATGTTGCAGATATTTTGTCCTTGTCTGCTGGTTGTGTAACTTGATAACTTTTTTGTGATGCGTTTCATGATTTTTAACAAATCAAATATTGGCTGAAGTATATCACTAGAATTATTTATGACCAGTAAGTTTCTTATCCTATCCGGGAATTACTTCCTTAAGATATCCTCATATATTTCATAAAAGAGAGAGAGCCAGGCCAGTAAATACTGCCTAAGGCCTAGGCGGTGCATGTAATAATCGCTTCACATAAAAACCCTTCCAGCAATCCTGTGAGATTATTATCTCCGCTGTACAGATGAATAAACAATCCCAAACTTACACGTTAACCTTCCCAAAGTTGTGGGGCCAACAGAAGTTAGAGTCTGTGATTCTGGGATTTGTGCTCTTGCCTGTTTGTAATTTCATTCCCTACCTTCTCCCTATCCCTGATAGGAACTCATCTGAAAACCCCTACTGGTCGAGCAACTTGTTAGAATGCTGTGTAAAGTTATCCAGACTTCTTCGGGGTGATGTTGCCACTGATTTCAATATGAGCCACTGAGGCACAGCAGGGTCCGCAGCAGATCCCAGGCGGGCAGGACAGAGAGGCCCAGCCCGGCCTCAGCCCTCTGGATCTGTTCCGGCCACAGCACCAATGGCCGAGTCTGAAGAGACAGCTCTGCTGTCCAGCTGCTGCCAGCTCCCTGCGTGGACCCTGGATGAAAACCAGGTGTTTCCTCAGTCTGGCTGGATCAGAGGTAATGCACGCTTTTCAATTCAAGTTGTGAACGTGGGTAAAATCAGCATCACCAACATCTTGCCCTTGTCAAACCCAGAAACAAGGCCAGTATTCTGTGGAGGTTCTTAAATCAGACAATTTACTGATGGTTAAATCGGTTCTAATGTACTGGTTAATTTAATTAGCATTTAGTGTCAGGATTTTCCAAGTCCAGTCTCCCTTACACATATTCCTAGGAAGCAACATTTTAAAGCCTGAATTGCTACTGTTCATTTTATTCTTTTCAAACTGAGTCTAATTTAGAATTTTTTAATTTAAAAAACTCATCTAAAAAATATCTGTGCACATCCCCGTTTCACACTCTGTCCTAACCTGCCTAACCTGCCTAACATTCAAAAGCAACAATGTTACAAAATACTGTATTATTTCCAGCTTTCTAAATTCTTACCAAGGGAAAAAATAAGAGTAACTTGCAGGATGCAAAGAAAGAAATGCTGGTGGACTCGCTCCAGCAATCCCAGGAAAGAATTTTCATTACTGAAACTTCCTGCTCCACGCTCTGTGCAGTTGATACTAGGAGATTCCTGTAAGGAACGTTCTCTCTTTTTTTAAAACTTTTTTTATTAATATATGTTTCCAATACATAATAAACACATTCATCATAGGGAATTGGCACATATACATGCCGGGTCTTGATGCTTTATTTAGTTACTTTTCGTTGAGACAGGGTCTGACTACGTAGTACAGGCTGGCCTTGAACTCACTATGTGGCCCATTCTAACTTCGCTCTCTGGGTGATCCTCCTGCCTCAGCCTCCAGTGCTGGGATCACAGGCGTGCGTGAGCCACCACACCTGATCACCACGCTTCGTCCTTTTCACCTGATCCTTTTTCCTTGGCTTTCCCCTCTTCGCCCTCCCCTCTACACCTTAGAAAAGCACAGAAGGAGGCAGGGCAGGGGTTGCTGCAGCCTAGTGGCTCCTAACCTGGCCCCTAGCGCACCGCCCAGGGTCCCTGCCTGGCCGGGCTTCCCGGGGCGGTCAGGGCGTCTGCACCACGGAGGGCACCAGCCTGGGACCGCGAGGTCGGTGGCCTCAGGGGCCGGGGCAAATCCTCACTCAGGGGCCCGGGCCAGCCCCAGAGCCCCGTGGCGGCCGGCGGGGGCGGACGGAGCTGCCTCCCGCTGGGTCCGGCGCATCCGCCCCGCCCCGACCCGTCCCGCCCGCCCTCGCTCCTGCCGGGCGCGGGTCCCTCCGGGCCCCCACGGTCACGTCCGCGGTCACGGGCGGTTACACGAACACCCGCGGCCACGCAGCGTCGGCGCGCGTCCGGCCGGCTCCGAGGGAGTTTCTAAAACCAGTGAACAAAGAGCAAGACGAGTTATGCGCATGTGTGAGAACACCGCGAGGCAACAGCGTTCTGTAAAATTAGTAAGACTAATAAAATACAGCTTTTAAAGCTTTCGCGGGAGCACAGACTGAACTTTTAAAAAATAGTGACTGTCCGTGCATGAGCGTCCCCTCCGAGGTAGGCGGTGCACGACCCGCTCGGGGTCACCGCCGCGTGTGAGCGCGGAAGGCAGTCAGAGCTGCTTTTTATCCGTTTCCCTGTATTTACACAGTTAACCGTCAGTACTTTCTGTATTTTCCAAATGAGGAAACTGAGGCAAGATGCACATCGAAGGTCAGTCACAGCCCGTGGGAGCCTGTGCCTGAGGGGCACCCCGCCCACCGCACAGCGGCGCCCAAAGAGGGCTAGACCGCTGCCAGCCGCAGGGCGCGCTCGACCTCCCCGTGGGGTAAAACCTTCGTCTCCATCGGAAAAGGGGGACCGGCCACCAGGCCTCCGCCCGGTCTGTCCCGCTCTACACCTCCTGAGAAACAGGCGCCGTCTATTCTGTCAAAGCGCAAGGCCGAAACAACTCCACGTGGAATTCAAATGCCTGGCGTTTTACTCACTCCCCACCCCCTGTTAATATCCTGAGCTCCAAGCAATGACGGCTTGTGTACCTTTTCCCAAAGCGCAGCTGGGCTCCAAGATAAGAACCCAGGACTTGATGTTCAACCTCTCTAACTTCAGCCCAACCGCGCCTCCTCTCTGAGTCAGCCCACCGCTGCCACCACAGTGTAAATCTTTGAATTCAGCCAATGACTTTAAAGCTCAGCTGCTTGTTAGGGATAAAAAAAGGCAGAAGGGCCGGGGATTTAGCTCAGTGGTTCCGGCGGCGCCTGCCTCGCAAGCTCAAGTTCCCGAGTTCGATCCTCGGTACAAAAAAAAGGAAAAAGAGGCAGCCCTCCCTTGTCCTGCAGAGGCTGCTACCTCATGCTTGTGTCCTTCTATAGAGGTGAAAGGCCTTATGGAGATTTCTTGATGAAAAGTGCTTTTTTTATCTGCCCTGATAATTTGAGTCTGGGGACTTATTTCCAACAACCTGACGATAGTTCACAACCGAAATGCAGTAAAATACCTATCACTGTAGATTGTTTAATGAGTCTCCAGAAACATTGGGAGATTGCTCTATTGGTAGAAATTAGGAAATCCATACGGTCTACTGTTAATCAGCAGAGTGTACGTTTGAGATTGGGAGGGTTGTTTGTTTCTTGGTGATAGGTTGATGGGGCTTGAAAACCAGCTCCAGTAGATGAACAATATAAAAGTTCAAAACAAATTTTCTGCCATGACTTTTCACTTCTATTTCCAGATTATTTACTTCAACAAGAATTTCTGTTAAGTTCGATTTATTCCAACAGTGAATGGAATGTGCTCAGTGTTAAGCAGTGCACCATGTGAAGAAGATACAAAGATGAACAGGCACAGCCTTGCCTTACAGAAACCTGGCAAAGCAAATTCATTCACTCATTCGCTCAACAATATTTATTTGCTGTACAATGTATTATACAATGTTTCTCAGGCTACAGCGGCAAACCAAAGAGATAAAGTAGTGGTTTAAAAGAAACCAGTTTAATCATAAATGGATACTTTCCTCCTCTAGATATATTTCTCAGCTGGGGTGTACCTTAAATTTTATAACTTTTTTTTCTTTTGCACAGAAAAAAGTGAAGTGAATATTAGAGAGTTGGGGTGAAGATAACACACACCAACATTTGTGCCAGGAAGTGTATTAGTTATCCATCGCTGCATAACAAATGACTCTAAAACCCATTGGTTTTGAAAAAGCAACAAACATTTCTTATCCTTCACAATTTCTGTGAGAAGGAATTAGGGAGCAGCTTCAGTGATGGCCCAGGGCTTTTGTGACATTATAGTCAAATGTCAGCCCAGACAGCTGTCATCTGAAACTGGATATGGTTGTAGCTGCAGAATCTACTCACAAGGTAAGTCGATCACATTCCTGGCAGTCAGTACTGACAGTTGAAGGGAGTCCTCATCTCTCTCCATGTGGACCCTTCCCTGGTACAACTTGAGTAGCCTCTCGGGACAAAAGAGTGAGGAATAAAAAGAGGAACAGATGCAAGCTCCTTTTGTCATTTGCTGGGGATCGAACCCAGGGCCTTGTGCATGCTAAGCAAGCCCCTCACAGCCGAGCCAGGGCCCAGCTACATGGAAGCTCTGGGACACACTTTTATAAACCATGGAAGCGACACGCCATCACTTCCTCCTATTCTGTGCCTTAGGGCCAAGCCTCCAACCGTGACCAGATTCAAGGGAGGAGACTTTGGTTCCTTGTTTTCAGCTAAGGAGAATGAAAGGATTCACAGACATTTTGAAAGTGTCTCTGAAATAAAGCACGCATTCCACAGTGTGTGTATGTAAGCAGTGTCTCAAATGACTGCTGACTTCCTGGCAGAAAAAAAAAATGAAGACAGACATTTAAACATTTTCAGTTGCATAGTTATGGCATACGATGTGATGTTTCATTGCATGTATACTTTGTGTAATGTTAAAATGGGGTAAACATACCAACTTCTCAAAAATTTATTATTTCTTTGTGGTGAAAACATGAAAAATCCTTTCTCCAGCTGTTCTGAAACATACCCTACATTAGCATCATCAACAGCCACCCTACTGTGCAATACGTCGGACTTATTTTTCCAATCCTCACTATGACTTAGTACCATTTGGCCCACTCCTGTCCCCATTCCTCCTCCCCACTATCATTCTACTCTTCATTTCTATGAGACCAGTGTTTTTAGAGTCCACATATGAGTGAGAACAGGTTGTTGTAGTCAGGGATTACAAAGGAAGTAGATTTAATCCAGGACACAGGGTTTATAGGATTATTTTATAATATTCACCCACAAAGTCAAATGTAGAGGAGTGCAAGAGATCCAACTGCACACTAGAGACCCAAAGAATCCAGCCAAGGTCCTGGGTCCTATGGCAACGTCTGCACAAGCCCTAGAGCCCAAGGCAATGCCTAGAGCCCAAGGCAATGTCTTCCATGAGTCTAGCCAGTGGCCTGGAGCCCACGGCAATGTCTCATGCTTGTCCCTACTGAGGATCTGCACCCGGAAGGCCCAAAGGTCAGTGGTGGAAGCCAGAAAATCTGCACCGGTCGGGTGAAGGTGAAGGATTTGTGTCACCAGGCTGAGGGATCCACATTGGAGCCAGGAAGTGATGCTCACGGTGATGATCAGAGCCCCCTGACGAGAACAGCAGCCATTCCCAGTGACAGTGAGGACCTGAGCTCCTCCAGACAACAAGAACAGCCAAGTTCACATCAGGAAAACCAACCACAGCAATGTTGATCCACACCAGGCAATACACAGTTGCTAAAGCATCACTGATTCCTTCATTTTGGTTGCCTGGGCCAATCCTTCTCTAGCTCAAGTGCCATCCTGCCTCCATGCTTACATTATAAGGCATCATGCTCCTAACTCATACAGAACAGCAGCCAAACAAAGTCTGGAATTCTTTATGCAAAGGTTTAACCTCATCTCTGAGTCCCCTAGAGAGATTCCCAGACAATGACTATCTTTATTGTAGCTCATTTTTGCCTAACTCAAAAGACACATCCAGGATAAGTCATTTCTCCCTTTTTCCTGCCTATTCACCTTTCCATGGGAACCCTAGACCCCAGTTTCTTTTAAGTGTTCTTTAGCTGTGCCTTGGGAGCCTTAAATTTAATGCCACCTCTCTGCTTCCTCCTCCAAAATCAGCTCTGAACGATTATTCTTTGAAGGAATGGGCTCTCTGTGCTCCCTTGGCAAACAGAATGTCCCTGAGTGCTCTTTGCAAAAAGAAACAAATACTTCTCCACACTTCAGAGAAAGGAGATCGTCCTCATGAGCCTTGAAATAAATATTTGTAATATCTTTTTGTGAGCAGCTTAGTATTGAGGGCCATTGAAGAATCTGTGGGGAATGTGGTCGTTTCATCTTCTGGTTAACTTATAACAAAAATTCCACTTTGGTTGTAGAGTGTCCAAAAGGTACTCACTGTCTTCCTGACTTAATTTGCAAAAACACTGGGGTTAAAATGCCTACTATAGCTCAGCTTCACCCCTTGCTGTCCATGAGACTTGTTACATGCTTTCTAGCTCAGTTTATTCACAAGTAAGATGAGAATGAGCTTTCTTCTTTGCCTGGTTACTGGGTAGATTAACTAAAGCACCCACAAGTGCACTAAGCCATGTTTATAACATTTCATAAATTTTACTCCTGCTTCTAGTATAAGGGAGCTGATCAAGGTTCTTGCCATTAAGTCATTACTGAACAATTGATTGAATCAATAGGCATCACAGGCCTGCATATCTACAAGACACAGGAAAACTGTTATTGGGATTCCAAGAGAAACTGAGTCAGGTCTGAACTTCAACAGTGATGCCAGACCAGACAGTGTCCATTCCAGTGGGTTGGATGATCATCTTAAATCACCAGTATTTATAATATGGAATCAATACACTGATGTGGGTGGTTGTATGACTGCCCAAAATATTCTGTGCCTATTTCAGTGGAAAGGTTATTTGTCCACTCCCTGACTCCAGGCTAGGCAGTGGGACTTGCTTAAAGCAGTGAACTGAAAGCAGAAGGGACATGTGCCGTCTGCCAGCAAAAACCTGTAGGTCCCATCACACAATCTCCATCTTATTGCTCCTACACCAAGCTCCTGGAAAGGAGAGATCATGGACCAGAAGGGAAGACAGACTGCCATGGGTGTGTAGTTTGAGTGAGAAATAAACATGCGTAGTAAACCACAGAGAGTAGTGTGTTTGCTTTTTTTGAAAATCCTGATGTCTGATTCTCCCTTTGATCTCGTCCCCTAAAACTGGAGTGAAGAAGTAAGCATCAGGAAGACTGAAAGTTCTGGTAAACTGAAGTGTTCCTGAATCATTTCATTGAAGAGATGCTCAGAAGCTTATTTACCTCAACAAGGAAAATCTGGTTGGTGGAGGTACAAAAATTCCCAATAACTGTTCAAATGCATTTGCTCTTTGGATGAATCACTGAAGTTAGGTATGAAATATAGATAACATCAACAGCTTTTTATTGACAGAGAATATATAAAAGGTCATATTGAGAGTACTGCAGAATTTCAGACATCAGTTTATAGTCTGAGAAGACCTTCAGAGCTTAATTTCTGCACCAAACATAAAAGGGCTGTGGTTCTTTTAACATGGTTTTGATTTTTTAATCCCATCTTCATGCTTTTCATTGAGAAGACACTTCAATTATAGCATCAAAAGTTTCAACTGAGCCTGAAACAATTTAAGTATAGAAACTAAAAAAAATTTATCAAACTTTCTTACAAGCCTTTTGTTTGTTGTACTATCCAAGAGTTCTGAGAAATAGAACAAATGTCAAATTCGTCTAAACATCAACTCTGAGACACTCTCTCATGAACATATTTGTATTTTAATACATGGGAGTACTCATGTAACTCTTTCATTGACAACCTCCATCCTAAAAGTTTTACATATTCCAAAAGCAATATCTGCTAGAGAGCATTAGTAACTTGTTTGAAGTTGCAATGTGTAAGTAAAATTTAAACACAATTCACAATCAGCACATATTTGTTGAGTAGTACTCAGTGTGATCAAAAAATACAATAAGGGCTGGGAATTTAGCTCAGTGGTTCTGCTGCCTGCCTCACCAGCACAAGGTTCTGAGTTCAATCCCCAGTACCAAAAAAAAAAAAAAAAGAAAGAAAAAAGATACAGTGAAATGTTTTAAACATTTTTTTTTTACAGTAAAAGACACATTGCCCTTAATGTCCCTCAAAATACTCCTCCTTGCTTTGAACACACTGATCCCATGTTCTCACCACTTTCTGAAGCAGCTCTGGAACCCTTTTTTGGTGAGTATCTTTAGCTATCTTGTCACGACTGCCTAGATCACCAGAACTGATTGCAAACATTCGACTTTCACGGTCAGTTTTACTTTGAGGAAGAGTCAAAGTTGCATGGCACCAGATCCAGTGAATAAGGTGGATGCGGACACATCACTGTGTCCTTATCAACAGAAATTTCCATAACAATTTGATCAACAGGGGCTGATCACAAAATACTGACGAAATTAAAATATTTATTACAGTAAAAAACCACATTGCTATTAATTTCCCTCAAAATATTCAGATATTTTCCTAGCTTTGAACACATTTCATCTCATCATTCTTGCTAATGCATCATTTACTGTAATAAGTTTTTATTAATTTAAACATCCACCACATTTTTGATCACCTCTTGTAACTTAGTGCAATATACTGTTTAAAACACAACCAAGCAGAAAAGCACCTATGTCACTGGACTCATTCAACAGTGACTAATAACACAGATTAACACTTGCAAGGTGGTAAATCCCCAAAAACTGTTTAGTATTTATAGTAGGTGGTCTCTCAAACAGCCCCAGGTGACCCTGCCTGCCTGGGTCTGGTGACTCAGTGCTAAAAGAGAGCAGCAAAAGTGATGGAGCAGTATGATTCCTGAGACTGGGTCACATTCTCTTTCTTTCAATGTTCTGCGTATTTGCTCTGATGGAAGCCAGCTGCTATATCATGAGTGGCCCTTGGATAGGATCCCATGACAAGGAGGAGGGGAGGCCCTTGGCCAGCAGCCAGTGAAGAATGACAGCCAGTGGTCCCCAGGAGCTGGATCCTGACGCAATCAGTGGACTGAGCTTGGATGGAGATCTTCCCCCAGTTGTGCCTTCAGATGACACCACACCCAGTGTCTTGACTGTGACCTCGTGGAGGACCCACCTAAGCTACACCCAGATTCCTGAACATAGGAAATGTTGAGATCTTACATGTTTTAGACTAAGCTTCTAAGTTTGAGGATAATTCATTACACAGAAAGAAATAACTAATAGAACCTACTTAAATTTTGGAACTAGTTCGCTCTTTCTTCAAGATGAGTTAATAAATACTACTTGAGGTCCTACTATGTCTCAAGGCAACCAATGGACTCTAAGAATATACAGACCTAACCCATGGCCTCAGGAGTTTCAGGAAAGTAGACATGCTGACAACTCGCTATGCCACATCCACTCCTCCACACCCTGAGCTTGGCAACTCAAAGTGAAGATGTCCTTTTGTGGCATTTTCTTTGTCACTGATTTTCACTGCTGGCCTTTCCTCCACTCACTGTGGACATGGGCTACTGGCCCATTGATCTCTTCCTGTTTGCCTTCTGTGTCCTTGGTGACTGCCAATTCCACTTCATGCAACAGTCTGTCCCCTGGTCCACCACACAGAAAGCAACTTCCAGTTGACAAATACCATCACCTTGTGCATAAGTACCACACACATTCACTGGCAGGTGCTAGGTGGTCATTAATAGCCTGTTTGACTACAATGTCTGAAAAGTTTGGTTCCATTTCCCTGAACTTCATCTCTGTCCTGTGTTTCACTTCAGCAATCTGCTCACATAAGCTACACCTGAAAATTTAATCCCAGAACCTGCTTCTATTCTCCATCCTGTATCTTATTCCCATCCCTGTCAGAACCCCATCATAAATCCTTTCATTTACTTCATATCAACACCACCTAGTGCTCTATCCACCTGGTTTTCTCCCAAAGCCTCCCAGTTAATCCCAAAGCTAGTTTAGCCTGTTTACCCATTGTTTTCTCTCTTCCTCCTGAGCAGTCTTGTGTCCGTGTTCATCACAGATACACGACTCTCAGCCTCAAGCACGCTCTCACATCACTCACAGCCTTTTAATTCACTCCCACTCAGTCCCTTCAAGTCTCTCACAGAAACTGTGTTGGAGTCTGACCACCGCTTTCCCTCTGCCTTTGTACTCTTATGCTCTTCATCCTGCATAGACTTGACCTCACTGAGACATTAGCTAACAACCGTTGAGATACACAGCACTTACTGCAGGCCAGCTGCTGTCCTAAGTGCTTCACTTCCAATCCTCTCACCAACCCTGGGAGGTAAGTTGAAAAATTAAAACCAAGTTCAGAGACAAATGAGGCACAGAAAGGTTAAGTAGCTCCATGAAGGCCATGACCCTGGTAAGTCGCAGAGCAAGGAGTCACGCCCCATTGGTGCCCAACCAACTGCCTACCTAGGTGCCCAGCTACCTGGGATCTTAATGAGATCATCAGGTGGGGGCACCCTCAACTTATCTTCCCTTCACATCTGGACATCAGTATCTTAACCTGTTGCTCCATCTTTAACACCAGGCTCAAGGAGGGAAGGGAGTGAAGGATTAGACTTAGAAAAATGTAGAGTACTTACTCCCTAGAGGGAAGCAGACGGAAATGGAGAAAGTTATAAATAATCAGAGTACGTACCTAGTGGAGCATACCCACTGTTAACAAATCAACCAGACTCAAAAACAAGGGTAACAGAAAAGTGAGACAAATACCACAACATGAATAATATTCATGATATTCATCGCAACAAAAATCATAAACACTTAAAACATCCACCAAGAGATGTTGGAGATCGGTAGATTGTGGCACTCAACCTCCATTCTCTCCCCCTTTCCCTACCGACAGAGCCCTCACTGTTGATGGCGTCCATATGAGGGAGGCACTGAGATGTTACATTTCCCTTAATTCCTCACAGAAGGGGGTACTTATGGGTTAAGACATTACCAATGAGATGTGAGCAGAAATTGCTAGGTAGGACTTGTATACCAGTTCTTTGGAGAAGGGATGGGCTTCACGGTATACAATTGTCATTCCCTACCTGCTCCTTCCTCTCTGGAATAGATTCGATAGCTGGGGCTCCACCAGGCACTTTGGAACCATGATGTTACCTTGGGAGTGGGAGCCGCACTCAGTGTCAAAACAGTGCAGTCCGTCTGCCTGCGAAGTCATTATGAAATCATCACACCTGCCCAGCCCACTCTCATTATGTGAAAAAAAGGAAGACTTCTAATGCTTTTGCACTAAGCATTTTTTAAGTTTCTGAAACAAGCAGCTGAAACTAATTCCTAGCAAACACAGCAGAAAGTAATATTTAATTATTGGCATATTCATAATTTAGAATTTCATAGGCCCAATTATTTTCTTTACAGTAGATCTATGGACCAAGCGTGATGGTGCACACCTAGAATCACAGCATTCTGGCATGCTGAGGCAACTTAGTGATTTAGAGAGACTGTTCCAAAAAATAAAAATAAGCTGGGGTTGTAGTTCAGTGTGAAGGCCCCTGGTTCAATCCTCAATACCACACACACACACACACACACACACACAGAGAGAGAAATAGGTCTCTATACTACTAGGGCAAGAAATACATTTTATCCAGACAGAAAAGTAGCCTGAGAAATAACATGTAGCCTATAATATAGCATCTTTTACAAAGTATACATAGATATACTTGTCTGTATGTTGAAGAGGGGGATTAAAAAATAAATGCAAAATAATTAGCAGTGTCTACTTTTGGGGACTGGGAGATAATGAAGGCAGGAATCTTTCATCCTTTGATCTGTGTATCTCTACTATTTCAACAATGAACAACAAATATGTGTGGTGTTGCTGTGTTATAAAAAATACAGGAGATGAAGAAAAAGAGAGAAGTAAGGGCTAGCAGGATAGCTCTGTGGTAGAACATTTGCCTAGCATGGGTGAGGCTCTGGGTTCAGTCCCCAAGAGCAGGAGAGGAAGGAGGGAAGGAAACAAGGAAGGAAAGGAGGGAGGAAGGGAGGGAGAGAGGGGTCATCAAAGCTCATTCTACTCCAAACAGTGTTCTGCTTCAGTTACACAGGGGCCAGATTGCAGAGAATGTTGGGCGGTGGTCTGAACATAGCAGTGCACTGACTGAAAATACAATCTGCAATTTTAGATTCATTTGTTTTAACTTTCTATTGACTTTGATTTCTCTTCGCATCTTCGTTAAATACTGCACACAGATAGAAATATAAATGTGTGCAATTCGTTAAGCACACTCTTTTCTTGACTGGGTTCCGAATTCACATCTGTGCAAAGGTAGGTGTGGAGGCTTGGCAGCTATGTGTGGCAAAGCTGCCTTGGTATTGGATTGCTCCTCCCTGGCACGGACAGCAAGGTAAAACAATAAAAGAGATTCGCCTGCCTTTGGCAACTCAGCTGAAATGCTGGTAGAAAATAAACCTAAGTGCATCCCTTGTGAATTACTGACAAATACAGAAAGCCATTTGAAGCTTTCCATTACATTGATGCCAAAAATAGAGTGGCTTCATTCTTTGACCAAAACACAGACAACTCACAATATGTACATGAGTGTATTTGTGAAGGAAATATCAAATATACTACATGTCTACAGAACGTTTTCAAAATGCCCCTTAATATCCGTCAGAAGGTGTTGGGGACCTTCAGAGCTGAGGTTCTCTTCTTAAAACTCTGAATTGAAATGTAAACATACTTACCCTATATTTTATCGTATGCTATAGAAGCCATCTTGACTGAGAAGTTAAATATGATTACACAGATCCTATACATAAGATTTTAGCCAAAACCGTGCTATTTCTGTCATTACATTAAAATTAACATTGGATGTTTAAAATATAATATTCAATTTCTAGTACAGACAAATTAGGCTACATTTAACTACAATGAACCCAGCAATGTTCAGAAATCAGCAGAACGAAGTAGGAATTATTAGGGGAAAAAAGTAGGCTTTTTCATTCCGGACAGGAAAAAAAACGATTTTTTTCTTCTATCTACCTGTACAGAGTTGACCAGAAAAAAATCAGAATTTGCAAATTATGTTTGTGGAGAAGTGAGGGGCCTTGCTGCTTACTTCTCAATTACACACCAGTATTTCCTTCTAAGGCTCCTTTGGTAAAGAACAGTTAGGAGCCAGCAGGACTCTGAGAGCCCCCAATAGACAGAGCAGAGAAAAACACTTGAGAAATGATGGTGCATTGAGCACAGCAAAAGAGTCAGAAACTAAATGCACATGAAAATAAGAAGAAACAAGAGGACTTCTATTTAGACTTTGCTGTTTTAGGAGGAACACCAGGACACTCAGTGCAGGATTGGTTTCTGTGTAATACTGACACAGCCTAGTGTCTAAAGTCACACGCATGAATTCACCCTGATTGTAATGGACCTGAAGGTCAGGGGCAAAACATCGACATTCATTCATTCAACTGCATTGACTCGTGAACTATTTCAGAGCTCCGGTGCAGTGCTAGATGCTGCTGGGAACATCGTTATTGTTACTGTTGCCTTTTTGTTCATTGTCTGAATGATCTTATTTTCTTCAGTCCTTTCAAATTTGCACTCGTAAAGTGCAAATGTTTCTCAGCCTTGAAGAATACTAAGCCTGGAAATAAGCATATGCACCTGAAATCCATTCCAATCAAC
Source organism: Heterocephalus glaber (assembly GCF_000247695.1). The sequence continues at coordinate 15,180,875 of NW_004624763.1, read as the reverse complement.
AGCACTAACATCTCTCTGGCTTTAAATCAATCTAGTGATTAAATTCTCCTTTACAGGTTTCACAGGGATCTGGCTTGTTGTTGAATAATTTTCTTTGGCCATAGGTACATTCACATTTCTTAGGACAAAGTGATTGTCAAGTGTGAACTTTGATGATGAAAAGTGAGATCGTGGAGCGAATTCTGGTGGCACACTCCTCTATTACCAGGTAGTGAGGAGGCTGAGACAGGAGGATCACATGTTCAAGACCAGCCTGGGCAACTTGGCAAGATCCTGTGTCAAAAAGAAAGAAAGGTGAGATCTAGGAGTGGATTCCACTTGTAGCCAAGAAGATTGCCATGCCAAGTGGGCCAGGAAATCACCAAACACCAGGACAAAGACAGAGTTAAAACTAAAAGGAGTTTATTCACGAGTGTGGACTCCACCCTCTAGGAGAAGTGAAGCCCCGAAGCAGGGGACAGCACAGCTTTTATAGGTAACTCAAACAAAGAAGCTCAGGGAGAGGTCAACATGTCCTTCAGCCAGCTGTGAAATATCTTTCACAACCCAGTTTTTTCAACCCACCTATCTTGTCAAGATAGGACATTCTGTGGCTACAGGTTTCAGGGATTACAGGGAGGCACCAGACACCATCTGTTCCCGGAGAGCGATAAAGCATGTTTACAGAAGCAGAGTGAGTGGTCAGAAAAACAGCTATCTTGTGGGGAATTCCAGCACTCTATAAGGGGAGGGGTATGAGAGGAGTTCATTCACAGGCCAAGATGGCGTTTCTTAGGTTCACTTTGGTCTCACAAAGATATCGACACCAATTTTTTGGGGGGGGTGGGGGGAATTGAGACAGGATCTCACTATGTAGTTCAGGCTGTCTTTCAACTCACTACATATCTCAGGTTGGCACTGGAATCATGGTGATCCTCCTGCCTCAGCCTCCCTAGTGCTGGGATTACATACCTGTACCACCACACCCAGTTTAGACAACAGCTTTTTAAAGAACTTTTTAAAATTACAGAAACTTTCCAAACAAGAATAAGAAATAAAAATTAGAAAAAAGTGAAGAAAGTAACTTCTGCGCAGTGGTTCTTTGAAGGAGAAGGGGCTTAGCAATTTACAACTATACTGGTAGAAGCCCCATGTCTAGAAATTGCAGAATCCATAACTCGGTGATCTAGAAAGCCAACATCCCTGCAGAGCGGGCTGGCGAAGCGAAGGGATGAGAACCCCCTGTGGACAACGGCAATTTGCTCACTTGCATTCTGACACCATGCAAGGGCACTCTGGGCTTCTGCTTTTCTAATTTTTCACTTTTCCACAAATGACATGGCCACACGTAGAAGAGTTCTCCGATGTGTTTGCTGCTCTGCCTGTGCCTGCCTTGTGGCTGTGCTTGGGCTGCCCACTCTTCTGAGGGTTCCCCCAAGTCCCTGGAGGGAAGTCCCGCTCCCTCCCTTGTGTTCCCACTGCTGCCTCTGCGGCTCCAGCTCTTCCTCCTCTATGCTTGGCTCTATTCCCTTTAATCTGTGAGATTCTGATGTTAGCAATTTGCATTTTTTTGTTCCATAAATACTGTAGGAAGGGTAGATGGACATTAAATAAAGACTGGGGTACACTTGCTCTGTAAAGTTCAATGGATTTCAAGTGCCCTCTAAAGAAAATTGCATGTTTATGATTAGAGGAAGGCACAACTTCTTTTTAACCTTGGCCCCCGCTGAAGCTAGCTCACTTTTACAAAGCAATAGCCAAGTGAATTGAGCAAGGTACCCACAAATAGACCCTTGCTTACTGCTTTCTAGTACCTGGGAGCCCCCTGCTGTCCAGAAAAACAAAAGCCTCTCCAGCCGCTCCCTGGGCTGAGAGAGCAGTGTTGAACACAAATGCAACCTTAAAATCTTACTTTTGCCACTTCATACACAAGAGCATCATTACCAGCTGCTGAATCAGCCAAGTCTTCCCTCTGGGAAAACTGAAAAGGGATCACCGTGACCAAATGATCCTGGGTCCATCCCTCCTGCCCCTTCTGCCCCTATTCAGCAGGGCTGCTACCGTTTATTGAACCTTTGCTGTGTGCCAGGCACTGTGTTAAGCTCCTCATTTGCATCACCCGTCATTTAGTCTCCCGATAGCCCTAGAAGGCAGCTATTGTGTCCATTTCGGTGAGAGGAAACCTGAAATTGAGAATGGTGAGATAACTGGCCTGAAATCATGTGTAAAGAGGAGCCAGCCTTGGAATTTGCACCAGCAGCTGTGGCTGCAGAGGTCTGAATCACTTGCTGGCTTCCAGGTCGTTGCACCTGCATGGGGATGAGTCCTCGCTTCAAAGCTCACTGCTACTGTGATCCAGTCCGAATCACATTAATTCACACCTGAACTGTGACCACAGCCATGCCTGCCTTCCTCCCCTCCCACCTCTGGGATATTTTGCCGTTAGGGTTTTATTAATTAGGTTCTTGTACACATGTATCAAAACTTCACATGACACTGCATTGCATGCTTAATCCATCTCCTTTCCTGCACACGGATGGCTTTCCAATCTAAGGGCTTTGTGATTGTTCTCCTTTCTTCCATTACCATTCTTGACAGTGTACATCATACAATATGGACATACTGTATTAGCTGCAGCTCAGGGAAAGAAAGAATCTGAATTGAGATTTGTTGGCTTGACATAAAGTCTAATAGCTATGACCTCCAATCTTTCTTTGTATGAAACTCTACTCATCTACCTTGTTTTAGATTTCAAAGCAAATTCTTCTTAATTTGATGCTCACATTTTTCTTCAGCCCGTGCAATTTATTTTATGATTGACATCTTGGTTAGATTAGTTTTTATCATTTATTCTCAGACATGGTAACACTCACACGTAACTATATTATTTCCTGCTTTGACTTAGTAGAATTTATACTTAGTTAATGAAATATCCTACCTAGCTAAATGATATTCATTGAATATTGTAATAAAACTCCTGGAGAAATGAAATATGTCAAGTTATTTTTAGAAAGTGAATGAGATAGATTTTAGTCATGAACAGCATTATTTTACATATCTACCCAATCCTTAAAACCACTGTCTGATTTTTATTACTATTAAACATGTCACTATGATATCACTTAATTAATTTAATAAATTATTGCCACTCTGTTTCATAATCTCTAATAGTTATTAGCAGGACAGAATTTGATTTCATAACCCAAGAACCATAAATATCTATTGAAAGGTGCTTAATAACTAAAATACCTTCTGGAAAAAATATCCTTCACTTTTAGTTTTTCTATTCAAGTATAAATGTTCCCAATCTGGTGAGAATTTCAGAACTATAAGATAAAGCCTCTCTATGGTGCTGGCATTTGAAGAAGACCCACACTTAATAAGTTTTATGTATCAAATTGATACACAGACACTGCGCTAGAGAAAGTAGATTTGACCCACAAACTAATTCCATGGTATAATGAGCCACATGTTTGCTTTCTGTTTTCATAATCTCAAAAGAGACGCTTTTTGCAATAGAAAAAGACACCCATCAAGCCAAGCAGAATATTCTTATCATTAACATTGTCACCTTCAAGAAGAAAAAAAATCTAACTAAGAAACCAAACTATTATATCTATTTCTACCCCACATAGGAGCCCTTCAAGTAAGTAAGGTTTTAAGTAATCAGTAGTGCTTGTTTCTTGACACCCCTAAGAAAGATTATCGAAAAAACTTAGTTGGAGGATGAGGCTAGGAAGGACAGCTACCGCAATGTTTCTTACCTCTCTTCAGCAGTAAGCTGAAGCAGATACAGCTGAACAACTGAGACACCAAGGACAAGAACATGACCTGGGGCCACTGGGGCATCAACAAGTCTAATTCACCAAGTTTTCTTTGTATCTTCATCTTTCTGATGGCTTCAGAGAATCGGGAATTTTCGAGTTCACCTCATTTTTCTTGGCTTTGAAGTGGAGAGGCTGTTGTTGCAACTTTTAAATTCTACCATCAAACAGAACATTTCTGATTGGTATCTGTTTCATAGCAAAAAATTGTTTAAATGAAAAAGGTGGTCAGCGTTCCTTGCACAATGTATATGGGAGACAAGAACATGGCATTTTTGCAGTTACACTCTACTTGTGGGATGGACAGTATTAGACAAATTTGGGAAAATCTAAATAAGATATGATTTTGTTTGAAAATTTTGTGTCCTAGCAAGGACACTGACCCCTGGGAGTCTAATCACAGTGAACATGAGCGTGAGATTCAAAAGTTAGGTGAGTATTTACCTCTGTATGAGAAAACTCAAGAATTGAGAAGAAACTACATAGGTTGAGGTTTTTAATTTTTTATTACTCTATAACACTTACTGGTCATAGAAAACATAAAAGTATAAAACAATGCTAATGACATTACCTCACTTTCACATTGATATATTCCTTTCAGTCATTTTATTGCCTGTTATTAAGATATTAAAAAGTAGAAAAGGCTAAAACCAGGCTTGGTGGCTATGCCTGTAATCTCAGCACTCTGGGAGGCTGAAGCAGGAGGATCACAAATTTGAGCCCAGCCTAACCCTAAGTTGCCTAACTTAGAGAAGCCCTGTATAAGAATTTTAAAAATAAAAAAATAAATGTTCTGGGGATGTAGCTCAGTGCAAAGATCCTGGATTTAATCCCTGGTACAAAGGAAACAAGGAAAGAAGGAGAGAAGGAAGAAAGAAAGGAAGGAAGGAAGGAAGGGGAGCAGAGAAAAGGAGCCAGCGGTGACAACACCACACCTGTAATCCTAGCTACTCGGGAGGCTGAGGTAGGATCATCACAAAGTGGGAGGCCAGCCTAGATAATTTAGTATGACCGTATCTCAGAAAGTAAACAGGGCCTGGAGAGGTAGCTTAGTGATACTGTGATTGGTGAGCATGTGCAAGAGCCTGAGTTCAATCTCAGTGCCACAAAAAGAAGAGAAAGAAAGAAAAGAAAAAGAAGAAAAAAGTGAAGTAAAATATTTTAGTATATGTTAAAAAGAACAAATGTTTAATAGAATTGTGAAATGGTATAGTACTGAAAACAGGGTTAAGGAAATATCAGTAAGTAAAGATAAGATGAATGTAATGGTGCTTGAACCACATTTGTAACGTGGAATGCTCCACTCTCAAATGGTGACCAATAGATAAGTTCGTTCATCATTCTCATGTTCATTCATTCACTTGTCAGAAGGCTGTGCCGGACACTACCATACACTGCATGGTCTTTAACAGACTGAAAAGAGCCGCAGAGCACATTTTCTTCTTCACTCAGCAGGTTCACCCCACAATAACGAAGAGTCTCTGGTTGCCTACTGGGCAGAAAAATTAAGCAACCTCGGTGCCTGAAGAGAGTTTATATAGTGGGCTCTTGTCAACCTCTGAGATCTACAGTCCTGAAGAGTTTTAGTTTTGTCAAACTTCAGACTGATACAAATCAAGGTTTCATATGAAGTAGGATGTTAAAATTATTACAATGACATTGAGTGTAGTTTATCAGAATAAATAAATATTACAAAAGGGATCTACTTCCAAAACAAACCAGATTCATGGCACTAAAACCCAGTCATATATGTAACCTTTCCCATTAATCTCCTTCCGTTGTTCAGGGTGTGAGGGTATCATTTGGCTAAGGCAAAATCAATTTACCCACGTTGGTCTGTTGGGTCCTTACTGGCTGGAAAGAGAATTTTGTTAGCGCTTGCCTCCTTCCTTGTTTTGTCTCAACATGCTTTGAAAAACCTACTTCATCCTAAATGAGCACAGTGCTAGAGGGTACAGTCCTTCTGATCTCAGATCCATAGATTGACAGGGTAGAGTACGTGTGTATGCGTGTGTGTAAGCACTCACACATCCTCTCTCTGTTCTGTCCCATAAACCCACACCTGTGAGCTCAAAGAGTAGAGAATTAAATCAGTTCTTTAACAAGATGGAACTGAAGCACATACTCTTTAAATCAGGGTTATTTATAGATACAAGACCTCATTATCTCTGTAAAAGAAAAATTGTCCAAAATGTTGCATGAGATAGAATTCTATTTTGTAATGTTATTTAAGAACTCCCTCAGGGAAGAAATTAGACTTCCTAATAAATGCATATGATGAGGTTAATGAGTTTAGGACTTGTTCTAGTAATCCACCCTTCCCCCGATTCTCTGTAACTGTTAAGAAACACTTGTCTCTATGGCCCACAAAGACTAGCTAACCATTCTCTTTTCTATAAAATATCTTTATTAGGAGTGAATCTTTGAATCAATCTTCTAGAGCTCTTTCCCTTGAATTCCTGCTCATAATTACAGCCTCTGAAAACTTTTTTTTTCAGTGTTTCAAAACCCCATTAGGTTATCAAGTCATAGATTACAAAAGATTCTTCTAGTGAAAAGACAAAAAAATGGAAGACAATAATTGCAAAGGCGGTGACAAATGCCACTTTATAAGCATGCCAAGTGCCCCCTAAGGATGGAAGAAAAGTGTCAAAAGCAGATGAAGTCCAGCTAAACAGAAGAGAAATTGTAATTGGGAGAATTTCTGTGAATATTTTAGAGACCGTTTTTCATTTGACGTAATTATTAGTTTTGACACAGTGACAATTTTCTACCTGTTTTTGCTTAAGAGTACATTTTTTTCCTCCACATTACAGCTCAAACAAGCTTTTACTGAATTTCCTGGGAATCTAATCTCCATGGTAACATTCCTCCTAGGAAAAATATTACAAATTCTAAACAAAAGATCACAGGTTGACATTTGAAATACAACCCACTGCTACACTGAGAATCTCAGCTGATCTGTATGGGAGAATACAAAAGAACGAAAATATTTCTTGGGTAAATTTAACCCGTTTTTGCTCTACAAGATAATTCCCAGCAAGCAACTTTCTGATTATCAAGCTGAAGTCCAAAGTATTTTGATATTAGGAAGGAGAACTCCAGCCGGAGGACATAGGGATGACATTAGTCACAGCAGTTAAATTTTCTGTTATAAATCAATCCACTGGCATTCTGCTACATGAATTAGTATTTTTAAGTTAAAAGATGTACATGCTAAAGTTAAGCGCATGGCGACATGGTAGCAGGACCAACCCAACTACTTCTGACCATCCTTGGCACTATGTAACTCGCTTGCTTCCTTACTTATTACCAATGACTTGCATAAAGTTATAGCTGAGACATTTTTGGGGATGACACTGTTGAACAAAGTCAAATCTAAAAAGACATGAGCCAAGATAAGTTAAAATATCCACTAAAGTGAACCGAAGAGAAATGTAAGAAACAATTGTACAATATAGGAAGATGTGACTTAGCAGCACCAGACATAATTTTTTAAAAGTTAGATGGCCTCCAGTTGATCTAAGTAACATACAACAGAACAAAACTAATATAAACTCAGCTCCAAAGGTAACTGACATTAAGTGTTTATTTTGCCCTGTGTTTGGATCTTCCACATCATCAAAAAAGCTTAGGATAAAAGTTTTTCATAGTGTTGTTCTGGGCAATACAGACCTCCGTCTGGAAAACGGGGCTCTGCTTATTACAAAAGGGGGCAGATTGGTGTGTTGGGAATGGATGTTTGAGCTTTCAAATCTTTAGTGAAAAAAAAAATCCTCCTACAGAAACTGTTTAACGGTGCCTATTACAGAAAGTGTTTAATAGGGAATTTCATGTTTGCCATTTGTTTGGACTACAAGGTGAAGCTGTTGCTAGGAACGGAGCGGCTTAGATGGAGGATCTTTCACCACCTGACAAGCCCTCTCTAAAGCATCTCATCATCTCAGGTGCCTTCGGCCTGGCAGTTTGGTAACTAGAACAGCTATCTGTGAGATGAGCTAATGAGCATTCTTGTGTGTATCATCTCTCTGTAAGAAAAACTTGTTGAAACATAGAAGACAACTTCTTCACATAAAATAGAATGAGAATCAGCTAATTAAACCAATGCACAAACTGCAGTCTTTGTCGAAACCAATCTCAGCCTAACAGCAAAAGTTTTCTCCACCCAGGAAAAGGACTTTCATCCCACTCTGAATTTGACAAACTCTACAAAACTAGAATTCTGTGAACTATTAATTTGCCAGATAAGAACGGACTCCCAGATGTTTCACACTATTTAAAGTGATTCACTTGCCTTCGAGCTACACTGAAAACTTCACGTAGTAAAAGCCTCCCTGGAAAAAAGGAGCTAAGAAAATTACATGGAAGACAATTTGCTGTCCTACTTGGAAATTTTTGACTTCTGGGATGAAGAAAATTACTATAATTTCCTATAAATGTATGGATTCAACTACATGAATGCAAGCACTAATAATATATTTTAATGGAAAGACGGGAAGTTATTGCTGGCTTCCTCTACCTCCACATTAGCAAACCAAGGGATCTCTTAAACTGTCCCATATTTCAGGAAGCAAACTATTTAGTTTCCGTGGCCTGTGTTTGAAACAAGGTAGCAGAATAATGCATGCAGTCTGGAGTGAGTTGTAACTCTCCAGAAGTGCTGGGATTGCACAACTGAAAAGAGATACTGGCTTTTTTATCCCATTTTCGGGCTTCAGGGAGAGTTGTTTTATTCCCAAGAGATCCTGCTAGTAGCAAGAAAGTCCTTCGGGATGCAGCAGAGATAACTGGCAAAGCCAAATTCCCAGCAGCTGGGTAGGTGTGAGCTGGCCGTCAAGCCCATGGGTCCTGGAGACTTCAATTTAGAATGAGTCTGCCACTTGCTGGCAGACACGTAAACTTCCGTAAGTCTCAGTTTCCTCACTTGTGAAATTGGATAAAAATAGTAACTGCATTGGATAAATAATATATTACATATACATATAATATTTTCTTTCTTCCTAGAAACTAGTGTTCATATCTGCTTTTACTATGTATCAAAGACTCTTTGAAATACAAGTGATTAGAAAAATAATGATTACTAGTCTTGGTGAGAATTACCAACATTAGCCCACTAATTAAAAGCTAAAGTTTTAGGGATTTTTTAAATCTGTGTCTGTGTGTGTGTACGAGAGAGAAATGGAGAGGTAGATAGAGATCCTCAGCCCTACAGCATTTCAATAAAAGCTCCACCTCCTCCCAGTGAAGCCTCTTTGCTGCCAGTTTCCTTGTCTGCAAAATGAGGATGATGATGGACTCACCTCATACGGTTCTCCTAACAAGTCAATAAATCAACACACAAAGAGCACTTGCTCAGCGCTGGCCACATAGAACACGCCATGCAACTGTCAAAGGTTACCGAGTAGTAATATTGAGCTAGAAAACTTCAAGATCAAGTGCAAATTAATCTACATGCCTCTGAGCCAAATGAGAAAAATGATCCAAGTTCCGTTTTCTGGGGAAGTCAGCTTGAAAGTGGCTCTTGAAGACTTTTCATGCTGACCAGGGACTGCAGAGAGCCATGGGAATGGGAAGGAGTATGCTGCTGTGAACAAGGGAGCCTCAGGACCTTACTCTAATTTTGAAATAATTGTTCCTTCCAATAAAGCCAAAGCTTCAACAAGCTCCCCCTCCAGTATCCCGATGTCATGGTGTCTGCTTTTTCCGTTGCAAGGTTAGACGCTGCCATTACAGCTGTCCTCACGCCTGCGGTGAGAGTCCGAACACACAAACAGCCCTCTCCCTCTCTCTCCCTCAACTCCTGAAGCCCCGCTGTTGTGTAAATGGGAAAGATCAGAGCTTTCTGATGCTCTCAGAATGACACAAAGGGAAAATAACATATAATTGACCAGATCGGCCAGGTCAGATAGAAAAACCCATGAGACTTTTCTGGGGTCATGTGAATGAAAACCTCAAATCACCACTGTACTGGAAACAACCTTCAAACTTTACCTACTTCTGTCAAATCAGACAAGGTTTTTCCTTTTCTATCTTAATTCTCTCCACTCCTAATACCAAACCTGTCTCTCCCAGGCTGCTTTGCCACTGCAGTATTTCCCACCTCTGCAGCCAAAATCGTGTATAAATAAATACTCTAATCTGATCACATCAGCAACCTGCTTGACGTGGCTTTTCACTGCCCTTAAGATAAAGTCCAAATCTTTGGCATGCCATAGACACGCAACGTTTGGGTAGCAGGAAAGAAGTCAAACAAATTGTTTGAATGTATTCGACCATCACACGAAAATGTGTGAACTGATCTGACTACATTAGTATACATGACTGAAATGTATAAAAAGTGAATCTAGAAAACAGAGAGTCTGAGATATAATGAAATATACCTATCATTCTATTAAGATCATCTGCTGGTTTTTGTTTGTTAATTTTGAGGGGGTTTTTGTTTTTTGTTGTGTTGTGTTTTGTAGGACTGGGGATTAAACCCAGGGCCTTTGGCCTGAGCCATATTCCTTTGTATTTTTTGTCTATAGACAGGGTATTGCTACATTTTCAAACTTGCAATCCTGCTGCCTCAGCCTCCCAGAGTTCTGGGATTACAGGCAAGTGCCACCACACCCAGGTAAGATAATTATTTCTATGATTATAATAAAAAAAAATTTAAGTGTTCCTAATTTCTGCAAACTAAATGGCTCCAGTTTCCATCCTGTATTGCTTTGTAACAAACCATTCTAAAATATAGTTGTATCTTAAAAATCAATCTGTTATTCTCACACTTCTGTGTATAAGAAATTCTATTGCGGGGGAAGCAGGGTTGGCTCATATTCACTCCATGGAATCTGCAGCCCCATCTGGGATGGTACAAATGGCCAAGGCTGAATGAGATGACTAAATTGGGGCTGTGTCTCAGTGTCTTCTCTGCGCGGTGCCTGCTGGGTCTGGAAAGTCTTCAGTGTCACAATGACTTCACTCACCTTCCTGGTTCCTCACCTGGAACGCAGAATAGCTACGGCTGGCCTGGGTCACTCTCTGTCCATGTGGTCTCACTACATCCCCTGCTTGGGACTCCGTACCAGGTAACAGTCTCATAGTAGTCGACATTTCTAGATAGAATTCTTTAAGGTCCAATAGAATGCCAGAAACTTTCTGATCATCTTCCTCGGGAAGCCAAGAACATCATTTCCATCGCACTCTTTGCCAGCCCAGATTCAAGGCAAGGAAATAAATAAATTCCATCTTTGTTGGTGGGAGGGTATGGAGAAGGAAGGTAGGTCTTGACAATGGCCGTTCTTGAAGACAAACAGCTACAGCTTCTCACTACTTCCCTGGCCCAGACAATCTGGCTCTTCCCTTCTTGTCTGTGGGTAGCACACATTTATACATCCAGATTTCCAAGAAGAGCACTTTTCATCCATGTTACAGAAGCACATTAACAGTGATAGCTAATATGAACAGCCTAAGAATCCTGCACCAGGCTCATATTCTAAGCTGTTTTTACATGCATGAATTTATTTCATTCTCTCAACATTCTTATGATATTGTTATTTTTGCCCCTTTTCAGAGAAGAGGAAAAAATGAAGTAGAGACGTTCATTTACTCTCGCCAGAACTAAATCCAGGGCACAGCCAGGATTCAAACATGGGCAACATTGTTTCGAAGCCAGTTCTTTTCACCTCTACCCTGTGCTGTAAATATTTACTGAGTGGATGTAACTGTTCTAGACCCTGGAGATATCACAGCCAACATAAAAGAAAGCATTTGTGTGTATAGGGTGAAGGTGAGATCAGACAATAAACATAGGATCAATGAAATGCACAGTGTGCCCTATGATAAGAAGATAAGAAATCCACCCTAATTTTTCAAGCAAGGTAAGGAGAGGAAGCAGTGTCTAGGACAAATGGGAGCTGCTTCATCAATCAGGGGTCAGGAAAGACCCCTCTGGGAAAGTGACGTGTGATAAGATCTGAAGAAAGTGAGTCTCGCAGGTGTTGGGAGGGAAAGCATCACAAAGAGATGAACGAGCAAGGGCAAAGACACTGAGGGGTGGGGTGTGGGACGGGTAAAGGGAGTAAGGAGGCCATGGTGTTTCGTGTGGAACAAGTCACAGAAACATTGCTGCTGCTGTAGATCACTGCCATGCAAGGCAAGCTTGGAGGACTTCATTACTGAACCACATTTTTTGGTTGTTTTCCTTTCAGCCAACCTCTATGGGTTCTGCTTAGTCCTTAATGTGCAATTATAATTAGATGATTTTAGAGCCTTGATTTTTGCAATATCACTTTTGTCTTCAATAAAAATTGGGCTTCTTAAAGTTTGTGTATCATTTGTGCCCAGGGGTATTTTGTTGAAGGCAAATATGTGTAAGTTGCTATCTCCTACAGAAATGAGCTTATTTTCTCACTTTGGCCTTCACCTCTGTCACACCCAACCTTCTTAGGGTTCTCCACCCTTAGACATATTTCAGTGGTAAATCTGACAACTTGTACTCAGACTTCCTTCAGCTGCAACAACTGTACTATTTTAGAGATGAAGTTTGCTGCAAGAATTCTCTACAAGGTAGAATGAAATCCCATAACCTAATGATTCTACACAAAAAGTCACATCAAAGGCATATGTATTTTTCACTTTAGACGATAACAAAATCTTTTCTAAAAAAGAAAAACAAAAACTGCCAAACCAAACAATGGTATTGTTGGTAGCAAGAATATTATTTGAAAAGGTAGTAGTGGTATTGGTAGATGCGTCCTTGCGTTTCAAGGGAATATATTAGTTTCAAGTCTATCAAAATCTTTGAATACTTTGGATCAAAATACATGTACACCGTCTATGCAATGGATGGCTCAGGAAATTTCTACTGAGAAGTAAGTGTGAATCTGGGCCAGCAGGCTCACTCCCTGCCTCACTCCACTTCAGTCATGCTGGTCTCCTTCCTGTTGCTTGGACTTCTGGGGAATCTCGTATCTCAGAGCATTCGAACGTTCCCTTCCATTCCTGGGATACTCCTGCCCTAAATTCCCACAGGCTCATCCTCTCATGCAAAATCTCCTGCAAATCTTCAGAGAGACATCTTCCTTTTCAGGGAGGCCATCTCAATCCCCTCAATTCTCTTTCGACTCCCACTCCCTGCACTGTTTTTCTGCATTGTGCTTTTCCTGGATATTTTCTCCTTCGTTGTAGTACATATCCAGTAAATATGCATTGCATTAAGTAGGAAATGAAGGGTACAGATGCCAGTGTCACTCATGTTCCTGAAATGAAGTTAGCAGGTACAACGAGGCCTTCCTGAGCCTAATGCTGGTGGCAGCTTCTCCCTCCAGCCCACAGTTAAGGAGGTAGTTGCTGGAGCCAAGTGTTGAAACAGTGCCTTCCTGACAGGCAGCTTCCTGAAGGGCACAGAGGGAGCCCTTTCTTTGGTTTGGGCTGGTTCTCAGTTAAAATTCTGGGAGTTGGTCGTGGATACACACATTAGGCCAGCTCTTCTCTACGATCAATCTACTGTTTTACTTTGATTATCCAAATGTCTCCTCTTATCAGGGCCCTAGTGCAGTATGACATCCCCATTTTACAAGAAAACCAAGTATCAGAAATATTACATGACAGTGGTATCTCAAGCCCAGATTTATATGATTCTCCAAACAAACCATGAATCGTAAGATATTAGAAAAGATACAAATTAATACCCAGATGCAAAGAGGCAAGTATTTAGAATCATTTTCCTCTTGGGGTTGCCACTGCCCAGGAATCTGCATGTGTTCGGCAATCCATGTAGTCAGTTTCCTGGGCTTTTGGGTTGTTTATGAGGCTTCGTAACATAGGCAAGAATAATTACATCATTGGCCATTATTGAGCAAGTCAATCTTCAGCTACTTTTCCCTTTCTGAGGCTTGAACGATAAAGCTCTAATCATGTCTTGATTTTTCAAGTGATCAGCTCAGCCACCAATCATTTTATTAGCATGTAAAAGGTCCTATTTCTTAACTCTTAGAAGAATCCAAGTATTTTAGGAGCTGTATGTCAGGAAATGGGGACAAAGACCAAATATGTATTTCACAATATTACAGAACAATTTTCGATTCTTCTTCCTAAGGCTCAGAATAGTTAAAATCTATTTCATCCAAGAAATTCCTTCTTCTGATCTATCAAAAAGATGGATTTCTACAACTGATAAATAAAAAATTTTCAGTCCAGCTCTCTTCCTGGAATATTTTTCACCCACTAGCAATGCCTTTTAAGGTACTCCCAAAAGGCTAGAATCCTGTATCTCAATAGTTGAGTGTGTGGCGTAATGTATCATGGATGATACTTAAGGAATTTTCAAGAAATGTTGCACTAAGAAACTCAAATTAAATCACAAAAATTGGCTTCTTGTTTATAAAACAGTCATTTCTGGTTTACAGTGCATATCACACTCTAATCTTTCAGTTAAAAAATGGGTTGTTTTCCTTTTCAGATTATTTAGTTTATGATTTGTACAATTTGGAACAATCAGAGGCTGCAAATCTGACTGCTGCCTCCTGTCTTTTGCACAGTGTTGAAGCAGCTAAACTCTTCCCCTATTCAGTTTTTTTTTGGGGGGGGGCGTAGATTTTGCTTTTGAAACTGAAGACATTTGTGGAGAAAACATTATCTCAGAAAAATATCATACAAGGAAAAATCGTCTTCATTATTTGAGTAACATTGTAGAAATAAGCTGAAGACAGGCTCTTTCTCTGAAGAAGTAACAGAAAATTCCACCATATAGAAAACAGGAAGCAATAAAGTACAGGATTGCAAAATAAGTAAACCCAGAATAATTATTTCAGGGATATGTGAAAGAAGATAAAAGTGAGCTATCAAATAACTTGGGTTAGTTATATTGTACTTTATCACACTGTATTTTCTACTTATTTAAAAAGTTATTCCAGAAATTTTGAAGACCTGATCAAAAAATAAAAGCACAGAAGCAATGAGCAGCCTCTCCAAAGTTGTAAGTTAGATAATCAGAAATTGCCTAAAGCTTGCTAAAAGAGAGTTTTCTCTTTGAAATCAGTGTCAGCATTAAATTGGCCACTGCTCAAATGAAAATTAGACCCTAACAACACAGGGAATGTCACTTTAAAAAGGTAGTTTTACACTTTTTGACATTAATAGTTGATTAGATTTAGGAGAGAAATGGTTGAAAGAATAAAATCTTTGCTACTATCGATAAAAGTCACATTTTAAAAATATTTACAAACAGAAACACAGCACCAAATACTGTTACCAAAAAAAAATTACTCTGAGCTGGCCATGGTGACACACACTTGTGATCCCAGCATTCGGGAGGCTGAGCAAGACATCAAGGCAAGCATGAGTTACACAGCGAGGTCTGACAGTGAGACCAGCCTGAAGGACATAGCAAGACGCTGTCTGAAAACACACAAACACACAAATGTCCTAAATATACTACATAGAAATCATAAAGAAACAGCATAACTCCCAGATTGTACAAGGAAGAGGAGGGCAGAAGAATTCTGGTGAGGATAGGGTGGTCGGAGCATGACCTTGCTCTGTGCAGGCCTGTGTAAGGTGGGGAAACGAAACTCTAAGAGGTCTCACGTGTGGGTCTGCAGGATTTGGTACAGGGGCCAGGTTATACATGTTTAGCTAATTATTAAATTCCATAGGCTGACATATTGCTGTACGATTGAGAACTCAATAAAAAGGCATCAAATAGCTCAATACCGGTGACATCTGCTGATTCAGATGCACATGGCAACTCCTTTCTTTCTTCCTGTCCACATGTTAAAATGATGCCTGCGATAAGGAGTGGCAGCTCCAACCACAAAGCAAAAAGCCCATCTTCTGAGGACAACAGAGCACAAAGATGCAAATGGTAGGAGTCTCTTAAGTCATTAAGGGGCTGTTTCCTCCAGATGTTTTGTTCCATGAGGTTATTAAATGTCTTTTTGCTCTACTTCTGAAACCACTACTATCCAGATCATCTATTCTTTGCAGCAAAAAGCATTCTCCATTCATGCACTCCTCCTGAAAGGAAGAAGTTGTATTTTTCAAGGTCATTCAAAATAGGCCAGGTATGATCTGAAAGCTCCTCCCCGACAGAACCCACACAAAAGGCACACATGCCACGCCCCCTGCTTGGCGACATCTGTGGCTCTTCATTTAACAGAGGAACGCTTATCTAGAGCATGTGGTATCAATGCGTGCTTATATAGCACCTTCTTGTGGTAACATCTTTGAGTCTGTTGCAAGATAAACTTCCTCTTTTGGGAAGTTTTTGGTACACAGCTTTGGGTGGACCTCAACATATCTATTTTTTAATTATTACTTGCTTCTTGGTTCAGACATTGTGAAGTTTTGTCCTCAAAGTAATCACACTCACTGCTACCCTGAATTGTATAAATAACCACTTCTGAAATTTTTCCTGTTGAGCCATCCTCTGGACTCCTCTCTCCGACCCACTGTGCCAGTGATCCGTGTATTGTCCCTCAGTCCCAAATTCACCTTCATCTTACTTTGCCATACAGGAGCTGCGCTACGTGAACGTTTTCCCTATGTTAGCAGGTGCAACATTGGGCTTTATCTCCAAGGGCGTCAGAGGGATATCTTTCTATCTAGGTGTTGCCCCAAAGCTTCATAGACTCGGGTGGGATTTTTTAAATGTGAGTAGATCACGAGGCTGCTAGAGCTTCATGTGATGTTGGGAGGTGAGCCCTGGTCAGAAAGAGGAGGTCCCTGGGGGGATGTGACCCGGAAGATTACCTCTGCCCACCCCAGCTGCTCCCTTCCCTCCACTTCTGCTTCTGGCCGCCATGATGTGAGCAGCTTTCCTCCCCAGACCTCAACAGACTGACGTGCTGTTTTTGTTTAAGCTTGCTGAACACAGGCTGAAACGTCTAAAGAACGTGAGCCGAAATAAACCTCTCTTCATGTAACTTGTGGGTATCAGGTATTGTGTCCCAGCCAGGAGAAAGTGACTGAGGCAGACGCCACAGGCAGAAGCCTTGAGTGCAGAGCGAAGGGTCCACTCTTGCTGGCTCGTGTGCAGGTTTGCTGTGCAGCCCTGGACAACAAACAGCCAAGTTCATTAGCTTGTGCTAACAGAAAGATGTAAGAAGGAGAAATCCTATTGTCAGTTCATGCATTGTGGGTGAAGGTACTTGATGAGTAACTCATTGAATTAGATGGTTGCAAATGACCTAGTGTAAATTCTGTGAATCTTTGTAAATTACTTTACCTATGGTTAAAACTCCTATTTCAATCTCATTTTTAAAAGCTTTTTACTATGGAAATTTTCCATAGTAAACTTAACACGGAAGTAGAAAAAGAGACATAGACAAAGGCAGAGAAGAAATTAAAAATAATCTTCCATATACCCTCAACCTCTCAGTCCCCAAACTTCACCCAGCTCACAGGCAATCCTGCTGTCCTGTTTTCCCCATATTTTTGCCCAGTCCTCCTACTTCTCGGTAATTATTTTGAAGTACATCCCAGATGTACTTACCTGTAAATAATTTAGTATATTATCTCTATAGTATAAAGGCAGTTTTTCAAAATGTAACCATGCTACCATTTCCCATGGAAAAAATAAGTAATAATCCCCAAATGTCATTCTATTTAACCTGATCTTCCACTCTCTAGACTCTAAAGAGTTTGGCCAGCATGAAAACTTTTACTCTACAACTTAAAATCCTACCACTGGTTGAAGAAACATTTTAATAGGAATCTAATCCAATTAATTCCAGACAAGAAGCATATTACAGGTGCACCCATATTTATAGCAGCACAATTCATAATAGCTAAATTGTGGAAGCAACTTATATGTCCATCAACACATGAATAAAGAAAATGTGGTATAGAGTATTACTCTGCCATAAGGTACAATAAACAACTTGAGACGTTCACAGTTAAATGGATCCATCTTAAGACCATAATGTTAAGTAAAATAAATCAGACACACAAGCTTGAATACTACATGGTTTCCCATATATGAGAACCCAAAATTTTAATAAAGAGCAAAATAAAAGGCAGACAATGGGAAATAGGAGAACCTTTTTCACATGAGAAAGGGAATAAAAGGTGGAGGGAGAGGAGGGAGAGGGGATGGGAAAAAAAGAATTGAAGGGGGAAAAAAACAAATAGAGTTTTGCAGACAGGAAGGGGACCAAGAATTGGAAGGAGCGGGGAGAGATGGGAGAGTTAGGGGAATAAAAAAAAATAAAATGTGTTATGTACATATACTAACTCCACATGATAAAGGTAGTCATTATGTACTGCAAACATGGACCAATGGAAGGAAGGGAGGGAGGGAGGAAAGAGAGAGATAGGAAGGAAAGGAAAAAAGAAAGAAAGAAAAAAGAAAGAAAGAAATGTGCATGAGAAAGAGAATTTTACATGAGATGCAATGTTTCCAATGAAGAGTGGTTCATTCTGGATCATCCAAAGAAGCAGTCAGAGCACCTCTGCTCCCTAGTGTGCTACAGAGAAAAACCCAGCAGCAAGAATATTTTTCAGGGCTGTGCAGACTTCTGGACACAGACTTGACATGGCCAGCAAGAGAGAGGTGCTACTTGGTATTAAGTGTAGCCTTTTGGAGAGGGATAGAAGAGAATCATCGCATCCACCAGACATTAAGCATTTCAGATGACGTGGAAGGCTGCCCTCAAAGGAAACCTGAAGTGCTGTCGGGAAGCCTAGAACAGGAGCGGGAAGCCTAGAACAGGAGCTGCAAGTCTGAAGATTAAACTTGTGAATTGAACTCTTCACTGTGAAGGTAGTGAGTCTGAAAGTTTGCAAAGCAATAAGAGAAGCAGAATTAGGGCTGTGTCTAGATGGTCCTCCAAAGCCACATGCAGCCATGGGAGGGGCTTTTTAGAGGTGGCTGGATCGGAAGTGTGTGATGCTGGGATTAAGGGCATGTGATTACTCAACCGTCCAGTGATTGGTTTGGCACAGTTCTGGGTGTGGATAGTGGGAAGGCCCACCTGGGTGTGGCCGCCACCACCCAAGGGCAGGTAGCCTGGAAAGGATAAAAGGGAGAGGCTTCGGCCTCACTGCATGCTGCTGCTGCTTCACTACTCCGCCTCTTGCTGCCTTCTGCCTGCCTGCTCTGCGATGCCCCTCTGCGGTGCCACCCTGCCTTGGAGCCAGACAACTCTGAACTGAAACCTCTATAAACTGTGAGCTGCAATAAACCTTTTCTCCTTTAACTTTGGGTGTTGGGTATTTTGCCTCAGTAAGGACAAAAGTAACCAAGACAGCAGGCTGTGTATGTACTGATTCGCAGGTCTTGATTTTCCCTCTGTGGTTTAGAATGTGTCTTTAAAGAAGAATGTAATGGACGGAGGAACACGTTTGGTGGGAGACTTACCAGCATGATCAAAAATACAGTAAGGGGAGATGGGTACTTCACAGTGAAGCTTATAAAGGGAAACCTGCCGCTGAAATTATAGAACAGTACTCTGTGAAAGAAACCTGAGGATGGCATAGATGGTTGAGCTCTTTGAAATTAGAGCTGAGACATCCCTTTTGGTATCTCCTGTATCATATAAAGTAACTGAACTCGATAAATGCTTATATCTAAATTAGTTACAGCTACACATACCAGGAAAAAAGAAAACCCCAAAATATCAAGACAGGACTTTGTCATTTACAAAATGAAGAGGTCTAAATGTAGACAGAGGAAGACATAAATGACAACGCCACAAAGTTAGCATGGACTTGGACCTGTCCATTGTCACCGCCTTTCTGTCCTTCATTTAACCTTCATCCTCATTGTCCACAGTGGCTGCTGGAGCACTAATCATCACATCTAGGTTTCAAGCAATAAGACAGGGGAAAGAGGAAAACACTCCTTTTTTTATAAATCTTCTAGGAAAGCCCACATAAAACATAGTCGCACAACCACCTGTAGTAGGGAGATTGAGAAATGTAACCTCCTTTTAGCCAGGTGCCATGTACAAAAGTAAAGAGCCAGAGATTGAGAGACAACTCTCATCTTGCCTTATAGAGCTCAGCATGGAGTAAGGGTCAATAGCGAAGGACAGTCAGCAGCTCTCCAGTGAAACAAATAGTAAATATGAGACCAAATAAGTATGATATCTGAATACCAATAATAGTAAGCACAATATTAACATATAACTATGCGCTACTGTGCTCAAACAATGCGTCACACACTGTGCTAGATACTTTATAGACTTTATCACATAAAATGGACGCAAAAGCATTAGGAGAGTAGATATAAGTAGCCTGATTTTATACATGAATAAAACTCAGAGAGGTTGAGCAACTTCACAAAGCCACACAGCTACTAAATACTGAAGGGAAGAACTACAGGGCAAACCAGGTTGATTTTAAAGTCTAGTTTCAAAAACCTATGGTCCACATACCAGAACCTTGGAATTACCTCCAAGCTTTTTAAAAAGCAGACTCCCAAACCCCACCCAACCTACTGAATTCAAGTTTGATTTAAACAAGAGCCCCAGGCAAGTAATAAGCCCATGAAAACTGAGTGTGTCACTCTAGGTCACCTACCATGAATATATTACAACCCGCTGATAAAGACTGGGCAATTTTAGTCCTACAAAGAACTTCCATCTATTCTGTTACAGTGTTTCTGTAATAATGCTCATTCCTCATATGCGATTAGTAAATAGAGGAAGGATTTCCAAATAACGTGGAAGTTACGCTCATGTAGGCGTGATTTTAATACCACAATTTTTGTTGTCAAGGTACAGAAAACCAAGAACGTCTTGCATGACGACATTCACTGCAAGTCGGCTCAGTCCAGCCTGTGCTGTGT
The DNA here is from genome assembly GCF_000247695.1 of Heterocephalus glaber. Next base: position 15,160,298 of record NW_004624763.1, on the reverse strand, counting down.
CTTTGAAGCACTTCTCTGCATCAGTTTCATCTCTGCCCTGTATTTTTCCCTTCTTTCATGACAGCAGCTTCTGCCTTTCCTCACACCCCTTCATCAAGTACCTTCACATTCTTTGTAGTAAAAGTAATATGTTTGTTGTATCTCCTCAGCGGGGTAGTAATTGAACACTTTTTTTTAAAGTGTGCAGTGATTTTTTTATTAGGATTATTGCCAATTAGTTGCACTACTTGGGGGTGTTTTCTTTTCTTTCCAGAACTGCACTGCAGTCAAATCCAGGAACATGATAGCACTGAGCTACATCGCAGCCATTTTGTTTTTATTTATTTATGTATAACTTTGAGACAGGGTCTCACTAAGTTGCCCAGGTGGGACTCAGATTTCTGATCCTCCTGCCTCAGCCTCCCTTATTGGCGGGATTATAGCTGTTCGCCACTATGCCCAGTGGTCAGGTCCTTTTAAGAACTCTACCTCAATCCCAATTTTCCCCTACTTTGTCCCAACCCCGTTTTCCTTAGTTTCCAATAGTTCTTCTAAGCCATTTTGCAGAATGAAAGGAACAATGTATGCCATATTAACAATAAAATGTTCGCATTGTTCTGGAATGGAAAACTAGCAAGTTTTAGAGCAAATGCTACCCATCTGCTTTTACTAAGCATCCATTATTTTCAAGGATTCAGCACCCTTACAGAGGAGACGATGGGGATGAAGATAGGGAAAATGTATCAAAACGGTCACTGACAAAATTTCCAGCTAAGGAGTTAAAAACCTTCTCAGTATCGAAATGTCAGCATCGTGAGATTTTTCTGAGAAAACCCCAAGTGATCAGCATAGACTCTGATTCGGTTTCTGCCTCTGAGCTTTTCCCTGCTGTCCAGACTCTCGACAACCCCGAGACCACGTTCCACCAGCTGTGCCCTGCACCTTCTGGGACTCAAGACCATGGCTCCTCTTCTTCACTGATGCCTGCCTGCCCTGAGGAGGGACCCCTAGCCCAGCTCTGACAGAGATCCAGCAGCCTGGACTCAAATCCCTCAGCTTTCTCCTGAGTCTGAGGATCTAACACCGAACGCACCATTATCACTCATTAACTTAATATCTAGTGTATTCAGAATTGATATTTAAATTACATTTGTCCTTAATTCCTCTTGCTTGTCACATAATTTCTGTGCCTGATGAGAACATTTTTTACTATAAATTTTAACCTTAAAATACAGTCTTTTATTGATTAAAATGCCTTTTAGGGAGAGAGGTTTTGTTTTTGTTGATGTTGTAGTTTTCGAACACTTTCCATTCATTTTTTTCAATTAATCCAAAACCTTAAAGAGGCTACTTACTCTTTCTGAACTTTTCGTCAACTTTAGAAACCTCGTAAAACAAGTACTTTAGACTCTGAATGTTCTGAACTGAAATCATTTTTTTTAAATTCTGGTGCCACATTTTTAATATCCACCCATTCCTAACATTAAATTACTCCTGAAACTCTCCTTTTGCCTTATTCATCTCTTCATCTATCCCCTTCTATTTACTATTTTTTAATGTCATAAAGAACTGTGTTCTAAGTTTGCGAGTTCAGAGGAACAAGTCTAGAAAATAGTGTGTGTTGTGAAATAATAATAGAAGACAGAACCCAGTTGTTTCTACAGACACGCTAAGTGGTAAAATGCAGTTTCTCGGTGATTATCTCAAATCATACAAATTACCAGCTGAGTATTAAGAAGAGGAAAGCAGATCGTTTTCAAATAAAGGAAGACTGAATCTCTCATTCAAACCCACCCGGTCATAGGTCCAGTTCAACAAATTCACAATTCCGAAAGCAGACAATTACAAGTACAATCACTGGCTAAGTATTTCCAGGAAGGAGGAGACAGTCCGCAGTTAACTCCTGCAATAAGAAACTTGACGTTTCAGTACAAGGAGGCCAATGGTTCTGTTGACAGGATGGGATGTTGAGCAAGAACAGAACATTCATCTGTTCAAAAGAACCCAACCCGGAATACTTCGGGGACTGGGGTTGCAGTGTGTGCAGAAAGCCTAGAAAATCCCCGCATGGGAAGGCGGGCCAAGGGTTGGCAGCTGTGTGAATTGAGTCTACACTCAGAAACCAGGCAGTGCGATGATTTCTCCATCCATACCCGCTCTTCATGGTACAAATAAACACTTGTAAAAAGTCTTACGACTCCTCCCCAAATGATCCCCAAACTGCGGGAGAGCAGGGATTACCTCCCTTGTGCTTAGTATCAAATCCTAGGGCCTTGCTAGCATGTCCTATGGGAGACAGAAGACCCTATAAGCACAGGTTGAATGCATAAGGTTTCTGTGTATCCTTTGTCGCTATAAACTCCGTTACATGAATTTTTTTGTTAGTCGCACACAAAACTGCGCTACGACAGCTCTCTGGAATAAGCGCAAAATTCAGTTTGACCCCGACACCGTACTGGGAAGTACTGCGCGTGCGCTGTTTGCCAGGTCCGCAACTCTCCAAGACCCTCTCGCCCAAGAATCGCCTCTGCGCCTGCGCACTTCGCGACTTCCCAGCCAGGGGGCGGGTTCCAACGGAAAGGAAATGGTCATTGCGCGTGCGTCGCTCCTTCTGCGGCGCAGGTTGGCTGCGCAGGCGCACAGGGACCGTTTTGACCGTAAACATCCTGCCGATTTGAACCGAGGATTTGGGCGGCAGGAAGAGCCGCGGTGTAACGGCCGCCATCTTGTTTGTTTGAGTGAATCGGAAAGGAGGCGGCGGCCGTGGCGGCGGCGGGAGCGGCTCCGAAGTTCCACCTCTCCAGGGCGCCCCCCTCTCCCCGCCCCCTCCCCCGACCCTTTTCCCCTCCCCGGGCCACCCAGCGGCCCTGCTCCCCGCGGAGCGGAGCGCCAGGTAAGCGCTTGGCCGCCCTCCGCCAGCGTCCCGTCCGCGCCGCGCGGGGTCGGGCCGGGGCCGGAGGACGAGGCGGGGCGGCCC
>NW_004624763.1:15125571-15157242 GCF_000247695.1 Heterocephalus glaber | reverse complement strand
GACCGCGGGGAACGGCGGGCTCGGGCCGGGGACCGCGGGGCCGGGGTCGGCGGAGGAGCGGACCGGGGGCCTGGTGGGCGACCCCGCGGGGCAGGACGGCCGAGGGGCCTGGGCGGGCGGCGGGGTCGCGCTCTCCCCGCTTTGCGAGGCGTCCGGTAAGCTCGCGGGTGCAGCGCTGAGAAGCGGACCGAGGCGTGGAGACGCGAGCCAGCGTCTGCTCCCAGGAGAGCAGATAGCTCCCCGTCAACTTTTTGTCTGAACTTTTCAAAACGATCGGGGACGTCCCGTGTGGTGCCTGCGCTGTGGTGCTGCGGCAGCCTTCCTCCTGGGCGCGGAACCCTCGGCGGGCCCGGTCCTGCGCCTGACGCCCCGGGTGCTGCCAGCGCCGGCCACCGCCTTCGCGGTGGAAAGAAGGAAGCGCTCGCTGGGGCTGCTTTGGCCCCGGAGCTGTCGGCCGTCGTGAGTGTTGCAGAGCGCGTTGCTGTTGGGAAGGGTTTCTGGGAGAGGCTTGAGTTACGGATTCTCCGTACGAGCGCTAGTTCGTATTGATTCTGTATGCACTGTGTAGAGTAATTGCTGCTTTTCAGGAAAAAAAAAATCCCTGTAGGTTTGTTTGTTTTTTAAAATCAGAATAAACGCCAGTGAGCTATGTGAGCCTGCAAAATTGTGGAGACTGGCTGAAGTTTCCTAAGTTGTAGAATCATTGAATACCTTTGTTTAGTGTTGGATGCAACTGATTGTGGAGGAAAGGCATTAATGAGGACGCTTGCCTTTTCCAGTGATTAAATTACTTGTATAGTTGAAGTGACAGCGGTACATAACCAATGGACATAGAACTTTTTGTACACAAGTCAGTTACTTGGTAGAGTACAACTTACCTTTTTGTGTTTATAAAGGCAATATGTTAATACACTGTAGAATAAAGTCTTAGGGTAGTATATGGTTATTCTTCAAGTTGAGAACTCTTATGAATTCTTTTCTAGCATAACATACAGATCCTAAGAAATCTTACGCGTTGATAATTGAGGAAACTTTCAAATTCTTGTTCTGTTGTCATGTTATTGGGAATGATCATGCTGGCTAGTTAACATTTTGCTGCAAAATGTTTTTCAAAGTTACTGTCTGCATCTACTGTGGCACTGTGTTGGGTGTCCTGTTAATTTTCATAACCCTTTTTGTGGATATCCCCACTTTATAGGTGAGAAAGCTAAGACTCAGATGTTAAATAACCATGGACCATTACAAAACAAGTATGGAGCGAGCTGAATTTGAATTTAAGAGTGTTTGATTATTAAAAAACAAAACAAAAAACCTTGGTCTTACACGCAGAGCTGGAAATGGCTTCTTTCCTTTCCTTCATCCAGCAGTCCCCAAAAGGGACAGCTGCATTCTTCCCTGGATTAGGTACTGATGTTGTCTAAAGTTGGTAAATTACCAAGGACCATCCTTCATGTTTTTATGGGAGGAAGTGAACTACATAGAGGTTAAGTAGCTTAACTTGTTAGTTAGTTGCAAAGCCATATTGTGTCTTGACTACCAATGTGGTAGTTTCGACTTTGAATAGATGATACATGTATGTGCCCAAGTTAAAAAAAAAAAAAAAAAACACTGACCAAACAGTACAGAGGGAGGATAGGCCTCACTTTGCCTGCAGGTCCACTTTCCAGAGGTAGTGTAATGCTGTCACCATTTTCTATCTGCCGCACAATGTGGAATGCTTATGGTAGTGTTGGCCCTTCATATCAGCGGGTTCCACATAGGTGGAGTCCACCAACCATGGATCATAAAGTACAGCCACACATCATTTTAACAAGCTGCACAGATGCTGAGGGAGGGGTGGTCACCTGTTGAAGGTTTGTGATAACCCTGTGATGAGTAAGTCTATAGGCACCATTTTCCCAATCCTCAGATTATCATTAGCAGTTTTTAGCGCCAAAGTATATTTTAAAGTATATACATTGTTTTCTTAAACATATGATATTGCATACTTTATAGGCTACAGCGTTCTGCAAACGTGACTTTTCTAAGTACTGGGAATCCAGAAAATTCGTGTGACTCGCTTTATTGTAGTGGTCTGGAATCAAACCTGCAGTGTCTTTGAGATAGACATGTATTTAATAAAAATTAAGAGGCTCGCAGTCCCTTGGTATCCCGCAGGATTGCTTCCAGGGTACCCCCAGCCCCAAGGGTACCAAAGTCTGTGGGCACTCAAGTCTTGTAGGAAATGGTATAGTCTTTACATACAACCGACATGTGTGTTCCGGTATACTTCATCTTCTCTGTATTGCTTAGAATACTTAATACAATGTAAATCCTTTGTAAATGTTGTCATGCTGTATTAGGGAATGACGACAGGGAGAAACGTCTGCCATTGTTCAGCCTGGCATAGTGACTCATGCCTGTCACCCAGCAGTCTGGGAGGCCGAGGCAGGAGGATCACAAGTTCATGCCCAGCTTGGGCAACATAGTAACAATGAGAGCTTGTCTCAAAAATATTTTTAAGTGAGCGGGGGATGTGTAGCTCATTGGGAAAGTCCTAGGTTCAGTTCCCAGTACTGCCCCCTTAAAAAAACCTTTTTTTCCCATTTACAGTTGGTTGAATCTGAGGATGTGAAACCTGAATTTATTGAACTCAGGCTGTACATATTTAGGGACAATAAGAGCTCACCCACCACCCCCCATGCACTATTCTAAGCCTACCCTGAGATTTTTCATATTAGTACAGATTTTATATCATTATTTAAGGTTGTTGCATTCCCTTGTTTGGGTATACTAATTTTCTTTTTTTTTTTTGGTACCAGGAATCGAACTTGAGTCCTTGCACCACTGAGCTAAATCCCCGGCCCGGGGTATACTAACTTTCAAATCACTTCTTGATGATCAGATAGGTTTTTCTAGTGTTGGGGCTGTGTAGATGTTTGGGTAGACTCTGAAATTCACACTCACTTGAATTAAGTACCAGCGACATGTACCTCATACTCATCTTTGTCCTATTTTTTCCTGCTGTAAAATGGGCCAGTATTTACCACACAGGACAGTCGGATACATGACACACATGCTGTGCTTAGTAAGTTCTCTTGGCGGGGGGCCGCGGCATATATATCCTCCAAGAATATCTTGCACACTGATTAATGGAAGTGCAGCTCTGTCCAGAAAGTATGTGTGTGAGACTTTAAGATCTTGCCGTGTTGTCCCTCATAGAGGCTGAACTGGTTTACACAGCTGCTGTTCTAATACATCAGTGAGCTGTATACGCACTGAGGAAACTTCAGCTCCAGTTTGGCCTCGGTTCTTCAAACTAATCAAAGAAATTGCTTTTATTTGGGGTTTTATTTTTTCCTTTGCTTTACTGAATGTGTCCTAAAATGTTAGTCTCTCACATCACATTTAATTTTTTTTTTTTTAGAATCAACAAAAAAACATTGCTTGCTGCTTTAAAAAAAAAAATTGATTCCAAAATCGTGGAATTGCTAAGGTCTGCTTTGGTATCAAATGTAGGCTTTCTACTAATGTTTTTGTCAAGGATTACCAAAATTTAGAATCTTTTAAACTTACAGAGATTAACCAGCTTTCTTTTAAGGATTGATAGAATTCAGTATTACCAAGAAAAAAATTGGTGTAAAAGGGCAATAATGATTACTTTTTCTCTTTATTTAGATATAAGCCAATAGTTGATCCACTGCTGCGCCTTTGGCTTTCTTTAATGATCAGGGAGATTTCCTCTGGCTGATTATTTCCCAGATTGATTTTAGCACAATTCTGCTTTCCCTACTCCTCATTCCCCCCAGTCCCTGCCAACAAGGCATCTGTTTAGGAATCTCTGCCTCTGCATAGCTGGGATATTTTAGGAATAATGCTCTGACCAGCAGCTAAAGTGTTGGCTATAAGCTGCTGACACCTGTTGAAAAGTGCCAGAAATTTTAGTTTTTAAAACCTCTAGAATTTTTTACATATGTCAGTTATGAGATCGCTTGGTGTGTATCCCATGTACTTACTCATTAAGCACATACTTATTAATTGTCATGTGGCAAACAGTATTTTAGAAGTTTTATGTTTATTTGGAACTGTGTTACTTCCATAGAGAAACTTGGATCTTTAATGTATGACAGTGTCTTATGTTTCTAAGAACAGACTTCCGTATTGGACTTACATAAAATTCTCTAGGTTTTGTTAATAACCCTGTAGGCGCAGCTTAAGTTTGACTTTCATGGGCTTTTTAAGATGAGGTGGAAGCACTGATTTGAGCATAGGAGTCTCTCTGATTACGAGGAGCACATTCCCTAGTTTAGTATGCCTTAGTTCTGAACTGAGATTTGGAAGGAAGGTTACACTGTTAGCCACTTGATGAACCCTTTCCACCTAGCCCCTCGTCCTTTGGAAAAAAATTTTCCAATTATGACATTAATGCTTTCCTGGGAGCATTCGTTCAGAAAAATGCGAATTTCAGACCCCTTTGTCAGCAAGTGATGGGAAGTGGGAAGTAAGGCACACCTGACTGCACTACTTATCCACCTCACCCACCCTCTTCCTTGGTATGTTTAACTGAAATACTTTCTCTACATCGCTGGAAAGGATGGACACATTTGTAATGAAAATACAATAAGCAAATTCCCTTTAAAATGTACAGTTCTCCTTCATGTCAAAATATGAGAATTATAGAATTATTGTGGGTTTTTTAAAAAAACTAATATAAAAGAGATCTTACATACCCACCAGCAGTGTAAGACTAGATTCCACTTTTCTGTGTCCTCTTGAGCATTTGATGTTGCTGCTTGTTTATTCTAGCTTCTGTAGTGTGTGGTGGTAACCCTTTAAGCTAAATTTATATTTTAGTAAGTTTGCATTTTCTTAGTGGTTTAGTGGTAGTGCTTATTTGCCATAGATATGTCCTCTTCATTTCTCTTGCTTGTTTTCAAATTGGATATTTTACTTATTTTTTTTTGAAGTCAGAATTATATTTATTTTACATTGATAGAAACCATAAAAAGCATTTATATTGTCCCACATTACAGCACAACATTTCAATGGAATATTTCTTGCTATAAATAAGATCTTACTGACTTGTATAACTGAAATAAGTCCACAGTTCTTCAAGGTAAAACAGAATGACATAGTAAATGATTGTTTAAAAATTTTAAATCCAGATAAACATATGGCTTCATTATAAACATCCTATGTAGTCCATTACCAGATTATTTCCACGACCAATTAGCACCGTAAAGATGCATTCTTAACATTGTTGTGGTAAGTTGAAATACAGCAGAAAATTAACATAGTTCAGAAATATTAAGCATGTATTTTTGCTACATCTTAAACTGTATGGTAACTTCCATATTTATAGGGTTCTGATTAACCTTTATTACCCCAAAATTTATTTTCAAATAATTTTTTACTATTAACCTGGAGATTTTGACTATTTAATATCAAATTGGATATTTTAAATTCTTGAGTCTTGAAAGTTCTTGACATAATCTAGATCCAAGTTTTAATCAGATAATACAGTCTGTGACTATCTTTTCCTAGTCTATTCCTTGTCTTCATTGTCTTGGGATTTTTTTGTAGAACAAGTTATTCGTTTGATGAAAGCCAGTTTAGTGAGTACTTTTCTGTATAGTGTTTATGGTGTTGTGTATAAAATATTCTTGACCAAGATTTAAGCACCAAAGATGTTTCTCTAAAAGTTTTACAGTTTCACAGTGGAGTCTGTTCTCATTTGAATCACTTTGGGGTGGGGGGTACAGGGGATCAAACTCCTCAGGACCTTGTGCTTTCGAGGCAGGCGATGGAAGCAGAATCACATTTTATATAACCGGAGAGATTGCGGTCACGTTTCTGTTTGGGTTTCATGGCAGTGGTGGTGGTGGTTTGTGTATGCTCTTGTTTTGCCCATGGATGAGCCACTCCTGCACCATTGGCTGAGGAATCTGTCATTCTTCCTTTGAATTGCTTGTGCATGGTCTCTGCCTGGGTTCTGTTTTGTCCCATTGACCAGTGTGTCTCTTCCTACCCGTACCACGGTGTTGACTGTTGTAGCTATCTAAATCTTGAAATAGGTGGGCTAATTTTTCCCGTTTTATTTTTCATCTTTACAATAACTTTTCTAGCTCCTTTGCCAGTCCATACAAATTTTAGAATAATCTTTTCTGTAGTTGTGAAATCTCACTAAGATTTTGGTAGTCTTGTTAAAGTTTCATGAAAGCTAAATACACACTTAACCATATTACGTAGCAGTTATAGGTCAGGACATCTGCCTTAGAGAAACTAAATGTTCACCATAAGTCTGTGTATAATATTTTTAACAGCTTTAGTGGTAGTAGACCAAAACTAAACAACCAAATAGCCTTTAGTAGGTGGATGGCAAATTGTGGTATATTTTTCATGCACAAAATGCTGCTCAGCAGTAAGAAGGACCATACTGTTGTTGGATAAATACAACAAGATGAATGGAGCTCAAATATTTTGCTGAGACCCAAAAGTCACGTAGTATATGATTCCATATTCCCAAAATGAGACATGTAGACAACAGTGTAGGTTGCCAAGGCTTAGGAACAGTGGGGAGCAGGGGCTGGGTGTGGCGCTTTTATCTGTGTCTCATCTAAGTGGACATCACACGGATCTACACTAGCGGTACAGTGGTGTGGAGTTAGCGTGCACAGGGACCCAAGCCAGTGCTTAGGGATCACACTCTGGTGGCTGTGCACCATGTCACCAGTGGGGCGAATGCGGGTAAGGGACTTCTCCACTGTTTCCACACCTACCTGTCGCTATAATTATTTCAAAATTGAGTAGTTAAATTTCAAGGGTTTTTTGTGTATTACAGGTGTGCTTTATTTCTACAAAAGCGAGAATTAATATTATAGTTATGGACATATTAAAAAAAGATAGAAATTCATTTGGCAAGAAGTTTTTCTTTGAAGAAGGCAAGTTAATATAAAGAAAACATCAATTTGCACTAATAATTTACTCTGTCAGATTGAAGTTTTCAGGCTGCATGTCATTATAAATACACTAGCTTGTTGAAAGAAAAATAATTATCAGTAACATGCTGGTAGGTCTGTGTAGACACCTGCTTTTCAAGGGCTTGGATTAAGAAAACAATATACATGATAGTTTTGAGCCTCGGTTTTTTTAAACTACATACCCACCTGTAAAATGGGACAAACACACCCACTCAGCTGCACTTGATGCCCTAAGGATTGCTTACCATGATCTTGTTACAAAGTAACAATTACTGTACAAAGCATATAGCTATGAACCTCAGTTTTTAATGGAATTCTAAAAGGGGATTTCCACACTGATAGCTGTGCCCGAGTATCTTTCCTCATAGACATTTTCTCTTGCTGGGAAAGGCATCTTCTCTAGTGTTTAGTCAGTAGGGAGACTCTTCCGCCCCCAGTAATCAGGATAGAAATGGAATTAATGCTTAATGAAACTTCAAAAAGAGTAAGTTTTCTCTTGACCAATTTTAAGGTAAGAGGTCATTAAAGTAATTTGAAACTTCTGTCCCTTTTCCCTTTAGCTTTTGGAATTTTGGGATCTTTTTCTTTCCCTCAAAATTAAAACACTAGGATGTTTTATATAATGCAAATATCTTTGAGTCTTTTATATTTGTTCTATTTAAAGTAAGAAACTTGTGTTTTCAGATTTCTAAAATGTCTTAATAATGCTTCAGTTCTCATATAGTACTTATGTTAACTCTTTCTCTCCTCAGGTTTCCTCTTGTTTTGTAGTCAACAAGAACAATGTTCTACGCACATTTTGTCCTCAGTAAAAGAGGGCCCCTGGCCAAAATTTGGCTGGCGGCCCATTGGGATAAGAAGCTAACCAAAGCCCATGTGTTTGAATGTAACTTAGAGAGCAGCGTGGAGAGTATCATCTCACCAAAGGTACGTTTGGTTTGGTGTTGGTAATGTTACCTACTTTGTTTACTCATACGTGAAATAGAACTTACAGAACAACTCTTATAGGTAGTCATCTGTTGATATATAGTGGAGGCAAGGAAAATCTGTGGGTTTTCCAGTTTTCTTTTATTATTTTGTCTTTATCACCTTTAGGTAGGTTTTGATATGTCACAGTTTGATATTTTCTTTAAAAATTCTGTAAGTGTGCAGCTATTTTTCATTTGCCTGTTTTAATGGCAAGTAAACAATGTATAACATTATCCAAATATTTTATAATTAACCTTCTAGGAGTTTTTACACTTAAGTGTAAGTGTTCCTGATTGAGGAATTTACAAACTATATATATTGGAAGTGGGAGATTCATTAGGTTTGAGGTCCAGATCTAGCTGTCTTCATCTGCCTAGCAAGTCTGTTCACACCACTTGCTTCCCCTCAGGCTCGCAGCCTCCCTGTACTGCCCGCCTGCCACAGGATGTGGTGCTCGGTGCCCTTCCAAGGAGGCCTCTCCTGCCACATTCTCGCTCCCTTACTGAATTACTTCTGAATTCCACTGCGGGGGTGGAAGCCTTGAGGAGCCCTTGTTGACTTGTAAGAATGTTTTGAAGCAGTGGTTTCTACACATGTATTTCACAAATAGTATGACTGTAAGGCAGTATAGAATTTTTGCTTTGCCAAGAAAAAAAACTTTAAAGCACATGAGATGTAATTGTCATCTACTATTATAATGTAGCATTTTATTGAAAACAAACATGTTGACATGAAAAATGTATACAGGGCTAATCTGAAAGGAAAAGACCTTACATATATTCCTGTCTGTATTTTAAATGCTTTTCCTGTACCGTAAAGCTCTACACATGCATGTACCACCTGTCCTGTAGTGAAAATGCTCCAGCTCACAGCTGTGGGGACCAGCATTGGGAAATACTCTCTTAGATTTGCCACTTTAGACAGTGTTGGCATAAGGTATTAAAGATTCTTTATTGTTGGAAAAATCAAAGAATCTCAAAAGAATAAGGCAGGGGATGTAGTAGAGACTGATTCCAAAAGGTATTGTATATTACTAAGTCAGCCAATCTGAAAAGCCTTTGTATGGTATCATTCCAGCTGTGGGACACTCGGAGAAGACAAAACTGTGGAGATAGTAAAAAGATGAAGGGCTAGGGAGAGAAGGACGTGTGAATAGAAAGAGCACAGAAGTTTTCTTTTAGGGCAGTAGCTATTCTGCCTTTTACTGTGGTTTATGCAAATCGTTATATATTTGATATTAGTGCAAACTAACAGGATGTACAAAACCAAGAGTGAATCGTAATGTGAACTGGACTTTGGGTAATAATAATGGCAGTATAAATTTGTCTTATGGTAAATGTGCCACTGTGATGAGGGTATAGACAGCAGGGAAGGTCTGCATGTGTGGAGGCGGGCAGTGTATGCCAAGTGTCCACCTCTCAGTTTTGCCAGGAACCTAATACTGCTCTAAAAAAGTCTTTTTCGATGCTGATGCTAGAGCTGTGGACAGAACTTTTCTTGAATGCGGTCTTAACAACAAATCAACATAATGCAGTTTTATGTAAATATACATGTGAAAATGTTTACGTATGTGTACACATGACAAAATACACGTACATAAAACATACACACGGAAAAGCCTACAAGGTATGTAAAAATATTATTAAAGATTTATGTAATGGAGGGACTACAGGTTGCCTCTTCTGAAAATAACCATTTAGTAAACACTTCTGGTTCCATCCTACAGTCTTTCCTTAAGATGGATGTTTAGAAATATAATTGGTAAGCTAAGTGGCACTCTTCTTTTTAAGATTCCTTTTCTGCATTAATAACTTGCTCTCTGGTGAGACTGGCATTTGGCACTACTGGTCATTTGTATGAGAATGTGGTGTTGCTTTAATAGGTTATGCTCCTTGAGCTCAGTAAATAGCGAGGGGAGAAATTGCACTGGGGGTTGATGTGTGTAGCTAATTCTTAGCATCCTTTAGCAAATCATTGGGAGTGACTTGTCTCGAAAGGCTGCCATTTTCCTTGTGTGCATGTGCACAATGCTCCAGGTGATGTGAGCTGATCTTTTACATAAGGGCGGCACAAACAACCACAGAGCACTCAGTTCAGGAATAATGTAAAAGACAGTATGTGTGCAAGAGTGAATAAATAACTCCCTTTACAGTTTTTAGAACATTTCTTTTTTTTTTTTTGGTACCAAGGATCAAACTCTGGACCTTGCCACCTGCAAGGCAGGCGGCGGAACCATGAGCTAAATCCCTGGCCCTTTAAAACATTTCTAAGTGGGTTTTTGTTTGATTGATCTTTTTATCGCAATAGGATGTAAGGATATTTCCACAGAGTCCGCTGCCGTGGATGTTTCTAATGTTTGCTTTGCAGTGTGGTTCTCCTGAGGAAATGTTGGTTTAGGGTCTGGAGCAAGTGTCAGACTTGTGGCTTGGGTGCCCCTAAAGCTTGCATGGCCTCCCTGCCCTGTTGACCTTCGGAAGAGCCTCCGTCACACCCTTGCAGCACTTCCCCGGGGTAGCCCTGGTCTTTCTTAGAGTCACTGCCTCCACTTGTGCTCCTCGGCCTGCACGCACTGACACCACACCTCATTCTGCCTTCTCTGAGCCAGGCTGGTCCAGAGAAAGCTTTTGTCCACACATCACTTTTTGGAAGTTGCTAATTCTAGACAAGGTAACGACAGGGACAGGCAGAACTGTCCTCCTTCCTTCGGTGACACTTCAGTCAGTGATGAGACAAGAGAGGAGTAGATTCTGCTTTTCCAGTCGGAGCCATATTTTGCTTGGAAGTTAGTTTTTGTCAGGTTTATCACCTTCCTGTCCTAGGTTTAATCACAGATGAGTTACAGTTTTAGATACCTGAAAATTTATAGCAGTAAACTATAATTTATGCTGTGATTTTCAAGAAATGACCATAAGTACCCAGTTTAAGACTTGTAATTAGGGTTCTTGGTGTGCCGTGGAGTACACGTATTAAGAGTAATGTATTAATCAGTGCACATTTTAAGCAGATGATTAACAATTTTGTTGCCTTAGGATTTGGTGAGTTTTATGGCTTGATTTGGAAAACTATCTTGGGAAGTTTGAGCTCATAATGTCTTATCTCTCCATAAACTTTCCTTATAGCTTGAGGGATTTTGAATACTGCTCTTTAGATTGAGTGCTTACTTATCTCCTTTTCTGAACACTGTTCTCACACTATACACGTTAGCATTGATCAAGATCTTTCTTGAAATTTAAAAAAAAAACAAAACAGTAAGTTGTGTTTTTTCTAATGAAAAAAGATGGATGTTGCTATCCTTTGCATTACTGTTTTTTTTCAGTCAAGTAATAGAAACATAATGAAAAGAGGTTTGAGCAGCATTGTTGCTGGGAAGATTGGAAACAGGAAGATCTAGGGTAGTTGGTTCCCAGCTCAGGGTTCCAGTTTGTGGGCTGATTGTCCGGACTTCCAGTATCACGGTTACAGGATGACCGTAAGCATCTCGGACACTGCCCTTGCAAAGCAGGAAAGGGGTGAGGAAAACATTCTTTCTCAGAAAGTCACTGGCGTACTTTACCCTTATTTCTCAGTTGATTGACGTGTACTACATGCCTGCTCAATAGCATTAGCAGAGAAGAATGAGACCCTCTTCCTTCCAGGGTAGGGGCGTTTGCTTCTGAAAGAACACCAGAGTTGAGGATAGTCAGCAGGGAGCAGGGCCTGGTTCCCATCAGGTCTCCACACTGTGGAGTGATTTTAGTTCCTGTTTCATAGCTACCTTTGTGGCTATTAATTCCCGAATTACTACCATCCAGTCTGTTTTGAGAGGGGAATACTTAGGGAATTTATAGGTCAAAAAATATGGGTGATTGTGAGGTAAGGAAAATAAATGATAAAAGGTATAAAAAGGAAGTTAAAAACTCCATATAAAATAGCACAGAAATGCAAGCTTTGAGATGTAGTTCCTCTAAAACTGTAAAATTATTAATGTTTTATTTCTAGGTGAAGATGGCTCTGCGAACCTCAGGACATCTCTTACTGGGGGTAGTGCGAATCTATCACCGGAAAGCCAAGTACCTTCTCGCAGACTGTAATGAAGCATTCATTAAGATAAAGATGGCCTTTCGGCCAGGTATTGTATTTTTTTCTTTGCTTTTAAAAATTTTTTGTTTTTGGTGTTTGGCACATTTTATTAGAAAACTGTTAAAAACATAGTCCAGCTCAGAAATACTGCTTTTTTGGTTTTGTCTTGTTTTGTTTTGTTTGGTACTGGGGATCGAACTCGGGACCTTGCACTTGCGAGGCAGGGGACTGAACCATTGAGCTAAATCCCCGACCTCTCAGAATATTGTTTTATTTCCTTAACAGTGCAAGGAACCCTTCAGAGATGGAACAAGACACTTGGAGAGGCAGGAGTTCTAGGGAAGCCTGCTTAAATCTCTCTTACCTGTGGAATAACAGTTTTTTACCTTTTTCTTTCCAGAAACTTATATAGAAGTGAGTCATCAGAGGTTGAGATGTAGACATCTACTTATAGATCAAAAGACAGTTTTAAGATTTTAATTTTTCCTAAATAATTTTAATGCACTTTTAAAATCAAATTCACTTTTAATATATTGGGATGTTTATCTGAATTCACGTATTGTTATGTTAATTTTTAAGGATTGACGAAATTTTATGTAAAATCTAAATGTATGAGATTCCTCATACAATAGTTTCTATTGAAGTTATATTCTAGTACTTCAGTTTTAGTACACGAACAGTAAAATGTGTGAGATCTAAGATTTTATTTAAAAGTAAAATATTTAGGCAAAGTCTGACATTTGAATGATTTCTAACATATGGCCCCTAAATGCATTTTCTTTAAGTAACATGATTTTTGTTTTTGTCTTTTAAAGTAATGGATATGTATTATGGTTAGCTTGAAATATATATCCTTTTCTTTTTCCCTCTCTACTTATACCCCTGTTATTTTATTTTAAATTTTTATCATGAAGATTTTTCCTTGTAGCTAAAATTGAGTCCCTGCTCTCCCCAAAATAACCAGCTTGTTTGCAGGTCATTCCTTTTCCCCTCAAAAAATTTTGTGTTTAATTAGAAAACCGTTACTGATACTTATTTGTTGATAAATCCTTTTAAAGATTTATCAGCTTAATGCATAATTAGTGTTTGGGCTTTTTTATTTGAAGTAGGTGGTGTGGCTTATAATAGAAAAACACGTACTTCTTGTTCCAAGGTGCTTTGCATGTGTTGTGTTATCACTTGGCCTAGAATACAACCTTGGGAAATTATTCCCATTTTACCATCTCATCCCTAGAGAAATCTGTGACCATCAGGCCTTCTTTGAGCAAAACATTTCTTTTCCAGGTGTTGTTGACCTGCCTGAGGAAAATCGAGAAGCAGCCTATAATGCCATCACATTACCTGAAGAATTTCATGACTTTGATCAGCCACTGCCAGACTTAGAGTACGTCTTCTCAGTGCCTGTCTCCCTCTCCCTCTCCCTCTCCCTCTCCCCTCTCTTGCTCCCTCCCTCCCCCACCCAGCTTGGTGTACACAGCCTATTACTGATTTCCAAGTACACAGTTTTTATATTGAGGTAACTCTAGCTGAAATGCATATTATGCTTTTATTTGGGGTAAAACATATAATCTAGAAAGTTTTTCTTCTATAAGAAAATTGGATGTCAATTTGTAACAGCTAAGATTATGAGAATTCGATTATTTTTTATATTTTTTCAGAGGTGTGTGTTACAGTTACCTGCTAGCAGTCTTTTTGGCCAGGCTGTACTTAGAGCCTATTTTTTTTGTTTGTTTTTAATAAATATAACTTTTTGTGAAGAGCAGGAAAATTTCGCTGTCAGGACACACACTTCAGAGAAGAAAGTCGTACATACAGATGCTGTTACGGCAGCCCTGTGGTGTGTTATTTCCCTCTTCCTCAGCCCTTAGAGTCCAGCTGCTGTCCCATGGGGAACTCTACATGGCCTGCAGCACAGTTGACAGCCAAGAAGTCTCTGGACCCAGCCCCACTCTGATTTTGGAGATGATCTGTGACTTTAGAATAAATGTTTCACCTGTTTGCCTATTTTGTGTTAGTATTGGACACTAGTTGTTTTACTTTTTTTCTCTCCTTATACCCATCATTTTACTTTAAATTATTTTATGACAGTTTTTAAATGTAGCTAAAAGCAAAGAGATTATTATAAACCTCAAGTATTAGTTTATTTATCAATATACTTCCAGATTTTTTGTTTTGTTTTTTATTTGGTTTTGTGGGGCACGGGTGTTTGGTTGGTTGGTTGGGTTTCTTTTGAGACAGAGTCTTGTTACGTGGTTCAGGCCAGTCTTGAACTCACTATGTAGCCCAGGCTAGCCTCAAACTCTCAGCAATCCTCTTGCCTCAGCCTCCTGAGTCCTGGGATTACAGAACTGTGCCATCATGCTCAGCAGTGCCAGTTTAATTTTATCTGTGTTTTTCCAGCTTACCTCCCACCCTCTCTAAATTATTTTAAATTAACTGATCATTTCATCTGCAGTAATTCACTATTGTCTCTACCGAGTTAAGAGATTTTTTAAAACAAACCCATAATAATATCACACGTTAGAAATACCAGTAATTTCTTAGTGTGATATTCCGTCAGCATTTAAATGTCCCTAGTTGTAGTTGGCATGTGGACATTTTTGTTCTCTCTCTCTCTCTCTCTCTCTGTCTCATCTTATCTATCTCTGCATTTATTTTCCCTTCATTTTGGGACTGCACAAAGCGTACAGACTGCATTGAGTAGCTATGCCCCATCCACGAGTGCTGTATCTCGCGATTCTTTGCCATTTATATCCCAAGCAAACTTGATCGTTTGTTTTGAAGAATTTATGTTCTAGATTGCTGTTTAACATTGCATATTTTTATTTAATATTCTTTAAACTGTATAATAGGTGATTACTGTATTTGTTCATAGGTAGCGAATCTGGGTCTCAGAGAAATCGGGCAGCTTCAGAGTTCACTCAGCCTGTGAACTGCCAGGTCCTAATGGAAACCCAGACTTTCCTCATTTCTGTTCCCTCTACAGTTCATACCGTACTCTACTCTGTTAGTGATTTCAGCACATTTTGTTGCTGATTCTTTATGGTTTTCACATTATAAGTACACAATAACTTCCAAATTATTCTTGGAAAGTTTTGAAATTTAAATATGAAGCTTCTAAAACTGGGTTGTAAGTATAGAAAGAATTAGGGTATTTTTCCCTTCATAAATACATTCTAGTTTGGACTTGAAACTCAAATGTGTTTGAACTGCATTTACAGTGACATCGATGTAGCCCAGCAGTTCAGCCTGAACCAGAGTAGAGTGGAAGAGATAACCATGAGAGAAGAGGTTGGGAACATCAGCATCCTGCAGGAAAATGACTTTGGTGAGAGAAGCGAACTGCGAGCCATTAGTTACCATATAATTATGTGTCGCCGCTAGCAGCTTTTACATTTTTTTAAATTCTTTTGTTGGTACATTTTAGGTGTACAATACGTTTATTTATCATTGGGTGCTTATACCTGTACATGATGTATCTTGGTTCTTATTTTTTCCCCATTACCTGTGCGCCCTTCACCCCCTCCTCCCTTCCCTTTTTACATTTTTATACTTACATATTACATTCTTATGACAGAAGGACTTTAAAATTTAATTTGTTTTTTCAAGAAAAGAATTTGCCTTGCTATCAATATAGCGTCATTTCCTTTAATGGACCAAATGAGTTGATTTTTTTGTCTCTGCTTCCCATACACAGTGGTAGAACCTATACTTTGATCTGTATGAAAAGTCAGCATTAAAATAATGTTTACTTTTAAACTAAGCATTTGGAATGATTACTTGTATTTGCATAGCCACTGTTCCAAGCCTTGGATGTTCAAAACTGATAGTATCTTTTCTGACGAAAACACATTGTGACAAAGTTAAAACCAATGAATATTAATGTAACCAAACATTGCATATTTATGTTTACCTAACATCTTTAGGATAACCTACATTTAGATCAAAGTCTGATTTTGTTGGGCATGCCCCAGAGTTGCAAAGTTTAAAAAGATAAATAAGCAAATGGGACATCATTGTAATACAGCATTAGCTGTTGTCTTTTTTTTTTTTTTAACAGTGGTATTTCTCACCTTTCTCAACTGATGGCTTCCTGTAATTTGTTCAGGTGACTTTGGAATGGATGATCGTGAGATCATGAGAGAAGGCAGTGCTTTTGAGGATGATGACATGTTAGTCAGCACTAGTGCATCTAACCTCCTCCTGGAACCTGAACAGAGCACCAGCAATCTGAATGAGAAAATCAACCATTTAGAGTACGAAGACCAATATAAGGATGATAACTTCGGAGAGGGAAATGATGGTGGAATATTAGGTAGGTCTCCAGATGTCGGATGTGAATTCTTTATTCAGTTGTGGATGTTCTTTTGCTAATTGTTTGTCTTGAGCACCTGTCTAGGTACATATTGTGAACTGCAATCAGTAAGCTCAGTTTTCTATAAAACTAACCTGAAAGTGTTAAAAGCAAACCTAATTTTTATGAAGATGCTCTTACTTTTTTTAAGCTGCTGTTTGTTATCTGTATTAATATATTTTTAGATACATGAACTAGAAAATATGTGATGAATGCCATAATTTTCCACATACTGTCACATAAAACTTATATAAACTACCTTGATCAGAAACAGATCCAAATTGAATACAGGTTTAAATTAAATCTACTTTTAACATAATTGCTACTCTTTAGGTATTTCCCTCTCAGATGTTAATGGCCTCTTCTATTCCAGACGACAAGCTCATTAGTAACAATGATGGCGGCATCTTTGACGACCCCCCTGCGCTGTCCGAGGCCGGCGTGATGCTGCCGGAACAGCCTGCACACGAGGACATGGATGAGGATGACAATGTGTCAAGTGAGCACTTGACCTCCAGTGGTTGGGATGACTTAGGGCATCCGGAAAGATACCTCAGAGAGCAGGCTCCGGGCAGAGGTTCTGCCTTTCAGAGACCTATAAATACCCTCAAGTGCAGTGCATGTGGTGCTTACTGCTTCTGAATCTCTCTTTAACCCTGTGCCCTCCCTTTTTTGTGCATTTGAGTTCAGCATTGGAGGAGCTACCTCATTCATAGAAACATTTTTTCTTAGTACCAGTGGGATTTCTTTGGGTTTCAGAGAGGGGTTTCTTTTTCCATTTGTAGGATATACATCGTATACCTAAGCCTGTTGTGTCTGTGTTTGTTTTTGTAGTGGGTGGACCTGATAGTCCTGATTCAGTGGATCCCGTTGAGCCAATGCCAACTATGACTGATCAAACAACACTTGTTCCGAATGAGGAAGAAGCATTTGCTTTGGAACCTATTGATATAACTGGTAAGCTGACCTTTAGATTATACATTCTGTAGAACACAAGGTTCTGGTTCTGGTTTTCGGCTGCCCACTGATCTGTTGCTCTCATTAGAGATAACTAAGCTGCTTTCTCCTTCATTACAGACATCTATTATAGAATCTTTATTCTGTCTACATAGAACTGGAATGATTTGTAGAGTATCTCCAGGTTGCTGTGAAAGGATAGAACAAGCTCTGTCAGTGTGTTACTTAGCATTTTGAGCTTCCCAAGATATTTGCAGCTCACGTGTAACGATAAGAAAGCATTACAGGTTTTCACAATAAGTTCGACTATTCAGTTATCATTTAATACTTGTAAATTCTGTAAATTTGGGCTGCAATCTGGAAAATCTAAAAATAGTCTTTCAGAAAAAAATAACTAAGTATCAAAGATTCTAAGCTAAGTAATTTTTCTTTTAGTGCTTATTAAACATTACAAAACATATTTAATGGATGGGCTGCCTGTAAGTAAAAAGCAATTTGCAGTATAGAACTCAGAATGTGGGACAAACTGCTGGCGGCTTGCAGAGACAGCAGGGTCGAGGTTGCGAGAGCTTGCACTCCAGAGAAGCAGGGAGAGGACGCCAAGGTGGGAGATCGTCAACTGCTGCACCTTTTTAACCTCATTTTTTTAAACTTCATGCATGTTTTTTATATAAAAACTTACTAAGCATCTGACAGAATAGGATCTTGAGCAATTTATTTAATCCCATGAGCTTCTCAAAAAAAATCAGCATAGTGCTGTCCGCTTTGCAAGGTTGTAAGGATTAGAAACAACTAGAAAAAGTGGAGAGGAGGGAGTTTCAGGTCTGGGATTGGACTCAGGCTTATTTTACTTTATGAAGCAGGTTACCTGTCTGCCACATAGGAGCCATGACTTGCCCGTTGAATGTAATAGTATTTACAGCCATCCATATGCTGAGTTTTTATGACCTCCTATATGTGCTTGACCCTATTTCAGATTGTTAAAATGAAGGCTCAAGTAAGGTGAGGTTAGCTTTTCATAGTCACACAGCTAGTAAGTATCAGAACCCAGTACTCAGGCCCACCTCTGACTCAGGTATGATATGTCCCCTGCAGCATAAACCTCACGAGCTAAAATGCACCTCCCCCCATTCAGCACACTTGTGTGGGAGACCAGGTGCGTGCCAGCCTGTGTTCTGTGCAGTGCTTGTCAGCCGGGTGAACAGTAAGCCTAGGTCCAGTGGAACTTCGTTTGCTGCTGCCTCCCAGAGAAGTGACCTTATTTTTTTTTATTCTAGTCAAAGAAACAAAAGCCAAGAGGAAGAGGAAACTGATAGTTGACAGTGTCAAAGAGTTGGACAGCAAGACTATTAGAGCCCAGCTTAGTGACTACTCTGATATTGTCACCACGTTGGACCTGGCACCTCCCACCAAGAAGTTGATGATGTGGAAAGAGACAGGAGGAGTAGAGAAACTGTTCTCTTTACCTGCTCAGCCTCTGTGGAATAACAGACTACTGAAGGTGAAAAATTTTATGCCACCGACATTCGTAGTAATAGTCCTCTTTTACCTTCCTCTAAGAAACTTTTCTCTGTAACATTACCTCGATGTGCACTGGGCTTCGAGTCTTCACTCACCAGACACTGCCTGCGTGAAACATGTGGCAGTTCTGCTGCTCCACAGCGCCAGGCTCTGGCTTCCTGAGAATTTCTGTCCCGCATAGCCTGTTTTCTGTCTGCACTGGATCCAGGGTGTTTCACATTGAGGGTCAGAGCCACCCGGTGAGTGAGCAGTGAGGAAGGTGCTGCGCAGGGGGACGTGTGCCAGGCCCGAGCGAGCCTACTGACTTCACTGCAACCTCTTTCTGAAGAACTCCTAGCAGCGAGGCTGTGAAGAAGCAACTTTTAATTAGCAGCACTGTCACGTAATTTTGAAACAGATTCTTTAAAAAGTTTATTCTTTGATCTGGTGGACTAGTTTGTTAGAATTTTTTCCTAAGGAAGTAGTACTTCAAAGTATGGGAAAAGCCCCTTCTGTGACGATGATTACATTGTTGTTAAACAGTTAAAACATGAGAAGCGCAGCATAGTAAGGAGAGTGGAGCAGTGGGGCATGTGTGAGGCATTCTGTCTCACACAGGACTGTTCCGTGGCCATTAGAAACGACGACTCAGCGCACTTAGTAAGGTGAACCATCGGACGGACAGTAAGCGAGAGAAGAGAGAGCACCTTGTGAAACGTTCTGGTAGTAAAGCAGTTCAATTGAGGTTTCAGTTTATGACTGTTAAGCCTTGGACAAAGAAATGAAAATCTCGAGTAGAAATGATAGATGAAAAATTATTTTCAGCTTTTCTAGAATTGCTACATGATTTGAAAACTTGTATTTGAAATTATTCCAAGGTGGAATTAAGTGTGCGTGATACCATGTTAAGTAGAAATGTCAGTGGGGGGGTTTCACGTAGTGGGGTTTATTTTCACATCAGTGTATTTTTCTTTAACAGCTCTTTACACGCTGTCTCACACCACTTGTACCAGAAGACCTCAGGAAGAGGAGGAAGGGAGGCGAGGCAGACAACCTGGATGAGTTCCTCAAGGAATTTGAAAACCCAGAGGTCCCCAGAGAGGACCAGCCGCAGCCACAGCCGCAGCAGCAGCGTGACGTTATCGGTCTGTATGGTCGGGGTAGTTCTTGGGAGGAGGGATAAATAAATGTCTGACTTAAAACTTACTTCATTGCCAAAGTAAAAGAAATGGGGAGTGAAGGGTGGGCTCCAGTCTGCGGGCACGGGGGGGGGGGGGGGGGGGCTTGGGTCTGATAGCTGAGGCAGATACAGGGCTTTGTCCCGGGCGAGGTTCGCGGTGACCTCAGCAGGCCCGCCCAGGCCGGGTGCTGGTGGCATCCAGGACCCGTCTAAGCAGCCGGCGCACCCAGGAGGTGAGCAGTGGGCGGGCAGGCCCCTGGGTGTGTATTACAGCTCCTCTGAGCTCTGCTTTCCAGCAGATCGGAGGTGCATTACACTGTCCTACATGTCCGGGCCATGTGACACATGTGGGTTGTGTGCTCCTTATGCGTATCCCATCCAAATCCGTTAGCACACACACCCTGTCTGTGGAAAAGTTGTCTTCCCCCAAACCGGGCCTGGTCCTTGGTGCCAGAAATGTTGGGGACGCTGTGCTGGAGGCTCGTCCTGCTGTTACGCTGTGCAGCTCTCTCCCTGGCTGTCTCCTGTTGCAAGGTGAATCGTCTTTGTAGAGCTAAAACTGTTGGTCGTCTTCACTCGAGGAAGCAGCTCAGCTTATGTCTTAGTGTGCAACTTTTAAAGGTAAAGAGCCCTAAAGTAACAGGACTGTGTGACCCGAGTCTTCCACGCGGTCAATTGCAGACGAGCCCATTTTGGAGGAGCCAAGCCGCCTCCAGGAGTCTGTGATGGAGACCAGCAGGTCCAACATAGATGAGTCAGCCATGCCGCCGCCGCCGCCGCAGGGAGTGAAGCGCAAGGCTGAACAGGTCGACCCGGAGCCTGTGATCCCTGTAAGTAAGCTCCGCGTTGGTCAGTAGCAAGATGGTTCTGAGGGAGGGGCCCCTCTGAAGTGGCTTGCTTTACGCACAAAATGGCAAGGAAGGTCCAGAAGAATGACAGCTGAAGATGGGAATGCGGTCCCGGGTGGCGGGGCGGGGGGGGCGTGCTGGGGCCCTGCAGCGTCCGCCGCACTCTGCTTGAGCAGTCTGGCTGCAGTGATCCAAGCGAGCAGAGCCCTTGGCTCTGAACTTGGTTTCGGTTCACTCTTTAGCAACCATTCCTGTGTGTCTCCAGTACGAGGCAGTTTTAGGGCTGCTTATTGTAACCAGCGTAGAATTTTCAAGTAGCTGAAACAGAACAATGTCCAGCAGTATCTTATCTAGCTGCTCCATTTATACTTGGGCTACCATTGCATTTGGCTCGGTTAAGAAAAGTTCTTTCCAATTGTAAATCTATGGAATAAACTTGAGGAAAGGGGACTCTTGGTAGCCATAGGCTCTTGGTTTGGCCTCCACGGAGAGCTACTGGTAGAATACTCTACCAGTTTCAAGAACCATTTCTCTGCCCTCTGGTGGTAAGGAGTTGTCCGTAATGCATTTGTCTGTGAGCTCAGGAATAGGACCAGGTAATGGGTAGGTGGCTCTAATGCCACTCTCCTCCTGGTAATTCTTTGATTGAGAGTTTGTTTTTTGATATGTGTTCAGCTATTTTATATTAAGCCTGAAAGGAAGGAAACACAGGAGGCAGGCTCAGAAAAAATTATCTCATTATTTGCTGCTATAAAAGTTTGAGAGTCAGAGCTTGATTTTAAGATGCATTAGGGGCTGGGGATTTAGTGGTTCTGCAGCCTGCCTCCCAAGCACAAGGGCCTGAGTTCGATCCCTGGTACACACACACAAAAAAGATACATTATAATAACTTTAAGACAATTCTATAAGATGATAGTAGACTGTACTCAGCTAATGGATTGTATTTTTTTGTTTCTAAAATGCTCGTGAAATAAGTTTTATTTTTTATTTTACAGCTTGTAGTTTTTCTTATTTTACAGACTAAGTATTTGGTACCTAAAAAATATAAAAATTAAAGTCTTATGTTTTAGGATACTGGTTAGTTTTTTCTTGAAAGCTACTTTAATGTCACTTTACAGTTGAAAAAAAAAAACTACTGTAACCGTATTTTTGGTTGTGGGAAAACATGGAGGCATAACCCTCATGTTCCCCCATCTAGAAAATTTAGCCCCTGTCTTCATGTGTTTAGAAGAAGCTGCCTTTAATGTGCACACCTTAGGTTGCTCTGTTGCTCTTCAGCCTCAACAGGTAGAGCAGATGGAGATACCACCTGTGGAGCTTCCCCCAGAAGAGCCCCCAAATATCTGTCAGCTCATACCAGAGTTAGAACTTCTGCCCGAAAAGGAGAAGGAGAAAGAAAAGGAGAAAGAGGACGATGAAGAGGAAGAGGTAAGGAAGCTGTAAATAGATACCTTGATGAATACATTCCTGTTCCAAATTCAGCAAAAGTCTTCACGTTTTACTTTTAATATTGGACTGAATTAATTGATATTAGACCTCAGTGAAAGATGTTCAAATAAGATCTAAATTCTTAATGGCATGAGTCATCATTAAGTACATCAGACTTAATGCGGCGCTGCATTCACGGGCTCCTTTGTGCCTTTGAGGACATAGAGCTGCCCTTGTACTGAGTGCTTGCTTGGCTTCTGACTTGCTATAGCGGCTGTTTAGTATCTGTGGCCAGTGCTCAGTGCCCACTGCGATCATCGTCAGCCTCTACTCTAGCGTCTTCTCTGTCCGTGGCCCAGAAGTCAAGTAACTGAACAGTTCCCACTTGTCTGGACTTCGGTTGTAGTTTGATGAGACCACGGTCGGGCATACTGGACTAAGCAGTCTGTGGGAGTGTCAGAATGGCTCATCTAAGAGCGGAGGTGTATAGAAATGGGTCTCCTTTCCTCGGGTACGTTTTAGTTATTCAGGGTCCTTTTAATTTCTCACAGCATCAGCCACAGAGGTTAGTGCTTTCTTTTCATGTGAATAGTGCATTATTTTAAAGCCAGATTTAACATCACAGCTCCTCCAGCCTGAGTGCTGTTGTGTGCCCTCGTCTCGGTATCAAATCGGTATTTAAAATCATGCTTTCTGTTGTGTGCGAAGCTACTGGCCCCTGCTATTTGGAATGTGGTTCGTAGTTCTGGCGTAGCTGGGGAACAGAGCAGCACTTGCCCCATACCACTTCCAGGCTCACAGTCATTCCGGCAGCAGGTCGAAGTAGAACCCATTGCGGGTGATAGCCCATTTCTTTGAATACACTGTAGAGTCCGCTGCTGTTTACTCAGCTTATCAGCAGGCTCCTTGGTGCTTACCAGTCGGGGATGAGACTGTCCCAGAATGTAAGCACTGAGAGAATCATACTGCACACAAGTAGATACATCTAGTTGAGATAAACATGATGCTTAAGGCCATCGTTGATTCATGTCATTGCATCAGTTCATTAGCAAAGGAACCAGTGACCAAAAGTTTGATGAGCCGCAACAGTCCCTTGGCTACTCTGTAGGCCACGCACCCAGGGAGCGGTGCAGGACTTTACTGGGGGAGCCGGTCCCCGGGACAGCGCGTTCCTTTGTCACTGAAGAAGGACAAACTTCAAAATCCATACTAGTCGCCGTGTGACTTTATTTATTTTTTTATTTTTTGTAAGCATCAGCAAGAACAGTTTTCTATTAGATTACACGGTCTGAATTAATTGAGAGCTTTCAAGTGATACAAATTATTTTGCTTTGCAACAAAGCAGTTGTAACAGCTTTTGGGGGTCATTTTCATTCAGGAAGAAGATGCTTCGGGGGGTGATCAGGATCAAGAAGAAAGGAGATGGAACAAACGGACTCAGCAGATGCTTCATGGTCTTCAGGTACGCGAGTGAATCTTAGAGAAAAGGCTTCATCAGACCCTGTTGGCATTGGTCCCTCAAAAGTTATGTGTTACAGCAGGCAAACAGGCCTTTATGAAACTTTCCAAAACTACATCATTTTAAAAATATTCCAATTGAATACGTAGACTGTCAGGCCAAGAGCATCCAGAATACTTTACCATGGTTTTCCTGAAAAGCAAACCCTTTCAGGAAAGTGATATCTCAGGTGATACCTCAGGGCAGTCCTTTGTCTGTTTTCATCGTCTTATTTTAGGGTGAGCAAAGGGTGACTCGTTGAGTTTGTTGAATCATTGTGTAGCATCAGCTGCCGCCTGTCCCTGAGCCTCCGTGTACCAGGTATAGACATCTCGGCATCTGAAATACCAAGCAAGTTGCTGTCTGTTTCCGAAAATACTAGATTGATTCAAAGTTTTAAGTATTTGACACTTAGTTTTTTTCACTTTAAAACTAGTAGTATAAGTGCTAGACTTTACTCTTGTATCTGACGTGGCCATGTTGGAGCAACTTTGCTTGTCTCTTGGATTTGCTTTGCTTTTGGACGGACTGTGATGCACTTTGGCCCTTTGCCTTCTTGGTTAACCTGACAGTAGCTCGTACAGCATTCAAAAGGTCCAGTCCCAGTTCTGACAGGACATACAATACCTGGTTTTTCCAGCACCAGATTGGCGCCCTTTATACTTTCTTGTGGGAATTGCTTCAATTCATTCTTTTTTGGTTTTATTTCAGCGAGCTCTTGCCAAAACTGGAGCTGAATCTATCAGTTTGCTTGAGTTATGTCGAAACACAAACAGAAAGCAGGCTGCGGCGAAGTTCTACAGCTTCTTGGTTCTTAAAAAGCAGCAGGCTATCGAGCTGACGCAGGAAGAACCCTACAGTGACATCATCGCCACCCCTGGCCCGAGGTTCCACATCATTTGAGGAGCTGGAGGCGAGAGCTAGTGTTCCTCACTAGCGCGTACAGCTTGCCCCGTGCGTCGGGCACCAGAGAAACCCTTTGAGAAAATTTAGATTTTTGTCTGTACAAAACCGCTGCCTTTTCTTTCATTTTTTCAAGTGTTTTTAATTCGTGGATTTCACCTTTAAGGGAAATTGCTTGTATGGGTTGTGTTTGTGTTGCGATGGAGAAAACAGCACCCCGAGGACCCGGAAGCTTATTTTTACCAGTTCAGAACAGATGTGTGCAATATTGGTGCATGTAACGACGTTGGATAACTGTCGAAAGTCGGGATTTTTAGTTCTCTGTTACTGCGTCAAAAGGTAACCTGTCTGGGAACATGCCTGGCAGTGTTACTGGGAACTGGTGTGTCTTTGGCAGGAAAAGTGTCTTCCCGTCAGTGCACTAGCAGCCTGGCTCATCTCTGTACACAGGGACAGCGCCTGACGCCAGAGTCACCCTGCGGGGTTTAAAGTGTGACCCCCCCCCCCCTTGTGACTGAGCCCCTTGGCCACACAGACAGGACTGGCCTGGCCTGGCCTGAAGCCCTCTGTCTTAGAAGTGAACGCATTCCATTGCGTCTGTATGATGAACTTTGCTGTCCTGACCTTTGTTGTTTTAGTGCAGCTCCAAAATGACCAGAAATAGACTTGTTAAAGGGGAATAACTTAAAAACATACCTAACTTTCCAGGAGCAATAAATGAGCGTTTTCAGATCATGAAGATAGAAATCCTTCTGCCGACCAAGAGGGCAGACTGGTGGGACATGACACATCAAGCTGGCTTAACCTTAAGCAGATAGTGCTGTAAAAACTAATGGCTTCTCTGATATTTATTATAAATGTTAGTACTGATCTCTTTTCCAATGCTGCACACTCCTGTGTTTGGAACTTTATTTTAATAACTTTGCAACTGAAATCCTATATCTGGTTTCCTGTAATTTAAATGAAGATAAACACATCCAAATAAAGGCTTTATTATTAACAGACCAGATAGCACCAGAAATTATGTGACTGTCAGTGATTATCATAACGTCTTAACTTTTTAGGGCAAAATTACACTGAAAGTTCTGGCTAAAGTGTTGGCACTTTTGTGGGGAAAAAAATCACTTTTGAAACTCAGACTTCAGTGTATACCCAGTAATTTAAAATTATGTGAAATGTTTTAAATTTGAGAACTCATAATTACTGTTTTAACGATTCAGATTTTGAGACTGGTCTAATTGTATAAAATTGCTATTACAGTTTTATTTTCAATATGATGTGCCTGTAAACCATGGTCCTCCCCCCTTTGTAAAAAGACATTGTAGATAATTGAATGTTTGATTACAGAAAGGTCATTAGTTTCTCGTTACACATTTTGTTAGTCTGGTTTTGTTGCTTATCAGGTTTAATATTGTTCTTGAAAATAGTTGATGCTATGTTATGTATAACTTTTCTAATAAAAGTTGTGTTATAATCTGTTAACTGTGGAGTATTGGTTTTTCGGTTGGTGGTGTTTACTAGGAAAAAAAAATTGGCTGAAAAGTTAACATGGCCAAGTGGGTTGGTTCCCCCTTCCTGGAATAATTGCCCCGTTAAGTGGGTTTGGAAAGTGCAGTGATGACACGGGACTGGTGGCTGTGGCCTGTCAGGCAGCGTAGTCCTCGTGTGGCATTGAAAGGCTACACAGTCATAACCCAGTTAACCTTGGTAAGATGCCTGAGTCCATGTGTACACAAGTGGAGTTCTCTGCCTTCTTACAGCTTACATTCTGGCATGGCAACTGACAGATTCTAAGTCAGAAACCTAGAACATTAGGATAGGCTGCATATTAATAGGGTCGTCAGGATAGGCCTCTTGAGGAAGATGAGGCTCAGAATGAAGAGGCTTGAAGGGTTAGACCCAGGGACGCACAGGTGCAGAATGTTCAGAGAGAAGGGCACACTCGGGAAAGCTGTCCCTGACTTGCTGAAGGTAAAGCAAGACCAGTACGGCTGGGGCAGAGCGAGGTATCAGGAGGTGAAGCGGGAGGGAGGTACAGTGAGCCCTGCATGTCTAGGAAGGCTTCTGAACATCGCTTCCCACTGCGCTCACCAGAGAGCTTCCAGAAACACGTCGCCCTTGGTCCCTGAGAAACGTCCATCTGGTTCTTACTCCAAGGAGCACACAATAGTTTTGAGTGGGAGGAATTTACACTGAGGCTTCTGTCACAACCTGAGTAACTGTCTACGGTGTGCCTGAATGATCCCTGACAATGCCACTGTTACTGGAATTTATGCACAGGCCACCTGGAAAGAGGCCTAGTATTTGCAGTTACATGGACCAGGGTTTGATACCTCAGTCTCCATCCTACCCTTATGGTGGCCGAGGCTCTCATTTTCAGTTACGAAGTATAGGCCTGAACTTTTGGAGTCTTGTGGAAATCAGGTGAAATAAAGGCCATGAAAGGTGCCTAAAAGCACTCGGTAGGTTTTGGCAGTTAAAGATGTTTAAAGCAGTGGGGTTTTCTGAGGAGGAGCTTGACACATACAGGTGCCAAAGATGAGTCTAAAATGATACACACTCCAGAGAATCTGAGGTGCTGGGGCCCTCAACATTCCCTCCTTTGTAGCCCGTCTTCCCTTTGTCTGCAGTGCCCTCTGCTCGCCTCCCACACCATCCAAATCCTACTCGCCTTTTAACATTTATCCTGAAGTACAAATTCCTCAAGGAAGAGTCTGATCCACACCTCATCTTACATTAGGTCCGATTTTCTGATTAAATGTTCTTGTAGCTTCTTGAAATGAATACTAAATGACTTGCAGTTGATTGGCAACACTTTTCTGCCATTGTAGGAACTTTAGGTTTTAAGGTATCTTTCAAGGGCTCAGGAGGTGGGCTCGAGGGTAGAGTGTTTGCCTACCATGTGCAAGGCCTGCCTTCAATCCACAGCACTGCAAAACTGAAAGGCATGTACGACATCTTTTGAGACTTCCTAACTAAATCAATAGAAAATAATAACATTCTTAGAATTCAGAAGTGTCCTTCAGTAGCCAGCTATGGAAAAACATCCAAGTCTGAAGGCAGATAGGACATCTGGAAACCCTGCCTGTTAACTTTCAGAAGCTGTATGATATGTCAGTTAACATAATGTACTATACTTGGGTACTCAATAGCAGTATTTCTCTTGAAGCCATGTTTGAAAAAAGGAAAATCAAATTAGACCTTCTGGTAGAAAGATGATCTTGATACCGTAATGCTAAGTGAAATAAATCAGTCACAAAAGGTGAAATATTGCATAGTATCTCTCATATGAAAGACCCAAAATAAAAGCAATTTAAAGAGCAAAATAAAAAGCCGTATTAACAAACAGGGAGGCAGTCTTAGTAGAGATGGGAGAGGAGGGAGAAGGGATTGAGGGAGTAAAAATGACCAAGATTCCATATGTATATTATCAAGCCCTCAAACTGAATGTAATCACTATGCATCACACACACGTACTAATAAAAAAAAGAAGAAAATGTGCTGTAAGTACACAGTGGAGTATTAGTAAGCCACAAAAGAATGAAATCCTGTCATCTTCAGTAACATGACTGGAACCGGAGGAGATTATATTAAGTAGAGTAAGTCGGGCACGGTAAGACAAGTTCCACGTGTTCTCAACTGTGTGTGGAACCCAAGAAGCTGGCCTCCAAGTAGCGAACAGAACAGCGGTTGCTGGGGCCAGAGGGGTGGGAAATGGATCGCTGACGGAGCAGGAGTAGGTTGGATGGGAGCAACAGCTTCTGCTATTCTGTAGCACCGTAGGGTACGGATGGTTGACAGTAACCACTGGATTATTTCCAAATAACTAGTGGAGATTTTGAATATTCTCAACTGAAGAAATTATGTATCTGAGGTGACAGATACAGCCTCACCCTGTGTGATCTTTACACATTCTATATTTGTATTCAGATACCACTCCGCCCCCCAAATATGTACAGTTACCGTGTCCATTTTAAAATTACAATTTAAAACTAATTGCTTGGTTTCGTGTAACACTTTCACTGAACTGAGTGAAGATATTCGGCGTAGTCTTTTTGGCCAATAAAGAGATGGGGTGGGGGCAGACCGACGGGACTCTTCTGCTGCCAGAGCACCCGGCTGGTTTGTGAATGGCAGTGATTCCCATGTGCTCCGCACCCTATGGGAACACAGCACACACGTCCAGCCCTTGGGCCTCACTCCTGTGGCTCTTGTGGAGTGCACTGCATGAGCTACGCGGACGGTAATCTGAGCTGCCGGGGCAGGGCCGCTGCCGGGCTGGCTGCTTCCTGGTTTCTCTTTAATTTTCATTCTAATTTGTCCATGTTTGTAGTACACGGTGACCACATTCATCGGGGAAGTCGACCCACATGCATCACACATCTCAAGTCCCTTTACTACCCCTTCCCTCTGCTTCCTCCTCCTCCTCCCTCCATCTCTTCATCCTCTTCCCGTATTCGAAAGCTCTCTTTGTTTCCTATTATCCATATTTTATTTTCCTTAATTCATTTGTACTTTGAGTTTCTCATATAAGAGAGACCATGTGCTGTTTAAGCTTGTGTGTCTGATTTATTTCACTTAACATGGTCCCAAGGTGCACCCATTTTCCTACAAATGACTCAAGTTTAGCCTTCTTTGTAGCAGAGTAGTACTCCATTTCGTCATTCCAAAAGAGTTAAAGACATCCTGTTACAGTGATACGGCACACCCATGTTCATAGCAGCACAATCCAGAATAAATAAGGCTTGGAAGCAGCCCCTATGTCTATCAAGAGATGAATGGATTAAAAGTGTGGTATTTAAACACAATGGCTGCTTCCTCCTAAGAACTTTAATTTCCCCCAGGCCTTTATTGGATTCTCCAGGCACATGGGACCACTGCCCTGACCTTACATTTCCGGTTAAGCCCTGCTAAACCTGCTGGGATGACTGTGTAAACATCCTCAACCTGGAAAGGTCTTCTGAGAAGCAGGACTTGAAAAACATAAACCTGGAGACACAAGTCTCATCTCAGATCTCGGAAGCCAGCTGACGCAGGGATTCTCAGAAGTTACTGAGCCCTCAAGGAGGCGTGGGGGAGGAGGAGTCTCATGGGCCTGAAGTGCGTCCCAGGAATCCACACTGGTCACAGGCAAGGCATCCCAGGCAGGCCGTTCCTAGACGGTATTTTCAGATGCTGGAATTCAGCCTTCTCCGCGGAGATCCCATTCCAAATGGCTGGCCGCATCTGTCACCCCCAGTGCGGGGAGGAAGTGCCCTCTGTGATCAGCTATTACTTATGCTCTAGAACTAATTAGTTCTCAATTGGCCGACAGCTGGGCAGTGGGAAATTTTCATACCATGCAAGCTTTCCAGGCTGAGCAAACTGGTACAAGGTCATTTCCAGGAGGCATCTATCCAAAGGACTTTTCATGTCCTGTTCTAATTATCCCAGCTGCTGACAGTTTCCTAAGTGCTGTGAAAAAGAGAAAGAGCACCAAGGGGCGAGTAATAAACACATCAACAGCCACGGGCAGAGCAGCGCAGCTCAGCTTTGCTTAGTGAGTCTGGCCTTGCGCTTGAGAGCCTGGGCCCGAAATCAGTCTCCTGTGCTGAGGGACCCTGGCAGCCCCGGGAGGATGAACTGAAGCGAGTAAGCTCTCAGCATGGTGTGTGGCCCCCGGCAGCCACTGTAGGGCTGTGAGCTGATTTTCGGGCCACTTATGCTTACAGAGTGCTTTACCCTGAGTGCGGGAGCACGCTGGCTGGTGCGGGAGCACGCTGGTG
This sequence comes from Heterocephalus glaber, assembly GCF_000247695.1. The sequence continues at coordinate 15,126,822 of NW_004624763.1, read as the reverse complement.
CGGAGCACCGAGAAGAGCAAAAGAGACGCAATTTCACTCACAGTTACACATTCAGTAAAGTTGGTAAGAGAAGCCGGACAGCTTCTTCAAAGAAGTAAACCCTCCTTCAACTCCCCCCAATTATTTCCCCTCATCTCTTATCTCCACAATATTTTATTCATGCCTCTTTGATGAAACGCTTCACAACGCACTGTCCTGTACCTGCTTCCTTCCTTTGACTGCCTGGCTATGGGCTTTTGGAAGCCCCTGAGGAGCCGCCATGATGAATTCGTCTTGGATTCAGTGGGACGTACAGCAAAAAATAACTCCCAGGTAGCCCCCGGTGTCTGCAGATGCTGATCTTGAGGGCAGAGTGTGAATTCCTGGTGTTTTTAAGTCTCATTATTTTGCCTTAGAAAATGAAGGGGGGAAAACTCACAAAGAAGGGAGAGTCATTCATTCTCCACCCATCACCTTGTGGCCAAGGTTTCTCCATGGAACGCTGGCTCCTCGCACCTCCCAACATCACCAAAGAGGTTCCCACCGTGCCTGTCAAGGCCGGGCCAAGAAGCTCCTGTTTGCCCTTGTAATGTAGGATTAAAACAAATAGCCACGGCCCAGATGCAGGCAGTTCACCGACCATTTGGAAGGGAGCCCCTTAGAGTTTGGATAGGTGGCAAAGTACAGGGGAATACTTGATTTGGGATTGTAAAGCCCTACAATAATTATTAGTATAACACTTCGCTTTCTGAGAAGCAACTGTTGCTTTTTTTGTGTGCTGTTTGGAGAATAAACAGCAGCTGGCAGATTCTGCGTTTCTTTTCCCCAAGTTTATGTAGATTGACTCTGCCGAAGTAGCAGAGACAGCTGGATTTGCCGGGTTATAGAAGCTGCCTGTGACCTGCTATCCCTGCTTTCCCAAGTCCCCAGATGAGTACTGAAAGAGGTAATGTATGGGCAGAGGTTTTGCAATCTGGAGGCTCCATGAACCTAGAAGACTTGGAAAGAAGAGTCAGTCACCAAATCACATGATGATAATGTTAGGCTTTAACTTTGAAAGTCAATTCCAGCAAGGTAAGAGGCACAACACAGTTAGGGTTGATTTCTTGGGAAAACTATCACAAACATTTACAGCTTAAAAGTTTGTGAGACCAGGCCTGGTGGCACATGCCTGTAGTCCCAGCCTTCAGGAGGCTGAGGCAGGATGATCACTGGGAGTTCAAGGCCAGCCTGGGCTAACTAGCAAGACCCTGTCTCAAAAAAAAAAAAAAA
>NW_004624763.1:15074757-15106325 GCF_000247695.1 Heterocephalus glaber | reverse complement strand
AGAAAAGGAAAAAAATGGAAAAAAAGTCTTTGCAAATAGGGAAGGCTGGAGGGGGTGAAGGGAGGGCAGGGGAAGGGGAAAAAAATAAGAACCAAGATACTCATGTAATGGTACAAGATCCCAAAGATGAATGTAACTGTATTTTATAGCTAAAATGTACCAATAACCTTAATGGGGAAAAAAAAGAAAACCATAACAACATGCTCCAACACAGACCTTTTAAAATGACTAAAATTTTTATCATATATAGTGGAAAAATGAAGAATTTTATTCATTGTTGATGGAAATGCAAAATAATACAACCACACTTTGGAAAACAATTTAGCCATTTCTTTAAAAAGTAAGAACAAATTTTGAGTTCATATTCTTCTCTGGAAGCTATATCTAAAAGCTCTTCATGTGCCTATTATATATTTACATGGAATATTCAGCAATTGCATGAATTTGTGGATCAAAAAGTATATGTTGTTGACTTCAACATCCACAGAAGGTTTTTGAACAACAGTTACAAACTAGAAAAAAAAATTATCAATGTCCACACAGAAGTGACTAAATGAACAATTTGTGGTAGATCCATGCAACAGGATACTGTTCAGCAATAATAGAGAGGAATTAACTACTGAGATACAGTACATGATGCCATGGATGATTCTCAAGATCATGATGGAAAATGAAAGAATGGCATAGAGTACTGCATCATGATTCTATTTCTAAGAAATGTAAACTATTCTTCAGTGGCAAAGGACAGAGAAGTGGTTGCCCAAGATCAAGGAAGGGAAAGACTATAATGGGGCGCCAGGAACTTTTTAACAGAATTGCTCTTTTTAAAAATTTGGCAATAGTTTCATGCGTGTGTATACCTGTCATAACTCATCAATGCATACTTTTAAATAGACTTTATTGCATGTAAATTTATCTCAATAACGTTTTTTAAAAGAATAGATATGTAGCAGGCTATGTTTTTTTGACAGCATCTTATATGTAGTTCAGGCTGACCTTGGGCTCATAGCAATCCTCCTACCTCAGCCTCTTGACTGCTGGTATTATAGGCATACACCACCATGCCTGGTGAGGTACTTGTTTTCAAAACAATAATATTCAAAAGTTTTGGTACATATAAGAAAAAAGCTACATTTTTAAAAATTGCAAATTATTTAAAAATTGCACGTTATTTTTATGTACATAAAAGTGTACATCATGGTGTCTTGAACATGTATACATTATGGAATGGCTAAATCAAGCTATTAACATATGCATTATTTCATATGTTCATGATTTATTTGCAATGAGAATACTTAACCTATTGTCATTTTCAAGAATACACTATTACTAACTTCAGTCACTGTTTGGACAACAGATCTTTAATTCTTTCAGTCCAGCTGAAAGTTTGTATTCTTTGACCAACGTGTCAACCAGTCCCCCAGTTGCTAGGAAACACCATTCTACTGTTTGCTCCTCAAATCCTGCCCTTGCAGATTCCACACCGAAGTGTGACTAGGCACATTTATTTTAGTCTCCCCTAAGAGGACGTGTGCCTCTCCTGGCCTTAGCTTCCACGCACGGCTACCACACCTCAGATCTGCTGCAGAGTCAGGCTGGAGAATCTCTGAGGCCAGCCTTAGGCAGTGAATTTCAAGCCAACAGTGTAACCAAGAGTCTGGCTCCATTTGGATGTTTGCCTGAAAACACCTCTCAAGCCCTCCACTTCCCGTCCACCTTCTGCACTGCCCGAATCTGGAGAAGCAGGCAGGAGGATGAGGCTGCAGAAGCTGGCATGCGTCTCAGGGCAAGTGTGTGGCCCTGGGGTCACTCCCCAGCACACACAGAGCAAGCCCACATCTGCCCTCCATCGGACCCAGCAATTCAGCTCCACGCTCAGAACCTGGCCCCAGCCCGAACCCTTGACTGCCACAATCTAAACAGCTCGCTCTTCTACCCTTCCTCTCCCAGGCCATTTCTGGACCAACTTGGAAGCCAACCCTGTTCCCCCACACAGAAAACTCCCTCCTTTGACAATGAACATCTTCACATCCTCTTGATGCTTGGGCAGTGTCATTAGGTTGCATATGTGAACCAGATTCGGGTTTAGCGGAGGGGCGAGTCCATCCTCTCTGCAGGGTGACTCCAGCAGCAGCGTGAAGGAGGTGTCTGGACTCGGTCACTCTTTACTGGAACCTTTAGGAGAATTAATAGTGAGGACGAGGTGCAGGAGGAGTGAAACCAGTGTGAGCAAGGCAGCCAGGTTCTGAGACGGCCCTCAACTTTCTGACTCCCTGATAGTCATGCCTTTCTTCTGCTTGAGCGGGGACTGGACCTAGTGACTTCCTTCTAGTAAAGAGAATGTTGCACAAGTGACAGGATGTCACATGAGATTAGGGTACAAACAATGCTCTGCCTTCATTTTGCTTTGCTTCTCTTGTTCACCATCAGGGAAGCCAGCTGCCATCTGTGAACTCTCCTGTGGCAGGGTCCAGCTTGGAGGGCCCTGCTTCAGGCACATCCACCACCTTCATGGCAGCTGGTGAGAAGCCCTAAGCCAGAGGCCCCAGTGAGGCTCTTCCCAACTCCTGAGGCTGAACTGTAGGGGTCAACGTCTGCTGTGTTCAGCCACTGCATTTAGGGAATTTTGTTGCTTGCCAAGAGATATTGAATACAGGGACTAAGTTCCTAAGTAGGATTCCTGGAGAATCAAGATAATTTCCAGTAAGAGGAGAAAGAGTAAAGATTAGTTCCTTGGAGAATATTGAGGAGAAAAAAAAGATAAAGGGAATTAGCGAATTTCGGGCAATAAAGTAGAAGCAGGTCTCACGTCAGCTATAGCAGTGTAGTCAGAGACCTAAGCGAAGCAGACGCCTGCCACAAGTATCTGAGTCTCCAGCTGTCTTCCAGCCTGAGAAAGCCAGGGACCATGTCCCTTTGGGGAGGAGGCGGCCCCTTTTCTCTACTGACATACAGCTCTGATCCCATGAGAATTCCGTGACACAAACTATTGCTTTATTCCCGTAAAAGTGGAGTCAAGCAAGACAGAGTGAGCCGGTGCTCCTACATCACCCACAGCCTCCTTCCTCTAACAACTTTACAGGGAGCGACTTACACTAACTACTGCCCAGCCTAGACTTCCTGTCATTGTTACCGATTGCCTACAAGAAATGTATGTCTTACACGAGGTGCAGTTCAGTCCCCGTTCCTGGTCTTAGTTGTGGCAAACTGTCATTTGATCTGACATCGTTTTTCAAAAGTCAGAATTTTCTTTGGCATCATCTGCAGAGAACATCACCCTGCTGTGACGCTAGGAAGATCTAGGGCATCCGATAGGACCTCCTTCTGCTTGTCTCTTCTTCTCTCCTCATGGTTAGCAGTCATCAACTCCTTTCACCCGGTCCAGAAGCAGCAGCTCTCCTGTTTTGCAAGCCCCTTTGCTACAGCCCTAACTCCATCCGTCTCTCCATTGCTGATCATCATCTGCCTCCATCACGGGTTCTTTTCTGTTGCTGCTTTCTCTTCCACAAACCTGGCATCCGCACATGTGTTTCCCACCACCAGTGCCCCTTCCAGCCAGCACATTGCATCTCTCCTTCCCTCCCCGGAATGGCTTTGGGACTTCTCGTTCACTCTGGTCCAGAGCAAGGTGTTTCACTGCCTCCCGTTCTACTAAATGGACTTCAGTGTCCCCATTGCAAACAGGAGTGGAACAGGGTGGGTCCCCAGGAGCTGAGGGTTCTGATGAGCTCACAGCTACCTCCAGGCTCACTCATTCTCCCATTCTGCTGTGAGCCAGGCAGCCCTCTGTATTCCTCAGTCCATAGATGAGGCAGGAAATGTAACTACACCAGTGATTGAGTGGTGATCAGAGAAGACAGAACCTCGCTGTCTTCAAGCTCATGTCCTAGGATGCGCAGGCAGCCCAACGAGAGAATGCAAAGTTGAAAATATCTCAGCTGTGAGAGGTGCTATAGTAAAAACAAAGCGAGAGGTGGGGTCAGGCAGTATAGCCGAAGTAGAGAATTGCGAGATAGGTCTGACAGAGCCCCTGCAAGGCTCAGGGGCTAGGGGCCCAGAGTCTGCAGCCAGGGACCTAGGGTCTCATCCCATCTCTCCCATTTTCTAACTGCATGCCCTTAGGCAAGTCATTTTATGTTGTGGTTTCTTCATATCCTCATCTATAGCCTGGAAAGGATCTTAGAACCTATCATATAGAACTTCCACAAGAGTTAGTGTGTTTAATACTTGTAAAGTATTTAGAATAGTGCCTGGGTCCACAGAATGAGCTCAGAAAATGTTAGCTACACCACTGCACTCGCCTGCACTTAAATCAAGAACTACTGATGAATTTTGTGACCCCGGACAAATGGTTTCACCTCCAGAGCTTCAGTTTTCCCATGGGCAAGATGAGAACAATTGACCAAAGCTCCCTAAGTTTCATGCAAGGGTGAAATGGGATGATGTATATTAAGTACTTTGTAAATCATTTGGGCCATAATAATCACTCGGGTGGTAGATATAAAAGAAAGAATAAAGTAGTTGCTTTTACCAAGTCTTCTTTCATTTCTCTGGTTTTGAGGTTTTAGTATATAGATTTTACACAACCTTTGTTACATTTGTTACAAAAATTTTGTGATTCCTTGCCATCGTAAATGGAATTTTTAAAAATCTATTTTCTAATTGTTACAGTTAATGTAGAAGATCAATAGGGTTTTGTGTATCAAGCCAAAACAACACACTTCTCGGTTCTGTCAGTCTGTCTGCAATTTGTCATTCTGCGTGAAGCCTTTAAGTTACCTGTAGACTCAGGAGACAACATCAAGCATGCATGAGTGTGCACAGAAGTGAAATACGGTAAGCACATCTGCATCCTGAGAATGCATCCCTTCCCAAGCCAGTACTTTCCTGAACTTTCCATTTACTTATAGTCTCTCTAGGGCCAAAGAATCATGTACATAAACTATAGATACGAGATTCTCTTTCTTTCTGTTTTTAAGATCTGTGCTCCAGCCATGCCAACCAACGATTTCAAAGCAACCAATAGTACCTTATTCAAAATCTGAGCTCAAGAAAAATTTTGTATAAATTGTGTTCTGTAGATCATTTCAACCGTGCAAGGGGCGTTCTCAATAGAAAGAATGTGGGGAATGAATCTTTCAGAAAAGCAATAGATTGTCACTACATAAACTCATATTAGCTTTTAACATGCAGATTTTCAATTATTCAGGTGAGCCAAAGCAGCACCTGACCTGGGTGAAGGCCAGATTTCTTTCTGCAGCACAGACACTGCTGAGGGAGGTGAAAGACAAGTGCATTTGTTCTCAGCAACAGATTTAAAACTTAGGAAATTCAACTTCCACATTCTTGGAAAAGCCGTTGGTGGAAGAGTTTTTGTGTATGCATGTGTGTGTGTGTGTGTTTAATCTTTGTTTTTATTGTTGGTGTACCTTTATGATACATAATAGTTACATTCATTTTGGGGAATCGATACATATACATACCCCATCTTGATCATCTTTACTTCTCCTTAACACTGCTTCTTCTCTTTTCCCAGACCCCTTTCCCATCTCCACAGGGTCTCCCTCCATGTTTCGTGTCACCTCTCTTTTATTTTGCTTTTAAATATTTATATTTTTGGTTTCTCGTATAAGAGAAACCATGTGATATTTATCCTTCTGCTTCTGCTTTGTTTCGCTTAGCAGTATAGTCTCAAGATCCATTCATTTTCCTACAAATAACTACAATTTATCCTTCCTAATGGCTGTGGAAGTTTTTGTTTTGTTTTGTTTGTATGTTTGTTTGTTTTTGCTAAAATGGGCCGTAAGAAGCAGATTATAAACCATGACCAGGGATGGTGCAAGGTTCTTAGACTTCAGTGCCCACTATGTCACTAATTCACTCCTAAATTCCCCCGAGTGTCCCAGTTTACAACTCAGAAGGACAGTGGGATTAGCACTATTTCCCATTGTACCAAATGGCCTCCATCTTTGTGGAAGGTGGCAGCGAGCTCAGGAACCTCTATCACAGGCAAAATGAAGACAGGACCTGAAGCCTGTCCACCTCCAGCAAGACCAGAAGATGATGAGGTGGATGTGGGCCACCTGAGGATGCAGGTGATGTGCATTGAAAGTCTCTTCGCTTCCAAGTGGCTTGCATGACTCAGTTAAACCCAGCAGAGGCAATTGCCATTTAAAGTAATCTTTTTCATCTCCCATTGTCACGATGTTTTGCAATCTGTTAAACTGGGGCTTTTGTTTCAAGGATTCTATAAACGGGTCTAAACCCCTGAAAGAAAAAAGAAGAAAGCTACTTGATTGAGACAGGCTGGATGGCCGAGAGAAAGGGAAAAGAAGAAGCACACTGTCCTTTAAATGATGAAACCCACCTCCTAGGCAGCCTTATCATGTGTGGTGCTGGGCTAGTGGTTTAACTCAGAGATCCACGGTGCCCTTGATGTTGGAATAATGAGGCCTTTCCTACCTGTATCCTGCTGCAAACACCGGCTGCCCTGATCCCTCGCCACATCTGGGATTGTGACAATGAGCATTCATCAGGCAGGCCTCTTTTGGGTCCTGCTTCCCTTATTTGTGATTATTTGGGGCAGGTCGCTTCATGTCGCCAATCACTGCATCTTTACCTGCAACTCTGGGTCATGATACTGCATGCAGGGCTTCATAACTCTTGCACAACCAACAGAGGTAATACGTGCACAGCCACGGCATAGACCAGCGCTGTGCTAGGGCTGAGGGTCAGCAACAGGCAGATACACCACTAGGCAGCATCATGGACTCTTGATGGATATGTCCCCATGGGGACATTCTTGGCAAACGGAGATAATAAGAGATAACGGAGAGCACTTCCCCTACACCAGGCAGGCTGCGTGCTAAATGGATTACCATACATTAACTACTTTAGTTCTCACAGCTTCCCTATGAGGCAGGTTGTGTCAGTTACTTTTCTTTGGTTGCTGAGACAAAATACCAGACATCCAAAGTTAGAGGGGAAAGGGTTTATTTGGCTTACAGTTTATAGAGGTTTCAGTCCACAATCGGCTGGCTCCAAGGCAGGATTGGCAAACAGGCTTCGCAGAGGAGAAACAGTTCGTGGTGCCCTTAAGGTAGCAAAAGCAACAAGGGACCTTAAAAGCATCTCCCTGCCCCTTTAATTTTATCCAGGCTATTTAGGGTGGGTAGGACTCACACCCTTCATCCTAGTGGCCTCAGGCCTAGCCCCGCCATGAATCAATCACACTCTAGATCCAGCTACCTCTGGAAAAGTACAAGGCTTTAGGGGGACAGCTAAATGCAAGCCATAACACAGGTGGTCCTATTATGACAATTTTATAGAGAGAGACACTCAGGAAGGAAGTACTACAGTTACATTACTCACTCTAGGTCATTCTGCAAGTGAGGAATGGAGCCAGGGCTTGTGCCCAGGCAGTGTGGCTCGAAAGCCACGCACACAGCCTCAACATTGTGCAGCTGCATTACCGTGTCATTTAAAATGGGATGGGGCATATCCATAGACACACGGTGATCTCCAGCCAAGTGGAGGTCAGTATATACAATGAATATGCACACATATAAGTCCCCAGGCCATCTCTCTGCACCATGGGCCATGAGGCCTTCTTTACATGGCACCCTGAAAATTAACAAAGGAGCATCCAGGATAATCTCCTATGGTCCCCATTATATCAGTACATGCCAGCCACTTAAGTCACTGAATCCAGAAACTTAGCTGTCTGTCTTAGCTGTCTGTCTCAGCTGTCACCCCTTCCAATACTTCTTATCCGATGCCCCAGTTCACATTCTATACATCTATAGATTCTGTCTCCTAGGTTTCTCTCATCACTTCTTCTACCATTACCAATACCACTATTTTCAGTTCCAGCATTTATTTTCCTTCTAGATAACTGGGTAAGATTCCTAACCTTTCTCCCTGACAATATTCCTGCTGCCCAGTCCCATCACCAGGAAATCCATTTTCCTCATCCCCATTTAAAAATCATCTTAAACCACAAAGTTAGACACTTTCGCCTCTGTGCCCATAACCGCTGGCTACGACTCTTCCCCAACTCTAGTGTAAAAGTTTTGGGTGTCAAGGGCCATGCGTAGAAAATTATATGCTCAGCCCCTGAGCAGTCTCTGGCACAGAGGAAAAGCTCCACAAGCATTGGATATATTTCGATGGCACTATCATTTTGCAAAATCAGTGTTTGTTGACAGGCCTGCCAGCTCCATGGGAACCTGAGAGTCCAGGGCGGTTCCTCTCCCCTCTGTTGGCCAGCACATGTCCCAGTGCCAAGAGCAAAGTGAATGTTCAGTTTGTTGAATAAATTAATGTGCAGACAAATAAATGAATAAGCCGCTGGGCCTCTAGGATTTCCTTTCCTGTCAGCAAAACCTAAACCTGCTGTTTCAGGAGTGTTTACAGGAGGAGCGCTCATCAGAAGCAAATCAAGTGCAGCTGGAAGAGGCCATCATAAGACAGACCAGATTCCAGGAGATGAAAAGGTGCATTGGTTGCCTGGGTCATGAACATAAATAAAAACGCTTATATGTGAAACACCAGCAAGAGCTTTTGCAGACTACCTATTCAGTCATCTTTCTTCCTCAAGAGGGAGTTTGAAAAAGCTGAGACCTCATGGGTGGTCTTAAAGGGCAGAAATTTCACCGCATGGAGGTTTTATGGAGCGCTCGTTTTCATAGCTGCTCGTGGGGACTTTCCCATTCGTTCCATCATCTCCTGTGTGTTAGGGTCTCCACTACCGTGGGTGAGGAAAGGAAGGCACAGAGGGCTGCAAACCTGTTGGGCGTCTGTGGACCTAAGAACTCCAGTTATATCTCCTAACCTTCAGACCGACAGGCAGTTTCTCGGAGAAAGTCCCAGGATGGGATCTCAGCTCCTCGGAGAGGCCTAGTACATCTGCCAAACACACCCTGCTCACCTTAACATCTGGGCTGGCCGTGAGGACCACTGAATCCTTCAGTCCTGTTCACATCACTGAGCATGGAGCGCTCACTGCACGACTCCTGTGCCCAGCACGCCGTGCAGGTTCTGCAAACAGAAGGACAAGATTGGCCCAGAGCCACCTAGACGAGGCACAAAAGGCCACGGAGAGTTCGGGTAACAGATTGCTGGGCTAGAAAAGATGGTGTTCCAAATGAGCTTGTTAAGGATAAAAAAACATTTAAAGAATGAAAAAGCAGGATGTTTATACTTCTGTTTTGTTTTGTTCCAACGAGGAGTATTGAACCCAGGGCTTTGCAAGTGCAAAGCAAGTGTTTTACCACTGAACTATAGCCCAAACTCTTATAGTAGTCACTTAAGTGAAAAGTTTGGCTGCAAGGCTGAGTAAAATATTGTCATATCTGCACATATATGCATAGGCATGAACACACACACTACAAAGATCACAAATGTGCACACAAAAATAGCATCAATGTCTCTCAACACAGTGAGATTATCATTGGTTTTCAGTGTCTTTCATAGACATGGTATTATAGATATTACATGTACACAGAAAGCCTTCTGATCAAATTAGAAATTTGAAAAGTTTTAAAAATAAGAGTTTGGTTTCAAAAGAAAAAGCTATGGAGAAAAAGCTCAGAGCACGACCTGAAAAGGGCGGGAGCTCATGCACATGCATCTCGTTTGTAACTTATGTTCCCTCTGACTTTCCTGCTACCACAGGATTTCTCCTTCCAGGAGAAATCAGCAGGTTTCTTGGTGGATTTGGAAAACTCTTTTTCCTGAACTGCTACTTCACCAGCGAGGTGTGTTCTGTCACGACCATCGCCATGCCCAGGGCCGAGCTCCAGGCTCAGCCTGGGAGCTCAGTACACATGTAAAGCTGATTTCTTGGAATTTAATTTCTCTACAGCACAGTGTTGGCTGCTGGATCAGGAGGACCTGGCACTGCTGCTGAAACAGAGAAACCAAGACCCATCATACAGCCTGAGCCCCTGGCCAGATGGTTTTCCTCTTTATGGCTTCTTAATTGTGAGTACAAGACTGCATGTCTCAACTTGCTCCCCTTCGACTTATAATAAAGAAACACCATTGTTCAGCCTTTGGGCTGGAGTGGAAGAAAGGACAGGTTAGGAGACGTGATATACCAAACTCGCCCCATCCTCCCAGACAGCCATGGAACTGCTCTCAGCACTAAAATCATTCGTTTATTCATTCAATGAAATTTGCAGAGCCCCTGCCAAAACCTGCCCCTGCTCTGGGTGTGGGAAACACAAAGACGTTTAAGACGTGTGTGTGCTCTGAAGAATCGCAGCCTGCGAGTGAAGCGTGCTTGGAAAGAGACCAAGTACAACACCCGCTCCAAGGCATGATATGGCGAAGGAGCCAGCCAGTGCAATGTGATGGGAGCAAAAAGGAGAGAAGGCCTTCCTCCTGCCGCCAAGGTAGCAGACTTGAGACAGCAGGGCTGACTATACCCTGGGGAGGTAGCCAGTGAAGTGTGGGTGACAAGCTGATAGAGCCCACTGTGCACACCAACCCAGAGAGCAGCCAGTCAGAATTAGCAAGAAGACTGCATTGAGAATATTCTCCAGGAAATTGCATTTTATAACTGATGAGTATAATATATATAGTAACTCAAGCTAAGGTCCAGGCGTGTCTTCCAGCAGGGATTCTGTACATATTTGATGGAACTAGGGTTCTCAGAGTGCCAAAGCTATATGATATTAACTATATATGATGCCTTCTCAGTTTATCTCATTGGTGTCTTAGACTCAGCACCATATAATCCATTGGCTTTCAACTCTATCTGTAGATTGGAATAACCTGAAGCTGTGTTTGGGAAAATACTGATGACCATTTGGATCAAAGTGGCATTGGCCATCTTTTAAAAGCTCTTCAAATTATTCTAATCTGCAGACAAGATTCAGAGCACAAACGTAATCCTCAATAATCCATGTGTAACCATCTTTTAAAAATGTGTACTTCTTGGATTGTTGATTAGTTTTCTGTAAATGAAATATGATCCAGGATCATCATTATGGTTTAGATCTAAAATGAGCCCCAAGAGCTCATCCATTGAGAGATGGGGCTTTGGAAGGTGATTGGATTTGGGGGAGGGTATTATAATCCTTGGTGAATTTCTTCATTACCAGAAGTGAGTTCATTCATTACCAGAAGAAAGTTCAGTGGCTGAGTACACAGTTGAGAGGTAGGACATGGTGGGAAAAGTGGGTCACTGGGGCTGTGACTTGGAAGAGCTCCTCCTGTCTCTCTGCTTCCTGCCCATGAAGACAGGAGCAGCTTCCTTCCACCCAGTCCCTTCCACCAGGCCATTTCTGCCTTAGAGCCAGCTGACCATGGACTGTACCCATCAGTCGAAATAAGCCTCTCCTCCTTTAAGTTGTGGGTGCTAGGTGTGTGTCCAGCAATGAGAAAGTGACGAAGACTATCATACAAATTCCTTGACAGTCAAGGTGTCTTAGTAGTTTGACATCAGTGCACATTAACTCAGCATTGATATTGAAAAGTTCAATGTCTCTAGTTTGCTCTATTATGAAAACTATATGAGCATCATACTAGCTTGTAAATGTCATAGAATCCCAAAGTACAAGTTGCAATCAATATTAAATTTGGTTTCTTAGGGAGGAAGAAAGGTGGGAGTTCATACTTATTGATCACCTTTTATGAGCTGATCATTTATACATATTTTTTAGTGGGAAGATTAAATGCCATAACATTTTTGAAACATTGAGCTATGAAACCATGTTGGTGAGTCATATCTCTTAAATGAAATGCAAGGGAAAGAGAACAAACACATGAGAGTACATCACATGCAGTGATAGGATATATGTGAAAGCTTTGTTTTAATTATGCCTGTGTGGGTGTTTGCATCTAATAAATTGTATAGAGATATTAAATTATATTTCTTGCTTTAGGTTGTTACAAAATCTTTGAGAACCATATCTACATAGACAGCATTTTTCTGTTAATAGGTATTGAGCCCAGGGCCTTCACACTGAGATACATTCCCATATCTTTTAATTTTTTTTAAATTTTGAGACAGAGTCTCACTAAGCTGCCAAGGCTGGGCTCGAACTTCTGATCCTTCTGTCTCAGTCTCACAGAGTGCTGGTATCACAGACATGTGCCACCACACCCAGCTGACAGCTGTTACTAAATCCAATTTATAGATGAATAAGCTGAGGCTTGGAGATCTTAAATAGCCCACCCAAGTACCCTTGGCTGACAGTGGCAGAAGCCACTTGATGTACCAATACACCACATTCCGTTGGAGAACCCCAGCTTTACTATAAATAAGTCTGTAAGGAGGAGACGCACATGTGTAAATGATTACTAGTTTTTAAATAATACTAGTTTAACGACAGTGTCGCCACTTCCTTACTGCACTGTTGAGACTTAACGTTTTCCAGACTCACTGATTTATTAACTGTCATAACCCTAACCACAGTTTGAACCCCGGCTAAGTTTTCCTTCCACTTTCATCACTTCTCAACTTGGTTGGGACTCCTATGCTGTGGGTGCCTTTGGTTTTCATTTCTGCCCTTTGTTGCTACAGGCCCATCATTTCACGAGGTGCCACAGACTTCCCCCAGGCTGGCCCAGCTTAGGGGAGGCACCAGCCTGGGGCACACCTGGCCGTCCCAACCGAGTTGCCGCAGCATGGCTGGGTGGACACATCTGCACATGAGCCCCGCACCTGGACAAACAGGGCTCACACTTGCAGGCTCCAAGGGCAATATTGCTCTGCCAGACCATTTCACTGGTTCTGTCCTTGGCCATCCAACAGAGGAATTCCTTCCCCGTGCTGTCTGCAAAACCCCAGGGATGCCTCTCATAAGCGAGACAGACTTCAGAGTGGTTTCGGCAATTGGGAAATACTACTCAGGGGAGTTCAGGGACTGTTTGTGCTTTCTTCTTGGGCTTCTTCTGTCTCTTCAAGACCCACAGATTGTTATTTTCACTATGGCTGTGCAGAGCCCTGGTCTCGTCCACAAAAGCCTTCCACCTAATGCGAAATGATCAAGCGCGGGTCCCCGAACCCACAAACCTGGAGGGAAAAACTCTCCACACGGCGTCCTAGCCACGTGTTCACTGAGCCGGCGAGGTTCCCACCTGCCCAGAAGTGCTATCTGGTGGGACGTGGGAGGCACCTTCGAAGGAGGAGGCGTCACAGAGACTGGGCTGCGGGACAGCAGAAGCTCTCGGCACGGGGTGGAGGGCGTGGCTCCGTGGCACAGTGCTTGCCTGACATGCGTGAGGCTCTGGGTTCCACTCCCAGCACCACACGCGCACGCGCGCACACACACACACACACACACGCACAGTCCTCGCTGGTGGAGTGTGGGAAACTCTAATCTCCGTGCTGGGAGAGAGGCAGTGATACTGGCAGTCTTACCTTCTTTAGAGAGATATGGCTTTGATGAGGGAGAGACAGGACCAGCTGTATAACTTGTGGAGCAATGAGAACTATATACAGATGCGTACATATATGCACACATGTATAGAAAGCCTCTTGCTGAAAAATTACTATGAACCTATTTCAAGGTGATGACAACAGACCATGAAACCAAGCACAAGGCCCTGGGGGACTGGCCACGCTACACACCCATGAAGCCCTCCCTGAGAGACGGCTGTCTTTTTAGAACCCACACGGGCCCTGTCACCAAGAAACAGTTATTCCTCCTCCCCCAACCCCTGCAACCGTGTGTGCATATTTTACACGGACACTCTGGTTACCATGTTCTGACGTGATTATATCATCGTACGATTATACAGGTTTGCACCAGGCCCTTGACTAATTACTTTACATATGTTCTCATTTAAGCCTGACAAAAACTCTAGAAGTAAGAATGGCTGTCGTTTCTATTCTGCAGAGGAAGAAACTGAGACTTAGAGGGGAAATGTGATTTGCCCAAGATAATTTTCTAGAAACTGACACTGAAGCAAGCATGGGGAAGGAGACAGAGAGGCGAGGCCCTCGTCACAGGAGGTACTTAAGGGGGTGCAGAAAACCTGTTATCAAGAAGAATATTACTTCAATCTAATGTGTTAGTTTAACTTTTTGTGTTGAAGGTAACTGAAGCTTCACTTGCAATTGTTAAGAAACAATACTTTAGCTATCTTTTAGTCCGTTTCATCTAATAATAACATTTTGGAAAAGGATAGCTCAGTATCACAACTAGGTCATTGGTATCAATGCATCAAGACACAGAACATTTGCATGCCCCAAATGACCCCTCATGCGTCCCTTTATCAATGCATCCAAATCCCCCCCTCTAAACCATCTCACTCCCACCCCACCTATGGTCCAAATTTTCCCATGAGCTCCACTTCTCCCTTGGAGAGTTAGAAGAAAAATGTGTGGGACCCATTCCCTGAAATACCTTGCTGTATCTCTGATGTTATTTCTACTCCTGGTAATATTTATATTTGTTTGACAAGAACAGCCTTTGGAGGACGTTTTTGACAATATGGAGAATGTTGTCAGGTGACTTCCTTCTGACACTCTCCTCTAGAGCCACCGTACAGAACACTGTCACTGCCCAGTCACATGACTGCAATGCTGCTCTGCACCCTGGGAGCAGACACTATTGGTTGCCCATCCAACACACATCTATGCCTACCATTTCCTCTTCCCTAACAGAATCCTAACTTTAATTCTCTTTCTCTTTCTCTGGGCATCCAGCTTCTCCATCATCAAGTCCTGAGAATGTTACTTGTCTATGCCAATCATTTGGACCTTTTTCTTTACTTCTTGAGCAGGGATAGACATATAATGAAATTTGGGCCAAGGAAATACAAGAACCGATGCCTGGAAGACCCACAGCCTGGAAGATCTTGCTGTCACTCTATAGATTAATCCAACACACAGAGGCGAGCAGAAGCAGAAGAACTTGTGGGAGATGGGCATGGAGCCCGGCCATCCTGCGGCTAAAGCAGCCCTCCTTCTGGACAGGGATGAGTTCGGCCAATGCACTTATTTAACCTGGTACAACTGTGGACTTTGCTACTTGCAGCCAAAATCATATTTTCTGATTGATCCCATATTCAGTGTAAGGTGTGGCCTCAGGCACAGAGGAATCTATCCCCCTTTTTATGCTATGAAAGAACAGGTTGATCTGATACCAAGGCCCTATTGCTTCTTTATTAATTCATACTCATGTTCGTTATATCTGAAGACCATATAAAAATTATCCTCTTCCTCTTCAAATTCTCTTAGTTTTTTACTTCAAGGCATTACTCAATATTGGACGTTTCCCAGGCTAGCAACAGCGAGTGACACCATATGCTCCTTACTAGGATGGGCACCCCAGCAGTCCCAGATGCAAGTCCCCGCAGGTGATTGATGTTCAGTGGAAAAAGGGCTCCCATGTAATCAGTAAAATGACATCACATTACGCTGGCTTCACCTTTGTCTGCCCATTGTGTTACCATAATTACAAACATATGGGAGGACAAATTAGCTGATTGTCTGTGGGGTGAGCCAGGCGGGGACTGAGCCCAGTAGGTATCAGATTTACGTGACAAGGCCATGCTTTCTCGAGGTGCTTTAGACAACTTGTGATGGCACAGCTGCGGGTCTCGGCTGTTCTGCTTTGGCTCTGCCGAGGTACAGGAAACTGCCATGCAGTGACGACAATGGTTGTGTTGACTATGGTTTGCTTCCCATCTGTGGAGCTGCTGGTTTTCACTCTTACTGCACCATTCCCTGCTTCGGCGGTAGATCTTGACTGCTGGTCTTTCAACACAGGATTTTCTCAACACCCACAAAAGGCCAAGGCAGTGATTGAAGCAGTGCTTCTCAGACACGCGCAGGCCCCCAGCCACCCTGGTATGGCCACAGGGTGGAGGATCCAGTGTCCCGGGCTCTGCGTTTCTAACAAGTTCCTGGGTGTGGCTGATGCTGTTGGTCAGTGGACTGCATTCTGAACACACAGCAAACATCCTGATCACTAAGACCTGTGACTGAATTCTCTGAGATTAAATTCAGGCCATCATGAGACTGGGCTTGTCTGTTAAGGAACTTGGGTTGACCTGGTTAAACAGAGTTTTGGTCAGCTAGTCTCTCTCTAATGGATGAAATCATGATGTGGCAGGGGGGCTGTTGAGGTCAGGGTTTGCGAGGAAATAGATTTAATACAGGAGACATAATTTATAGGATTATTTTATAATATTCACCCCAAAAGTCAAATGCAGAGGAGTGCAAGAGATCTGTTTACATGTAGAGATCTGAAGTATCCAGCCGAAGGCTCGGATCTCATGGCAATGTCCTGCACAAGTCCAGCTAAAGGCCTAGAGTCCAGGGCAATGTGCTCCTTGACTTCAGACTGAGGCCGAGAGCCCGAGGCAATGTCTCATGCAAGTCTGCATCAAGGATCTGCCCTGGGAAGGCCCAAAGGCCAGTGGCGGAAGCTAGGGAGTGTGCATGCCGGTGGGATGAAGGATTTGTGCCACCAAGCTGAGGGGTCTTCACTGGTGCCAAGAAGTGACACTCTAGACAAAGACCCAAGCTCCCTTGACCAGAACAGCAGCCACCCCCAGCAACAGTGAGAACAGCCCAGTTCTTATCAGGAAAACCAGCCACAGCAAGCTTCTCCAGGAAAATTGGCAGCATACAATCTTCCCTTCCAGCTGCCCTTTTATGCTTTTGGCAACAATCCTCAGGTGGGTCTTCCACGGCCAGAACCACGCTAACGCAGTTCAACTGAGCATTCTAAGTTGACCATTAGTTAATCCACCACAGGTACTCAGCAAGGAGCATGAAAAGAACATGAAGATGCACTGTGGCCTGGTACTACTGGAATCCCTGGCTTCTGTGGCCCCTGAAGCCCTGTGGACCCTTGTCTAACACATCATCAAACTGCCAAACCCAATAACTCTCTGTCTACCTGGTTAGAGCTGGATTTCTATTACTTAAAGCCAAGATTCCTAACAAATGCAAATTATAATGCAATGGCTAAGTAAGTAATAATATAACCCTATAGAAGAATTACACAGCTAGCTTGTGAAAAGCAATTCCAAAAAGATATTGGGATGGACACACAAGGCTAAATGAAAATGCTTAATACTAATGTGTATATACAGAAGAATATGAATCATACAAATTTTTGAAGAGTATTATGTTAATGCCCGAAGCTAAAAATAGTGGTTATGATGAATTGAATAATGGATCCCTCAATACTTCCATATCTCAAAACTTGTGAATGTCACTTCGTACAGCAAAAGAGACTTTGCAATGCATTTAAATTAAGGATTTTGAAAAAGAAGGATTATCCCTGGGTTATCTGGATTGGCTCAATATTATCATGAGGGGGGCACAGGAGCAGTCAGAGGAAAAGGTGACAGAATGCCAAAAGCAAAAGTAGAATGATGTGCTTTGAGGATGAGAAAGGCAGTTCAGAGCCAAGGAATGTGAAAGCTGAAAGCTTCACTAGAAGCTGAAAACGGCAGGGAAACAGATTTTCCCCCTGGAGCCTCCAGAAGGAACCACCTCTCTTAACACCTGACTTTACCCCAGTGAAACTGATTTCCAACTGCCGACTTCAAGAATTGTAAAAGGATAAAGTGTGTTGTTTAAAGCCATCAAATTTGTGTTAACTTGTTATGGCGGCAATAGTAAACTAATATAGTCGCTATCTCTGTACTTTCCACCAATCGATCTTATAAGAAAAAAACTTAAAGAAAGAAGGAGTATAGCTTTCTAAAAAATGTATTATTAATAACATTTTTAACACTTTGACATGGCTTGGTTACTATTTATATTAGTCAGCTTTCCCATTCCTCGTACAAAATACCTGACACCCACAGCTTAAAGGAGGATGGGTCCATCTTAGCTCATGGTCTCTCTCCAGAGGATTCAGCTCAGAGAAGTTGGCTCCAATGCAGAAAAGGTGTGGTAGAAGGGCCTGCTACAGGAAAGCTGCTCAACCCATGGCTGCCAGGAAGCAGAGAGGAGCTGAGGACAGGAATACACCCTTCCAGGTCACACCCCAGGGACCCACCTCTTCCGACCAGGCCCTACTTCTGAACAGCACAGTCAGCTATGAACTCATCAAATACAAATCCACTAATGGTGATCCACTAATGGTGTCTCCAGCCACCTTCCAAAAGCCCCACCTCTGAACATGAGACTTTGGGGGGACATAAACCAATACACTGGTTTTTTTCTAGGACTGCAGAATATAATGAAAGTCTAATTTAATTTCAACACATATTTCAAGAAAATGCCACCATATACTAGTAGAATTCTTTTTTTTTTTTTTTGGTACCGGGGATTGAACTTGGGTCCTTGCACTTGCACAGCAGGTGGCAAAACCACTGAGCTAAATCCCCAGCCCCTACTAGTAGAATTCTGACCACATCATTCCCCTGGAAAAACACTTAGTTTCTACTTTTAGTAACCAAGAGGTGACTGGACAAAGTGTATTTACAAGATCAATTCCTAATGAAATCCAAAAGGCCCAGGGACATACTTAAGTCACAGGGCACATTGAAGGCAGAGCAGATTCATAACTGCAGTTGGAATTCCCAACTCTCCTTTCTGTATATTTGCAGCATTGAGACTCTGGAATTATATTTGGGTGACATGCTTGCTATGTGCTTGGGGCAATGTAGTGTGACACTAAACAGCTTGAAACTCAGACCACAGCTCTTGAAGAAACCAAAGAAGTCCAAAGGGTCCTGGGCTGACATTCCTAACACCAGCATGGGCTCAGTGGCCCCTCTCTAAGCTTCATGACCATCTATGTACATTTTTCTATCATATTTACCCCATTCTATTACAACTGTTTGTTTAGGCCTCCATCTCCCCATCTACACTGATTTCCTCCAGGACAAGAATTGTGTCTTATTCCTCTTTGATTTCCTAGCCTAAAATAGCACCCAGCACAGTCAGGCATTTAATAAATGTTTGTTGAATTAGATTAAATTGAATCCTGTCCTTAGCAACAGAACCTTAAAACTCTTACTGAAGACAATAAAAAAATCAACTTTGACGCTATCTTCAAAGAACCTGCTAAAGCGGAACAACGTGATATATTGACCAAACTTCCCCTAGGCTGGGGGCAAAAATGAGATTTTTTTCTGGTGGAAACACGTCAGTCTGTCTAAATTTGTTTGGATTTCAAAGGGCAAACTTCAGACAGTCCCGTGACCCCCACACGAGTTCATGATGAGTGAGAGCTGTGCTCAAGTCCACTAGGTTCCCTTCCCCTGGATTGATTCAATGCTGGTCAATGTCAGGCCTATCCCCCCTCCTAAAGAAGCTTTGCTGACCATGGCTGGGGGTACAAAATTATTTCTTGGATTCTGGATCCTTAAAATCTGCTCAAAAGGTGACTAAGGTGCCCAGTTAGGGTTCCTGACTCATGTTATAAGATATAAACTTGGGCTTTGGAATTTTTTGGACTGGGGATCAAACTCGGGACCTTGCGCTTATGAAGCAGGCAGCAGAACCACTGAGCTAAATCCCCAGCCCCTGGCTTTGGAATTTTATTGATCTAGCTTTATATTCCATCCGTAAGTCTCAGCAGTTGAGAGACATGGTGTGTGTTATTTTATCCCTCTGAACTTCCGTTCCATGATTTAGAAGGTGAAGATAAAATATCTACATATTGACTTGTTGTATACTTGTATAAATTGAGTAACATGGAAGATTTTCTGTACATACCTAGCACTTGAGAAGTAGTAGCTGCTCTTGTCATGAATAATAATAATGATCCCACATGAATGACCCCAGAGATGGTGAAACCTGATTCTACACACACCCAGCGGTCCCAGACCTGCAAGTCACATCTTTCTGGTACTAAATCATGTGCAAATTGCATCTAACAAGTTAAGAGAGAAAAGCCTTAGAAGCAGACCACTGAAAAGACACATTAATTACAGAGTAATAAAGAAGAGACAGAAAGAGACCACTGGAAGCAATGAGAAGTCAGAAAAATATGGAGCAAAATCATTGAAGTTCTGAAAGAAAGAAAAAAACGATTGCCATAGAGTTCCATTATCTAACAAAATAATACTTTTTTAAAAGGTTAAATAAATACCTTTAGATACAGAATCTAAAAATAACTAGTTGCCAGAAGACCAACAGTATAAGAAATGTTAAAGAAAATATTTTGTATGAAATAAAAGTGATAATATAAAAATCTGAAGAACAATAGAAATTATGCTATGCAAATAAATATAGACTTTCTAACTATGAATACATTTAAAAGAGAATTCACTACAGAAAAATGAATAACAATGCTCTACAATGTATACCTATTTCAAAACACCATGTTGTATACCATAAACATATAATTTGGTCCATCTTTAAATTATTCATTAATTGTTAAAACAAAAAACTAACCAATATTATGGTTTTATAACATAGAAGTAAAATAAATTATAACAGCACAAGAAAAGAGAAACAAGAGAGGAAAAAATTCATAGGTTCTATATTATTCTTTAAGGGCTATTAATTGACAGACCATAAATATTAAAGACATCGAATGTCAAAGCAAGAGCTACTAATAAAATCTCACAATAAAGATTTACTGTCGATAAATAAGAGGAATAAAGTAAAATCATTAAAAATTTCAATTAATTCAAAAGAATGGGAAAAAAGAAAAGGGAAAGAGAGGATGAGACAAATGAGAGCAGACAGCATACATTATATTTAAATCCAACCACATGAAAATCACATTAAATGTAAATGGTCTGAACATCCCAACAAAAAGCAGATATTGTCAGATTAAAAAATAAAGCATGATCTAACTATATGTTATTTAAAATAAATACAGAGACATTAAAATTTTTAAAGAAAAAAATACAGAGAGACTAAAAATAAAAGGATTTTTAAATATGTACTATTACAATACTAATCAAAAGAAAGTTGGAATGGGTACATTACTTTCAAACAACATACCTTTTATAGGAAATACATCACCAGGGATAGCTAAGGTTATTTCAGAATAATAAGATGTTAATTGATCGAGAAAACAGAAATCATAAATGTTTATGAACTCAATAACTGAGCTTCAAAATACCTGAAGAAAAAAACTAAGAGAACTTTAGGTGGAATTGTGGAATCTACAATTATAGTTGGAGATTTAAATGTTCTTTCCTCAGTAATTGATACAACAAGCAAATAGCAGTCAATAGATAGAGGGCTTGGATATGACTATCAGTCAATGTGACCTCATTGACATTTATAGAGCATTACACCAAAACCAGCAGAAAATGCCTTCTTTTCAAGTGTACATGGAACATTTACCAACATAGACCATGTTCTGTCAATACTACAAATCTTAATAAATTCAGAAAAATTTTAAATATACAAAGTATGACAAAATTCAACATCCCTTCATGATAAATCCCTGAAGAAATTAGATATTGAAGAATCATACTTCAATGCGTAAAGGATAAAAATGACAAAGGGACAACCAACATCATCCTGAATGGAAAACACTAGACACATTTCCTCTAAAATAAGGAAAGAGTCAAAGCGATCTCCGCTCTCACTACTCCTACTCAATATAGTACTTGAAATTTTATGTAGAACAATCAGGAAAGACAAAGAAAAAAAAGCAATTCAAGTAAGAAAGAAAGAAGTCGAATTATATTTGTTTGCAGAAAATATGATCCTATACTTAAAAGACCCTAAAGATTTTGGTGATCGATTTTTAGAGCTAATAAAAAAATTCAGCAAAGTACAAGGGTACAAAACCAATATTACAAAATCAATAACTTTTCTATTATCAATGCCGAACTAGCTGAGAGAGAAATTAGGAAAACAATTCCATTCACAGTAGCTGCAAAAATAAATACATAAAATAAAATACCTAGGGAACAACTTAGCCAAAAAGCTAAACAACCTCTTCAACAAATATTTCAGAACACTGAAGAAAGAAGTTGAACAAGACACTAGAGGATAGCAAGACTTCCACATTCATGGATCAACAGAATTGTTAAAATGACCATATTCACAAAGCAATCTACAGAGTCAATGTAATTCCCATAAAAATTCCAGTGACATTCTTCATAGAATTACAAAAACTAATCTTAAAATTCGTGTGGACTAATCTTAAAATTCATGCTGACTAATTGTAAAATTCAAATACAAAAGACCCAGAATAGCCAAGACAATCCTAAACATAAAAGAGCACAGCTAGAAGGCATCACAATACTCAATTTCAAATTATACTACAAAGCTATGGTAATAAAAAAAGCATGATAATGGCACAAAAATGAAATATAATAGAGGACACAGAAATAGACCCACTCAACCACAGCCATCTGATTCTTGACAAAGGGCCCCAAAACATATTTCAGAGAAAACACAGCCTATTTAACAAGCGGTGCTGGGAAAATTGGGTATTGCTATGTAGAAGACTGAAAGTAGATCCCTATTCCTAGCCTTGTACAAACATCAATTCAAGATGAATCAAAGACCTAGGTATAGCCTGAAAATTTGAAACTACTAGAAGAAACATAGGAGAAACACTTGAAGACACAGACATAGGCCCAAGTCTTCCTGATAGGACACCAATTGATTAGGAAATAATACCAAGAATCAACAAATGTGACTCTATCAAATTAAAGTTTCTGCACAGCAAAGAAAACAACTAACAGAAGAGACAGCTTAAGGAATGGGGAAAAAAATCATTGACAGCTACTTTTCTAATAAAGGATCAATATCTAGAATATGTAAAGAACTCAAGGAATGTAACACCAAAACAAAAAAAAAGCTCAATCAATAAATGGTCACATTAATTAAATATATACTTTTTGAAACAAGAAGTACAAATGTCTAATACATATATGAAAAAATGTTCAACATCTTTAGCCATTCAAGAAATGCAAATGAAAACTACATTGAAATTCCATCTTACCCCTGTCAGAATGGCTATCATAAAGAGGACAAAAACAACAAATGTTGATAAGGTTTTGGGAAAAAGGAACACTACACTGCTGTGTCTTAGTTACTTTTTTCCTTAATGAGACAAAATACCTGACAAAGTTAAAGGAGGAAAGGTTAATTTAGCTCACAGTTTATAGAGATTTCAGTCCATAATCATCTGGCTCCAAGGCACGGTGGCACCGCTGAGGAGCATCACAGAGGAGGAACAGTCCATGGCAAGGCAGGCAGGAAGCAACATCAGCAAAGCAGCAGCAGTGAGACTGCCTTTCCCTTTTATTCTATCCAGGCTACAAGCCTTTTGGGTGATGCCACTCACACCCAGGGTGGGGCTTCTGTCTTCAGTAAATCCCAGAACCATGCTAATTACAATCAGCGGACTTTAGAACCACACACCCTTCATCCCAGTACCACATACCCTAGATCCAGCCAGCTTTAAAAGCCCCACTTATGAGTGCATGAGGCTTTGGTGGGACATCTAGATAAAAGCCATAAAAACACATTAGTACAGCCCCTATGGAAATCAGTATGGAATTTCCTCAAAACTAAAAATAGGACTGCCATATGACCCAGTTTGATATGTATCCAAAGGAATTAAAGTCAGCCTACTTTAGTGATTTTACCTACATTCTTGTTCACTGCAGCACAATTCACAAGAGTCAAAATATGGAGTCAGCTCATGCCCATCAGCACACAAATGGATAAAGTAAATGTGATATACTGTATGTACACAATGGAGTATTATTTAGCCCTAAAGAAGAACAAAATTGTGTCACCTGTGAAAAATGGATGGAACTAGAGATCCTCAAGAGAAGCAAAATGAAAGACTCAGGCAAGTATCACACGTTCCCCCTAAGACATGAAATCTAAAAACAGGGCAGGAAGGAAGAAAGCAACCTATTATTAGACAAGAGGAAGGACATAAGGGAGAGGGGAAGAAGGTTTAAGGGTGGTAATAGGATGGATAGATATGATAAAAATATACACATTGAAACAATATTTTGTGAAAGTAGTAGGCACTAATAAAAGGCACTAAAAAACAAATTTATACAATCAAGTTTCCTAATGACAACAGAATTGAATTTGAAGTCAATATCAGAATTCTGTTTAGAAAATCTTCAAACATTTGGAACCCAAATAATTTTGAAGTGAGATAAACCCCTAAACTACGTGTCTAAGAAGAAAGAAAGAAAATGGAATATTAGGAAGTGTTTTTGAAATAAAAAATGAATAGATAACACATCAAAATTCATGGGCTACAACTAAAATCAAACTTTGAGGAAACTGTAGAGCATGAAACCTATATTTAAGATAAATTTTTCTGAAACTCAACTCTAAAAAACCAGGGAAATAAGACCAACTGAAATTCAAGTAAATTCAAGAAAGAAAATTAAAGTCCACATATAATTTGATGAATTAGATAACATTAAAAACAATATAGAAAATCAATGACACCAAAGCTGGCTCTTTGAGAATATCAGAAAGTTGATAAATGCTCTTTATATCAATGGGGAGAATGAAAAGAAATAATTCACAAATTAATATTAGCAGCAGTGAGAGTGATGAGGTCACTACAGAGAGTGCCATTGTTATTGGGATAATAAGGAATATCGTAAATAAATTTATGTCAATAAAGGCAACTTAGACAAAATGGACACCTTTCCTGAGTGATACAAACTATCAACACTTATACAAGAGAAAACAGGTAATATGAATCTGGAAGTTATCTCTTAAAGAAATTAATTGTGTAGTTAAAAATCTTTCCACAAAGAACGCTCTAGGCATAGATAGCTTCACGGGTGAATTCCACCGAATTCTTTCCAGAAGTTAACAGAAACCTCTTCAAAAATTTCCTAACTCATTCTATAATTCCAGGGTTACACTGATATTAAAATCAGACAAACATACTGCAAAGAAAAAAACAATATGAATGCAGAAGCAAAAATTCTTTAACAGAATTTCAGCTAATAGAATCCCACAACATATAAGAAGAGTTATAAATCATAATGAAGGGGCTCCCCAGGACTATTACAAAGAAAAGTGTTATCATCATCCCAACAGATGTAGGACAAGAATTTGACAAAATCTAACTTTAATTCTTGATGAGAAAAACAAGGACAACCTCTCAACAACTGAGAAATAGGAATGTTTTGCAAGGGCATCTATAAAAAATAAAAAACGTAGGCATACCATAATGATTTTTTATTAAGTTTATTAGTACATTTTAGGTACACAATACAATGGCATTCATCATTGGGAATTTGTACCTGTACATGATACCTTGGTTCTTATTTTTTTCCCATTCTCTTTCCCTCCCTCCTTACACCCCTCCACCCCTTCCTATATTACATAAGCTTTTTTCCATTTTTCCCTTATTTTAAATAATGCTTAATAATGAAAGACAGAATGTTTTTCCCCTAAGATAAGGGAAAAGGTGAGGCAAACACTCATCACTACAAAATCATACTGGAGGTTCTAGCCAGTGCAGTAAGGCAAAAAAATGAATCAGTAAAATGGAACAAATGACATCTAATGAAAATGCAACCTTGTTAATTACAGACAATTACATGATCACCTCTGTAGATAATCCCAGGAAACTGAAAAGGGCTACTAGAACTCATGTGAGATCTAATACAGTTGCAGGATGCAAAATCAATATGCACACATCAGTTGCATTTGTATGCACTAGCAATGAACAAATGAAAGTTCAAATTGAAATTATGAAAACTAATACTATTCACAATAGCATCAAAAAAATTAAATATTTTAAGGATAAATCTAATAAGAGAAAGAACACCCTGTATTGTAGAAACAAAAACATTGCTGAGAGAAATTTTTAAATATCAATAAATAAAGAATAAATGGACAGATATACTGTGTTTATGGGTCAGGTGACTTAGTATTCTTAAGATATTAAATCTCTCCATTCATCTATAATTTCAATACAATCCCCATGAAAATCCCAGCAGGCTTTTTTCTTTTTTTTCTTTTTTTTTTTTGGCTGAAATTGATGAGCAGATTCTGTAATTCCCATGGAAAGCCAAGGACTTGGAATGTTCAAAGCAACTTTGAAAAAGAACAAAGTTGAGGACTTGTATTTCCTGATTTCTAGACTTGTAAATCTGTAGTGGTCAAGAAAGCATGGTGTTGATGTTAGGACAAACACATTGATGGAAAAGAACAAGTAGCCCAGAAACTGACCGACACATTGAATTTCAATTGATTTTTTTGGTTTTTTGGTTTTTGGTACTAGGGATCAAACTCAGGTCCTTGCGCTTGCAAGGCAGGCGGAGGAACCACTGAGCTAAATCCCCGGGCCTTCAATTGATTTTTTACAAAAGTGCAAAGGCATTTTGGTGGAGAAAAGATTTTTTTTTCATCAAATGACACTGGGAAATTTTAGATTAATGTGCATCACTGAGAGGTGTCATCGTGCGAGTCTCAGCAAGTTTTGAGCAGTAAGATTGCTGTTCACCACTCCTCCTGGTCGGATAATCACCAGCCCTCTGGATGGAACCCAAGGCCTTCACCTTGAGCAACATCACCAGTCCTTTTTATTTTTTATTTTGAGACAAGCCCAAACCGGGCTGGAACTTGGAATCCTCCTGCCTCAGCCTCTTATAATTCTGGGATTACAGGCATGTGCCACCCCATCCAGCTTTCCTCAGGACTTCTGAAAGGAACAGAGGGAAGATACAAGCACTGCAGAAGAGCTCAAAACTCAAGTGTCTACAGGGACCAGAGACAGAAATGAGGGTGCAAATATGAAAGGAAATAGAAAGGTGAGTGGGCCATGGAGCATGCATGTTAAGCAGGAGGAGCTCCAGGTGAGGCTGAGACTCCATGCCCCACTTTGGAGGACGCTGGCCAAAGCCAGGAGCAGCAACTCCGCCAGCTACAGAGACACCCAGGCCTAACCGCGTGAGGCAGAGGGAGAAAGCTCCATCTCTGGCTGCAGCTTTGTTCCTGCCTTTGTGATTTCATGAGGAAGGCCTGCGATTTCCTGAGAAAGTCACACGGAAAGGCAGTTAATCCTGAGCAAATACGGAGGATGTAACCCGGGAAAGTGTTAACCCCTGGCAACTGCATCCCCGTCCTCCAGGAGAGCTGCAGGAAATGGTCCAGGCCCAGGTCTCACCTGCCAGCTCCTCAGTGCTGAGCGACACAAATGTATTTGGCCCATATTTGGTGGTTTATTTTATATTCATTTATTCCTTCTGTTAGCCTGTTACATAATGGGCTTTTTCCGCGACTGGACATAATTTGAACAGGGCCAGCAGCTCTGAGGAGGACAGAGCACTCCGGATCCCAGCCACTGGAAAGACCGTTGCTTCCTGAGTCTTTGCTAATTTAGGAAACATTTATTAAGGACCGGTTTCCCCTTTGTGCACATCTTTATTAGAATGCCTGGAGTCCTCAGATGTCACCTTCTTGTCGCCTTTCCCAAAGCTCCCAGGCAGAATGGATTTTTAAAAAATGATTTACAAAGAAATGTATTTATTTACTCATTTATAGGTTATCTTGCCTTGTGCCAATAAAATAAAATAAAATTGAAGTGCTATTCTGTGATGTTAAGGTCTTTATGCTGCAAGGAGTTTTATGATAACATTAGTCTCGATGTAATGAAATGTACTCTTTACCTTGCTTCCTTCCCAAGTGAATGGCAAACTTCAGGAAGGGAGACTGTGTCATATTCATCATCGAATCCCAACACGCGTAGGTCTTCAGAAAATTAATACAGATAACACACATATGAGAAAACACCAAGTGACTGCTGTCCTTCAAAGTAGTACCTCGGGAAAGAATCCATCCTTCTACATTGCTGATACTGTATGAAATTCGTCTCAAATTTCTGATTATCTGCAGAACAAGCTTCAAAAGCACACGTGAGGACAAGAAATATTAATATATTTTGCCCTTCCACTTTTCCCCAAAACACTTCATTCTCCAAAATTGATTATGAATTCCTTGAGGCTATTTCCAAAAGTCCAATGGCTCCTTAGAGGAGCAGGAATCATCCATTACGGCTGAGGTCTAAATCTCGTGGTGTGCAGCCTGTAAATATTTTAATGCTGTCCTGCCATGGTGATTTCACCCTGCCTTCACCCACCCGACCTGTGCTCCAAAACCTCTTGCTTTCTGGACTTGAGTCCAAACCTCACTTAGATGTCTTAACTGTGGACAGAGTTTTTGAGCTCTCTGAGCCTCAGTTTCCCTATACGGGAAACAGAAAAAACAAGAGCCAATGTATTTTGAGCACTGGGCTAAATATTCTTAAATATTTCAAATTGATTCATTTCAATTGACAGGTAAAATTTTACAGTAGTACTGTATTTTAATGCCACATCATAACTGCATGCATTTATGGGGTACAATGTGATATTTTGCTATACGTACACAATGTAGTTATTAAAGCAAGCTAATTAGCACATACTGCATCCCTTTGCTTCCCTATCATTTTTTATGGTGAGGCATTTGAAATTTACTCTTAGTTATTTTGAAATATGTAATGCATTGACTATAATCGATGTGCTGTGCAACAGACCTTAAAAACCGATTCTCCTTGTCGGTCTGAAACTTTGCCCCCTTTCATCAGCACCTTCACATTCGTTCTGTCTTCATGTCTACCTCCCTCTGCTTCTAGTCTAATCTCTGTACCTGTAAGATCAGGATTTTTAGATTCCACATGTGAGATCATGTGGTGTTTGTCTCTCTGTGACTGGCTTATTTCAGTTAGCATAGTGTCCTCCATTTTCTATTCGTGTTGTTACAAATGACAGGATTTGCCCCTTTTTCCAGCTGAATGGCATTTCATAGATAGATTGATTAATTCTTTTTTTTTTTTTTGGTACCGGGGATCAAACTCGGGTCCTTGCGCTTGTGTAGCAGGCAGCAAAAACACTGAGCTAAATCCCCAGCCCATAGATTGATTTTATATATATATATGTATGTATAATTTTCTTTACCTATTCATTTATTGATAGACAATGTGATTGCATGTCACAAGTATTGTGACTAATTCTGCAATGAACATAAAGACAGCCCTTCAGCACACTGATTTCTGTTCCTATGGCTATGTACCCAGAGCCGCTGGAGATCACATGGGGTTTCTATTTGCAGTTTTTAAAGGACCCTCCATACCGTTTTCCATAGTGGCTGTACTAATTTGCATTCCCATCAACAACATCTAAGTGCTCCCCTTTCTTAGCATCGTTGCCAACACTTATCTTTCATCTTCTTGATAAAAGCTACTTTAACAAGTGTGAGATGACAACTTATTGTGGTTTTAATTTGCATTTCCCTAATGATTAGTGATGCTGAGCCGTTCCTCATATACCTGTTGGCCATTTGCATGATTTCTTTTGACAAATGTCTCTTCGGGTCCTTTGCCCATTTAACTGAGTTATGTGTTTTCTTGCTGTTGAGTTTGAGTTCCTTATATATTTTGTTCTTTATGTCAGATTATGTTTGCAAAGATTTCTTCCCATTCTGTGAGTTGAATCATTTCCTTTGTTGGACAGAAGATTTTTAGTTTAGTCCCATCCCACTTGCCTACTTTGGTTTTTGTCGACTGCACTTTTGGGGTTATATCCAAAAAACCCTAGCCCATACCAATGTGTCAAGTATTTTATATGAACTCAATGTTTCTACAACCTATTTTATATAGGTGCTATGATTTGCTCATACCTTTGCACTCCTGCCTACTCAAAGTTCTTCCTTCCTCACAGCACTGACTCCCTTTGGGGTAGTGTCTACTGTTCCTCCCATTGTCAACTGACCTGTTCTCTTTGCATCTCACCTCTGTCAATGGCTGGCTGTCTCCCAAATTCATATGTACCTGAGAATGTGACTGTAGTTGGAGATACGGCCTTTAACGAGGTAATTAAATTAGAATGCAGACAATAGAGGGGAGAATGCCAATTCAATGTGACTGGTGTCCTCACAAGAAGGAATTAGGACACGGACACGCACAGAGGGATGAGCATGTGGAAGATACAAGGAGAAGACAGTTAAATACAAACCAAAGAGTGAGCTCTCGGAAGGAACTAGCATCACTGACACCTTGATCTCAGACTTGTAGTTTGCGGAAATGTGAGAAAATAAATTCCTAGTGGTTAAGTCACCTGGCTCCTCAAGTTTATGGCAGCCTTAGCAAACTAATACAGCATCTCATGGTCAAAAACCTGTAAGGAGAGGGAACTTGACGGGTCCGAGTTCATGATTTGGTCTCTGTTGGGTGCTGCTCTGAAACCAGGATGCCACATCACCAGGCCCCTGTACACATGGACTCATTGGAGCAGATGCTCCCGGTGGTCAGTCAGCTTTGCCCAGGGGAAAGGAAGGAGGCAGAAAGGACTCACGGTAGTACAATGGCAGTTTATATTTAAGAAGCCACCCTGCCAATGTGGGAGAGCCCTGGAGCAAGTTCAATCACTAGGAGATTGAGCGCTTGGCAAGCCTACTGAGATCGGAGCTGTATTTAGGGCTTCTTTCTAATAACTAAGGCAGAGCTGGTAAAATAGGCCAGAGTGTACATTTCAACAAATGTCACCTCCTGTCACATGTCTACTGCTGTGTTCCAATCCCCTAGAGCCGCACGTGGTGCCTGGTAGGCATTCAAATTACATGTTTTAACATGTTTAAATAACATCCATTGACATGGATGACAAAACCCAACAAGTGGAGGCCTTCCTAAGAGAACCAGGCCAAACGGGCAGGAGCGCTGGCCTAGTCTGTATGATCAGAAGACAGATCCACACTCCAAAAAAAAAGTCTTGGATGTTCTTAGAATCTTCTCAATTCTCTTTGGACATGGAATAAGAAAGCCATGCTCCTCCAGAGCGTGCGGGTGATACTCACAAAGGAGGCTGGAGCTCCCCCTAGGGGCCAAAATGAAAGGACCTCAAAAATACGGCGCTGGAGCTTTCAAGGCTCTGGATTCCACCCTCGGTGCCACGTTAAAAAAAAAAAAAAAAAAGTAGTACTGACTCTGAAAGCCAGTTTCTTTTTAAAGAATTTTTTTTTTACAAATGCTTTTCAAGATGGTATTATCATCTGAACAACTTTACAGAAAGAGGAATTTAACATTTCTTTGATGAATGCAGTGATTCAGCAAATAGTGACTATAATACCGACCACTTGGCATTTAGATATTTAGATTGAAGTTGCTTTTTTAAAAAAAAATAGTCAGTCCTGAGAAATAAATAAAAGGAATAAAGATAGGAAAGGAAGAAGTTAAGCTGTCATTATTTGCTGATGATATGATACTTTACATAGAAGACCCAAAAAAACTCCGCCAAAAGAAAGACTTCTAGACCTGAAAGATTCAGTAGAGTAGCTGGATATAAGGTCAACACTCAAAAAACAATAGGCTTCTTGAATACAAAGAGCAGACTCACTGAGAAATTTGGGAAACAATTCCTTTCACAATAGCACCCCAAAAAATTAAATATCTAGGAATCAATCTAACGAAGGAAGCAAAAGACCCCTGCACTGAAAACTACAGCTCTCTGAAAAAAGATATTGAAGAGGATATAAGAAAATGCAAAGACATCCCTTAGTCCTGGGTAGGAAGCACCAATATAGTGAAAATGACCATACTTCCAAAACTGCTATATAGATTTAATGCAATCCCAATTGAAATTCCAACAATATACTTCACAGAACTAGAGAAAACAATCCAAAAATTCAT
>NW_004624763.1:14935265-15073507 GCF_000247695.1 Heterocephalus glaber | reverse complement strand
GAAATAGGAAGAAAAGATCCAAAGGGGTAGGGGAAGTGGGAGGGGAAGGGGAAAGGGAAGAAGGGAAAGGAAAAATTATGAGAAAAGAAAAAAAATGGAAATGAAGTCTATGTAAATAGGGAAGGGTGGAGGGGGTGAAGGGCACACAGGTAATGGGGAAAAAATAAGAACCAAGATACATCATGCACAGCACCCAATGATAAATGTAAACATATTGTATTCCTAAAATGTACCAATAAAAGAATTTAAGGAAAAAAAATGTGATAGCATAGGCTTTTGCTACCTTATGCAATAATATGCCAAACCCAAAAGAAATTATGTACAATTTTTATCTGTGAGTATTAATAAATGTACCTTGAATAAAAAATAGTCTTATACACTGTGTAATTTTCATCATTTTCTGTATATATTGCATTGCATTTTTCTGAGATGTTAGGATTAAATTGTACCTCAAGTTTTGCCACCAAGAAATTCCTAAATTAGGTAAACATTTCTAATAATTAAGACAGGGAAGAGATTTCTGGTTTTTGCTTTTAATTTCTTCACACATGCATATTCAAAATTCTTTCAATCTGCTTTACAAAGTAGCCTGGAGTGAAAGTGAATTTTCAGCTGTTTTCTCTAGAATGGAATCCATAACGTAAAGCAAATGCATTAATCCTTCTCAAATTATACCCATTGCCTGTTCATTCCACTTGGAGGCCAAAACAGACTAGGGAAACGAGAAGGATGAGCATCCATGGATGAAGACCAATGGTCAGTTCTCCTTTTGGGTGTTGGGTAGGGTCTTAGTCTGTTTGTGCTGCCATAACAAAGTACCATAAACAACATGAGTCCAAGACGAAGGGGCACCAGACTTGATGGCTGGCAAGGACTCACTTCTTGGTTCACAGGGTGGCACCTCCTAGCTGTGGCCTTGCATGTTGGAATGGGGTAGGTGGCTTTTGCAGCCCTTTTAAAAATCCTGTTCAGGACCTCATAACCTAAACTCTTCCCAATGGCCCATCACATGTGTGATTAGAATTCAATGTAACAATTTGGGGCAGAGGGCACAAACATTCCAAGCAAAACAGGTATTGTATTCATGTGATAAAGACAGTCAAAGACAATGGTCACACCAGGGAGGACAGCACCATAGTTGTGCAGGAGCTGCACATTCTTGGGTCCTGTTGGGAAAGTCAGGGAAAGGTGATATCTTTTTTCTAGATTCCTGAAACACACCCTCTGGGAGACACCAGCTAGAGAATATCTGAGAGTAAAACCAGAATGAAGAAAACCAAATCTGAGAGACGAGTTTGGAGTGTGGTCTGAATGAAATAAAACACCTGGATCCAGCTGAGACTGAAGCTAAATCTGTCTGTGGAACTGTGATTATGTGAACCAATACACTATTTTTTTGAAAGCCAGTGTTCTGTCACTTATAGCCATGAGTCTCCTGATTGATGTAATTTCCACTCTTTACAAGGTCTGTGGTCGATGCAGCATTCTGGGAGATCATTATTCTGGGTCCAGATCACCCTAAACTTAGCTTAGTCTGTGTTCAACATAAAGTCAAATTATGATAAAGATAATGGTATCCTCCTAAAGCACATAGCTTTGTTAATAAGGTTAATGTCTTTAAAAGTAAATTCATCTTGCAAATTTACTTCACTTTTGCTAACTGGACATTTTATGGGCAAAACACATGACAACCTGAATCAAAATTCATTTTAATGTCTGAGTAAATGGTAGATGAAGCATGGAAAGACCCGCATAAACTTTTGGTAGAATGATTGTTATGGATGTGGAGGGGAAGGAAAGAGAAAGAGAATTTTCAAATTTACAATGTGATCAAGAGTACCCCAAAATAATTGGACTAAATACCGATTATGTAATGATACCACAAAGATGTTGCATTCTTCCTTTCTTGACACAAGAGACCAGAAACTAGCAATTGAAACGATTTCCAAATAAGCCTGGGAAGATAATATCACTAAAGTACTAGTATGTCTGCATTTCTTCCTTCTTTCATGCTTAGTATGCATCTGCTGCAGGCAAAGGACAGTGCTTAAGGCAATAAGAATAGAAAAACTTTCAGCTCAAAAAGTCATAATCCATAAATTCAAGAATATTATAGTGAGATAACTCATAATTTAATGAAAGTATATCTAATGGACATTATAGGGCACATTGATTCTGCTTCAGGATACAGGAGCCCATAGAAGTGTTTATGAGCATTGAACTTGAAAGATTTTAGCTGAGCCTCCTAGGAAAGTCTCCTACCAGGAGCCTGATACCCCACATCCTCCGCTCTAATGCATCAACCTCCAATTTTCTTTCTACCAGAGAGAAGACTGGATTAACAGAGTAAAAATACTTCATCTTCTCTTGGAGTCCCGGCCCATTGCAAGTGCCTTCGAGACCAATAATTCAGTGTCTAAGACATAGGCTCGAGTTTCAAATCCTGGTTTCAACACTTGCTAGCAAAGCAAGTTTCTGTAAGACGTTGAACAAGGTAAGTCCTCCAAGTCCTCTGCTTGCGACCTCTTTGGTTAAAAATCATGCTTGCTTATTCATTCAAAATATAGATATGCCTGCCCTCTTGCATTCTGAAGAATGTTGATAAAAGTCACGAGTGCACATCTCCATGGACCTTTAATTTCCATCCCAGAAATGATGCTGAAAATCAGAGCCCCAGTCCTCACCATTGCCAGGAGTGCCTCGGACATTGTGCAACTGAGTGAATGTTTTGAGGGCTCTTGGTTCAAATCCTGTCTCGTCACTTGCTAGCTAAGGAACTCTGAACAGGTGACAACTTTTCTAAGAGCTTCCTCTTCTGTAAAATGGGAACCTTTTCCACGGAGGATTAAATGAGAGGGATATGCTCCAAAATGACATGTAAATCTGCAGGAGAAGGTTAGCCATGATGGTTATTATTATCAGATGGATAATAATAATATTATCACCTGTTTGGCTGAACTGATGTTGGACCATAGACTGGAGCACAGAGCCCTGTTCTTACCTCCATGGAGAGCTCAGGGCCAGCCCGGGGCAGCGCTGGTGCATAGCCAAAGAATCTCACTTTCTGGCAAAGAGATGAAAGCAGTGCACTGCCTGGCTTTGATAAGATATGAGGAGAGAGTGAATCCCTTTACTGCATAGCAATCAAAAGAGTCAGAGTTCCACTCAGCCCAACAGATGGGCCAGCCCTAACTCTGGCAGACTACAAAATGGGATATTCCTTTAGGATGCCTGTCCACCTTCACACACACACACACACACACACACACACACGCACACACACACACCTTGAAGAACATACATTCTCACTCCACACCACTAGATTTGATGCCACGGTGTGGCTGGGGCTTTCCTCCCTGCAGGACCCTTGCAGCCCTAAGAAGAGCTGGAGGCTCCTGATAGGCTCTCAGCAAACAGCGGCTTCATGAATAGATACGACCGTTTTCTTCTGACCATTTCCAGGCCTGGACTTCATCAGATTCCCTCTTTCAAAACTTGAATTCAGACTCTGGAGAAAATGCATTTAGGAACAGTCAGCTTTGCTTGGTGACATAAGCTCTGTGGTTAAGGTCACTGTGGGAGGAAGGGGGTGGCAGCTGGGGTGAGCTGAGCAGAGGCCACTAGCCATCTGGAAAGGGCTGCGGGGGATGAAGAACATGGGGAGTAAAAACAGAGTGGAGCCTTTGACACCCCAGGGAGAAGGACGCGGAGCAGGGCCCCATTCCCAATTCCTGCTTCCTGGTCTTCAGCTTCTCTCCCCTCCCTAGGATTTGGGGAGGCGCCCTTCCTGCTTCCTCTAGAATCCCCACTCGGTCTCTGTCACTTTGGTTGCAGTCCATACAATCAAATCCTCCCTAAGACAGGAATTTGCCAAGGTGTTCAAGGAAAGGTGAAAGCTTGGAAAGTGATCCAAAGTTCCAAACAGCTAGTAACTTTCAAGTGAAATATTCTTGTGACCTGGATGCCCACAAGTAATGGACATAGTAAGGTATGTGTTTCCTTAGACTCAGTCCTGGAGAATCATTTCTGCCTTTCTGAAGGTTCAGGATAATTCTGTAGATTTTCAAAGAGTGGTCCTCCCCAGTGTCTAAATTATCTATGCACTAATGGTGAATCTGGGAAAAAATGCTTCTGACAAACATGAAGACAGTCTTTAGAAGTTCCCATTAATTTAAATCACTTATGTTTTCATGCACAAAGCAGAATAACATTTCAGAATATATATGATTTTTCCAACGAGAACAGTTATTCTCAGGGTTAATTTGCAACAATCCACATACATTTATAATGATTTAGTTCTCTTCCTTTTCCATTTTAGGACAATAGGCTGATTGTCTATGTGGCTGTGATTCAACATACTTTGGAAATCTTGGTGTTTCCCCAAATCTTGCTCTATATCCAGCCTTCCCCATTTCACCCAATGGCCACTGTATCCTTCCAAATGCTCAGACCAAAAACATTTGTGCAATCTCTGGCTCTTTGACTTTCTTTGCCCCTGGCTATAGGTTGGATTATGTCTTTTAAAATTACTTTAAAAAGTCCTAATCTCAAGAACCTCAGAATCTCTAACTACAGATGCTCCTCCATTTGTGACAGGGTTGTGTCCCAGTAAACCCATTGCAATTTGAAAATATCAAAAGCAGAAAATTCGCTTAGTACCTGTAACCCACCCAGCAGCTGGAAGACACAGCACCCTGTTGGGTGGGTACCCACTCACCCTCAGGGCGAGGGGCTCCCTGGGAGCTGCTGCCTCCCACTGGGTGTCTCTGCTGCTCCCTCCGTTACCAGCCTGGGAGCGGATTGAACTTCAAAAGGCAATGAATGCTCCTCCTGTCTGCAGCCTCACAAAGTCAAAGAATTTGCGGGTGAATTCACTGGCAAGTCAGGGCTGTCTGTTTGGAAGTAAGGTCACTGCAGAAGCCCTGAGCTGAGAAGAGGTCACAGTGGGGTGGGGCGGCCCTTCTCCAGCACTGTGGCATCCTCAGAAGAGGAGCGACAGGGACCGACGCGGAGGGGCGCGCGCTTCTGACGACTGAAGCAGGGATTGCAGCAGCCCCGGACTGCAGCCCCTCCCCTCAGCTAGGACGAGGCAGGACTGTCCGGAAGGTCTCCTACGGAGCTCGGACTTCCAGCCTCCAGAACTGCCAGACAGTGGTTTCTGTTGTTTGAAGCCGCCCGCTGTGGAATTCTCTTTTATGTCTATGCGGGGACAGTAATCCCACCCCGTCCGCTGCTGGTCAGCACCCTGCTCCAGCTCTGCCTTCAGCACCCACTCGGGGTTGACCCTCTCTCCGCCCCACGACCACCCGCTCCGCCTGAGCCGCCTCCCCCGCCCGCTCCTGACACCCGGTTTCCCCGGCTCCAGTCTGTTCTGGATAGGCAAGCCTGGGTCAGGCGTTTGTTCTTTAATTTGGACTCAATTTTATGCATTTCTTTTTTCATTTTATGAAAAAGATAAAACAAATGTTCATAATCAAACAATAATAATAGTTATTTTAGTTTGTAATCTGCAACGTTGTTACTCAGTACAAGACATAAACCAGACTCTTACAAAAAAGATAGTAACACAAACTTTCTTTTCAGTGAACTAAGATAAGCTATCAATGTGGATGAAACAAATTAGCATATGTATTGAAATATTTTTAAAACAACAGGGGCAGGGGGTTTAGCTCAGTGGTTTCACCACCTGCTGCGCAAGGACAAGCACCTGAGTTCGATCCGGGTACCAAAAGCAACAGCTTGCGTCATTTGGGGAAGCAGTGGAACTTCTCCCTACTTCGATACCCGGGTCCGACCGACCCTGCGTTTCCCTCACAGTGCCCCGCGGTGCCCCAGCTTCTGCCCTGCCAGGTCCTGTGGCTGCAGCGCCCTGTAAGCCTCACTCTGTCCTCTCTCCACATCCCTGCCCAAATATCATCTTAGAGCCTCATTCAGTGCTGCAGCTTCTCTCCCACAGCCAATTTCTTGTATCCTGGTGGATTTACATTCTCCCTGTGGCACGTGTCCCCTCCCGTATGTGACATAACTTGTGATTAAGTGTGTTCATTGTTCTTCTTTCTCCACCTCCTCAAAGGAATCAAAGTCCCTCAGGGGTAGGAACCTTTGTAACTTTTTGTTCCCTAAGTGCCCCACGTGCCTACGCCACTGCTGCCCCATAAATACCTGCTGGATAAACCAACACCGAAAGATGACATCAACCAAAGGCCCGGGGCAGCTCTGCTCGAACCTGGTCGGGGCAGCCAGAGCCTGCTCACAGCAGCTGGGTGTCGTTTCCCAGGTCCTTGTTCAGCGACATGTCATTGGTACTTTGGAATAAGCCACGACAAGGGTATTTACGCCACAGAAACAGCCAACCCCTACAAACCAAGGATTTTTTTTTAAGGAGAACTGACCTGAAGCATTTACCAGCATGACACTATTGCCCTTCCACTACCATTGTGGAAAAATGTCACAAAAATACCTACGTTTTGGCTGTGAAGCCAAACGAGACACCGGAACTTAGTTCATTTGGCTTACTTTGCTAAGCTAAAAGACAAAATAAGTCCCTGAAAATAAATTCCATGGTCTTTTCAGGGTTGGTGTGATGTGTTTGTTTATTATGAGCACTGTGGAGAAGATCCAAGATTGATTATCGTCACGATGCAGCCATGTATGACGATCTATGCTGAGTCTATGTAGAGGTTCTCCACGGAAATAATCCCTCCAGTCGACTGCACTGCTGCAACAACGTGCGCCTGGGGGAATCAGTTTAACCGAACAGGAGCTTGACAAGGCCCAGGTGCTGTGATCAGAAATGGGGAATGGTGGTGAAGAAGGTCCCGAGGTCCTCAAGATCCTCGCAGTCTAAGCGGATAGTGCTATGTGCCGTCAACTAAAAGGACTGCAGACAGACGCTCTAACACACAGAGCCATAAATCAGGGTGATGTCTTTTCCCTGTATTTCTTCATTATCGATATATTCTAATTTTTAAAAAAATCGTAAGCCTGATGATGACAATTTGGAAATAATGCAAATGGTCATTGGATCCTGTCTTCTGCTCACCTCAGAAGGGACCAGGCTCGTGTTCACTGGCGGCGATGAGAGCGCTGTGTAGAGGAGGGCGAAGGAGGAGAGGCCAGGAAGCGGGCGCTCCCCACACCCCAGGCCGAGGATGGGTTCTCACCACCAACACAGGCGGCAGCAGGTGAGCATCCTCTAAGCAGGAGGTGCCTGGAAACCCTCGCCAGACACAGACTCACAGTTCGGGCACCCATGTGCTCCAGTGGCTGGGGACCGGACTGCTTTGCACCTTTCACCCGTGTGCTCCTCTAGTTTAGCGTTTGCTCCGGGGAAAACAAAGGTACCACTTTCCAGGATGAATCACTGTGCTGAGGAAGAGCAAGACAGAGCAGACACTGACCACTAGGTGGCGCCAAATGCAAAAATACCCCGGGAAGTCCAAGCCTGGCCAGTCATTTTGCAGTAACATGACCCTGTATGCCTTCCGCATCATCTTATACCAACCCCAAACTATCTCTTGTGGGAATTTGGAACATATGATAAATGCATGTTTTAATATTCTTCCTGTTTGGTCTCTTTTGCTCTTCTCTTG
Source organism: Heterocephalus glaber (assembly GCF_000247695.1). The sequence goes on along the minus strand of NW_004624763.1, from coordinate 15,065,915 downwards.
ATAACATTCCTCTTCTCTATTAAAAATATTTTCACACTCGGGGCTGGGGATTTAGCTCACTGGTTTTGCCGCCTGCTGCTCAAGAGCAAGGACCTGAGTTCGATCCCCAGTACCAAAAGAAAAAGAAAAGAAAAACCTCCTCACAGTGACTCCAGCCTCAAAAGCAGCCTGTCGCAAAGGCCTGGACAACATTCCCATCTCTAAGCCTTTCCCTTTTGAGCCTAAAAATGTTGAGCTATTTTTCTGTCTTTGTCTAAAGACCCCGTCTGAAAATGAAGCTAATATGATGCCACAGGGCAGGATACAAAGGTCTGGACACAGCAAGAAACCATGTGATTCATGAAGTTTTATAAGTTAGCAGAGCCAGCTGGTGACACAGACTTTAAATCGTGCTTTTTTTAAATTTTTATTTTTATTAGTCCATGTCTGCAGTACATAAGGATTACACTCCCCATGGGGAGCTGGTGCCTGTGCATCACATGCCTTCGTTCTTTTTACAGCCCTTTCCCTCTCCCCTCCCTGCACCTCTTTGTCCCTTTCCCTTTTGCAAAAGCCCTATTTCCCTGTTTCCTATTCTCTTTCATTTTGCTCTGTATTTATAGTTAGGGTTTCGCATCTAAGAGAAACCATGTGATATTTAAGCTTGTGTGTCTGATTTATTTCCCTTAACACATCTTACTCTAGAAAAAATGCCCTTCTTCAAGAAATCAAATAAGAGCAAATGCTGGCCAGGCTTCTGTGGGAAAAAGAACACTTCTATGTTGTTGGTGGGAATGTAAACTAGTACAACCACCATAGAAATCACCATGGAGAATCCTCAAAAAACTACAACCAGAAATCCCATTCAGCCCAGATATTCCCCATCTAGGTATCTTGCTGAAATAGTTGTTACTTTAAAAATAAAGCAGTTTTGCAAATCTCTTTAATGCCTGGCTTTGGGAAAGCATTTGTTCATCTATACTCTATCTGTGGCAAAAAGTTCTTCTAAAGTAAAAGGACTTCTCCGAATTCTATGTCTTCCTCAAAACCTTGTCCTAAAGAAGGTGCAATACCAAGTCCTTCGCAAGGTTGTCTTTTTCAACCCATGGTGACTGTGCCTTATTTCAGGACAACATCAAGTCTCACCCGGACTATTTTACCAATATCTCAAAGGGATAAATGGGACATTCTCCACTGGCCATCCCTCCTCTTACCACATGCTTCTTTCCACAGTCCTCAGTTACGAGGACCTCAGTTTATTCAGAACATGAAGAGCATCACTCTCCATCCACATGGCTCTCCATTGCCTACAGGAAGGAGCAGATCCCATTCCAACTACCTTGTTCTTCCTACTTCTGTCCCAGCCCCTCTGCCCACCCATGGAGCCCTTACCTGTCCCATGTCCCATGGTTCTAGTTTCACACCATATTATTTTAGGCTTTCTGCAAGGAAATCTTTGGTTCCCAAATTTAGTGAGACTCAGAGGTAATAAAAGCAAAGGACTGCATCCTGAGTCTGTGAGAGAGCGATTATTAATCATTTCTGCTACCGGAACAGAGCAATCACTCTCACGGAGTATTCTCATATCACTTCCATGGTTCCAGGAGATGCTGTTTGCATTATGAAAACAATTTCTTCTACCCTTCAGCGGTCAGAGGGCTGTGACTTCTCTGAGTCTGCAGTGTAATGTTGGGAGACAGGCATCTTCCTGAACAGCTTGGTCTGTTTCACCTTGTGCCGCTGTGGAGATTAGTCTACAAGGCAAAATGTGAAAATAATGGATTCTTTGAAGCTAGATTTAATTCTGTGCTCTGTATAAATCTCTGATTGAGGAAATAACTGACTTCACTATTTTCTTAAAAGTTTCATTCATCAATTTAAAACATAATCACATTTCCCTCCTGAGTTTTATCAGATATGCATAACTTTGATGTAGGAGCGTCAAAAACATTTTAAAGACTTTAATCAGATTTGTTGGGGTATAATTTATATACAATAAAATCCACCTATTTTAGATATAGAGGTGTATGAAATTTGGCAGCATATACAATTCTGTAAACAGCAACATAATCAAGATAAAGAATATTTCCATCACCTCAGAACATCCCTCATGCTCTTTTGCAGTCAATCCTCTCCTCTCACTCCACGTCTTTGCCAACTACTGACCTTGTTATTTTGCTCTTTCTAGAGTGTTATAAATGGAATTGTGTAGCTTGTAGCTGTTGGTTCTGTCTCCTTTCGCTTCGCAAAATTCTTTGAGATTCGCTTGTGTTTCTGCATGTATAAGTAGTTCATTCCCTGTTATGGCTGGATCATATTTCATTGCATGGATATGAGAGAAGTGTTCATTCATTGGCCTGAATATAAACAGAAAGATTGTTTCAGGGGTTTAGGGATTCTGAATACAGCTCCTATTTGAATTTTGTGTGGACATATGTCTGTATTTTTCTTGGATAAATATATAGGATTGGGATTACTAGGTCTTCAGTAAGTGGATTTTTAGTTTTACAACCAATTCTGAACTATTTTTCAAAGTGGCTGTACCACCTTGCATACGCCTAAGCAGTGTATGAGAGTTCCAATTATTATACAGTCTTACTGCCAGTTTTGAAATGTAGCCGCTTTAATAGGTATGTAGTGATACCTTGTTGTGGTTCCTGATTTTATTACTGCTAACTCCTTCGTTATATACTTGTTGAAGCCAGTGAATGAAGTGCAACATACAGAGACAATATTGGTGTCTATACAAAAAATGTTTCTCATTTCTAACTGTGGGATCTGAAAGAAATACAGTGTTAAACACAATTTTTAAAGTATTTTTCTTATTATATTATTGTTAATAACTACCTTTTTCTCCCATAGGAAAAATGGCCAACCAATGTTATAGAATATACAGTGATGCCTCGGTTCATGAACTCAATTCTCACCATGTTTCTGGTCACAAACCTAACTGGATGAGAACCGAATGACATTTCCTCATAAGATCAACATTGAACCTAACCACTGAATTTGATTCGGTTCTCTTCCAACTCAGTAAATAAAACAAAAGCAACAAATGTTGAACGAGGCCAGCTCTATGTACAGATCACCACTTGTCCCCAGGATCCTTCTCCTCTGCTCTTGTCCTAGACCATCGAACCTACCTGGGTACATGGCTAACTGCATGAAGGTCACGTTCTCAACCTCCCTTGCAGCAAACTGTGACTATGTATCGTACAATAGCATATAGCACCTTCTGGGACTCTCCCTTCAATGAAGTTGGCTTGTGCCTTTTGTGCACTCCCTACATTGTCCCTCCTCCCTGATGACTAGAGCTGAAGAATACACCATAACCCACGGTTAGCCTTGTCCATGAGGTCATCTCATGCACAGAGGAGCGCCGAGATTAGGAGCAGGCTGAATTCCTGAGAGTTTTGGGTCCCACAAGAGTCCGGAACTATTTACCTCTGGACTTCGATATGGGAGAAAGAAACTCTCATAGATTTCATAATTACCCCTAATTCCTCCTTCCTTTGGACTTCTCCATGGGAGAAGTAAACTCTCCTAGATTGAATAATCACCCTTAGTCGATACCAACGCCATGCTGTCCATGGGCAGGTGCGTTCCCACCTTTTGACCTTGGCCTCTGGCATGTGAATTCTTCGTGGGTGGAAATAACAGCAGTGTGCTGTTTCTGAGCCTGGCCCTATGAAGTCTCCAGTGTCTCTGCTTGCTACTTTGCCCCTTTGCCTGTACCAGAGGACAGCCCTGGTTAGCCCACCCCTCTGGTGCCCTCAGTGCAGTTCTGGAAGGAAGGGAGGCCAACCCAGCCAAACCAAAACTTTCCATAAGAAGCCCAGTTGTCTCCACAGGCACAACCCAAGAACTACCCACTTGAGCTCAGCCCTGATCAGCCAAAATGCAGCCAGCCACTGCCAAGGATCGCCCACACGAGCCAGTGGGGTTTGGAATGGTTTGTTATGCGGGGATACCTAATTGACAGGCTTGTTTGGGCTACTGTCATTTTGGCTCTCTGTTATTCAGAACTGAACCAAATCCTAATTGATACTGATACAAAGGACGCTAATACAAAGCCTAAGCACCCCCAGAAGTGGGCAAGCAAAATGGGGGGAAAGTACCCAGGTTAATCTAATTAAGAAAGGAAAGTCTTTCCTTAAAGGTTGCTTTACCAACTGGATAACTCATGGAAAAGAGGAAAGGAAAGAAAGAAGGAAGGGAGGGAGGAAGGAAGGAGATAAATTAGACCCCTAGCTTGCTCACTACACAAAATTTAAGTTGAGCTACATCATAGACCGAAACATAAATGCCACAAATATAAAGGTTATATTTCCAAATCTAGTTATATCGAGTGCCACACTGTCCTACTTCAATAGAGATAATTCTTACAATTTACTAGTTACATGCGAGTCATTGATAAAGCACTTGTATGTGTATTATTTGATTTCATACTCAGAACAACTCTACATAGCCAGGCACAGTGGCTCATGTCTGTAATCCCAGCTATTCTGGAGGTTGAGGCATGAGGGCTGTAAATTCATACTCAGTGGGCAACTTAGCAAGACCCTGTCTCAAAACAATCAATGAATGAATGAATGAATGAATGAATAGCTAGGGATGTAGCTCAGTGCGAATGCCCAAGGTTCAAGCTCCATCACACAAAACAAAACAAAAAGCACAGCAATAACAAAAACTTCCGTAACACAGGTGCTTGTAGAGAATAGCTATGTTTTCCCCTAACATTCCATGTCCTTGTTTTGGTAACAGTACCTGGGTTTCCCATGGACGGCTCACTTCTCCTTCCTGCTGAATCCTTGTGGTGTCTGTGGCTGGCATGGAACTCCAGGTCTGATGTCGGACACATGATACAAACTGGGCACTCAGAATCCTGGTGATGTTTGTGGTGTCTCCTTGCTCTACCAAGTGTGTGTGGGTGTGTGGTTCCTAAGCTGTATCGTGTGTAAGGGTCACGTGAGGAACTCCTTAAAACAGAGGCTCCTGGACCTGTCCGGGTCTCGAGCAGGGCTCTTGATTGATGTTTCTGACAGGCTCCTCGCTGTGTTGACGCTGCTGGGCCTGGGAGTGGGAGTTTGCTAAACATGCTAAGGCACCAGATCCTGGGGTAAGGCCTAGCAATCTGGGTCTTACACAATCCCCAAATGATTCCTATGCATGGGAAAGTTAGCCAGATTTGCTCATTAAGTGGTTCTGAATCCTGCTTTCTATTAGAACAACTTTGGGAAGCTTTTAAACTGCTCCAAAGCCCAGGCATCTCCCTTGGGGAGTCTCATGTAATTGTTTGGAAGAGTTTGTTAGACACAAGTTTGTAGCCATGGAATGGAGGATGCTGCTTGGAATCACAATGTTTTTAGGGAGGAGAATAGGGCCCAGGTGTGCTCCAGCTTTCAGAAGCTCGCTGCAGAGAAAATGAAGGTGAGGGAGCAGTTACATTCTTTCAACAAGCATTCTTTATTAACTTTGACAAATTTATAGACTAAAACATTCTATCTAACTGTAATTGTGTCCCTGTATACATGAGTCTAAGGTAAGTATCACTTAAATTTTCATCTGGGTAACACATTCAGAGGATTTTAGGAATAATAAAATTGTCACCAATGAAACTGGTCTATATAGCTATATCAAAAGAAATAGTGCTTTTAACTAAATCTGAGGTTAGATTATTTTACTTGCTTTAAATAACAGTTCAACCATAACAGATTAAGATATATTCAAGAGAAAGCAGCCTCAAGAAGGAAACATTAAAATGATACAATGAAAATTACTATGAATCAAATTAATTATCAACCTTTTTCTACAAATGATAAACAAAACTCCATGTCTCTAACTTAACCAGGGTTTCTTTTTTTTTTTTCCTGGCACCAGGGATTGAACTCAGGACCTTGTGCTTTTCAGGCAGGTGCTGTGCCACTGAACTAAATTCCTGGCCCTTAACCAGGGTTTCTACAACAAGAAAAACTCTAAAACCTTAAACACATCTCTTTCAGTATTAGAGACTTACATACTCTTTTTACTGTCAAATTTCTTGCCATGTTATTTCAGTGTCAACAAAGTATAGTTGTCACTTTTTTGCCTTTATAATTGTGACAGAGCCAAACCTTTAAATTATGTAACTAATAGTTATCTGCTGACAATAATAGAATGATATATACAAAGTATTAACTAAAAGAGTCCTTCAGCACATCTGTCTTTGTAAGAATGTTATTACTACTCTAAGGGTTTTGGAAATAAAGCCCTTTTAGTTTACTTTTAATAAATATGACTAATCCCCAAATTTATTAAGTTCTACCAGAGCTCTAAACTTCTTAACAGTTCTTAATGTACAACTTCTTTTGGAGCTCTGCACCAATTCAAAAAATAACCTGTTAATAGGTGCAGTTGGCATAAACCATTGAATTCTGTGGTACTTACATTTACTAGAAATGAAGCACTATAATCAATACTGTGTCACTAAAATTATGGAGCTCTTCATGAAAGCTTTAAAAACAAAACTCTGAAAGAATTAAGCTATTTTAACATGTAATAGCTGTCACAGAGCAAAATTTATGTATTTACTTTTTCCATACTCCAATGTATTGCCACAAACCTTTATGTTTACACTTTTACAGTTTTTCATCTATCATGGAAATCAGGTATGTATTTCTTTTATAGGTAACTAAAAGATTAAAAGGTCTTAAGACTGTATGTAAATCAAGTATGTGGAGAGCAGTGTTAGCCATAGAGGCTCCATGTTAAATCTTACCCTCCATTGTACAGAGCAAGGAGACTATGTTAGGAGGAACGGCGTCCTTGCCAAATTAGATGTTTACCTTCAGAAATTGTCCTGGAACATGATGAACGTTTTGTAAACCTGAGAAACAAGAAAGCCCATGAGGGTGGGGAATTTCCAAAGAATTAGAGAACAAGGAGGCAGGTGTCTTTGGATAAGGGTCATGATTAATAACCAAACTCACCTGTGATAAAAAGGGGAGGAGACTAAAAAGGCGGTAGCAGTCTCTCTGGGGGGCTCCCGACTCTGTCTCTGCGTCTTTCTTTTTCTTCATCCTCACTCCCCCTTTCAGGTGCTGCTCAACAAGTGACGGCGGGCTCCGTCACAAGTATAACTTAGTCATAAGGTTATACAAATAATCAGAAAAGAGATTTTTAACATTAATGCTTAGCACTATAAAAAGGTTAATTTTAGCCAGATTGATACTTCTGTAATTTTACTTCTTGTATTTTTAAATCATATGCTTGGCAAGCAGTATAGGTATTGATTTAATTTTTAAATTAAATTGTTAAAAAATTTGAATGTGTTAGTCAACACATATTCCCTTTTACATTTTATCTCAGAATTAATCCTCCTAGAAAATCTATCCATATAGGCAGACAATGCAGATCTTCCCTAAAGGCTTTCAAGTATTATTAGCAAAAATCCATGAAATATCTGATTAAAATTTGACATTCTAGGGCCGGGGATTTAGCTCAGTGGTTCCACCGCCTGCCCCGCAAGTACAAGGACCCGAGTTCGATCCCTGGTACAAAAAAAAATTGATATTTTATACTTTACTAATTACAAGACAAAAGTTCTTTTAAAAAAATCTTACATTATTTTTCTGCCTAACACTGTATTGTACTAAGAAATCCTATAATTATGTTTATGAGCTATTTTCCAGCTTCTTCAAGTATGGGACACAAATATTTTTCTAACAGGAAAAATGAATAGTGAATCTTACAGAACTCAAAAGGAAGACAGAAGACAAAAAGATAACCTGACTTTGACTTTTAAGAACCCAATATTGACCCTGAAATGCCAAATTCACAGACAAAAACAGCAACAAAAGATTACAGCAGCAAGCCACATCTTCATCACACATCATTAAGAATTCTGAAATAGGCAATAGCTTTTTCTTCTTGTACTCAATCTGTAATATCTTCTTTTTGTTTTTCCTGTTTTTTGGTTGTAGGCAGTTCAAGGCTTGCCCACTGCATAGGTTCAGCTTTACTCATGGTGCTTTCAATCTTTGTAGCAGTCATAGTTACGTAACTTCGCTTTACATCGATCACACCCCATAATTTCACGTTTTGATGAAATTGTTTCTCGCCTTCCAATACAATGAACACATTTAATGAAGTACTATTTGGTTCTACTCGACTAAGATCAGGGAGTGAATTTTTAGCAGACACTGAAATGGTGACTTCACTTTTTTCCCAGCATCCTCTTCAGTCCACATGTGTTTCCGGGTTGCACAGCCCTCCTGGGCTAAGAACGTATTAAAATCAGAGGTTTTTCTTCTGTAACAACTCCAATATTTCATCCCCTCATGGAAAATAGCTACTCCGGAATGGTATCTGCAGAATTCTAGACTAAGTAGACCCTGATACGTCTTCGAACATCCTCCATTTTTCCATGAGGTCTCAATCTTAATTTCATCACTGTCTTCTTCTGTCTTATTTTCTCCATTTCCTGATGACGGTTTAAGTTTATCAAGTGCTTGCTTTAGGGAGGCAGATATTTTTCATTCCAAACTCGTCATTGGTTCATCTGGGTTTGGTCTTTTTATTGCTTCTACTGGTTTTGGTGCTTGAATGAAATGTTCCTGAAACCTGGGTTTCAATTCAGATAGTTCTTTCTTCTCAGTAATCCTGACTTCTGGCTTGACTGGCTCGGGTGGTTTCTCACTGTTCTGTCTACCTTTCGTACAGCCTACAATACTTAAGAAAAATCAGTTGTTCTTCTTTTACAGCAAGACCAACACTTTAATGCATCATGAAAGACCGGAACACCTGGATGGTATGTACAAGCGTCATCGGAATTGGTCTTGGGATCGAAGCGCTGACCGCAGCCCCGGTTGTGGCCCAGTAGGGCCATTTTCCTTTCCCACCATTACAGGCCAAGCTGAAACACCGCAAAGCCCCCGACCACTGAGCAGGTACATCCTTAGTCCATTAAATAGCATTCTAAAATATGAGTCCTCATGGCTGCCTATATTCCATTGTGAACTACTTAGTGGAACGTGGACTAGGTGCCAGACACTCTCTTATTTACAATCCATAATTTTTTTTTTGAGACAGGCTCTTGCTATGTTGAGGCTGGCCTTGAACTCACTATGTAGCCCGAGGCTAGCCTCAAATTCACAGTGATCCTCCTGCCTCAGCCTCCTGAGTGCTGGGATTACAGGCATGCACCATCATGCCCGGCTTCCAATCCCTTTTAACTCTTGTATCCATAAGAGAACTGGGACTGACAGAAGCTTCAGAAGAACCTGGAATGACCAGACTTCCAAACTTTTCTTTTCTCCAAAATTTCTTTTTTTCAAACTGCCAGTTATTTCCAAATGCCAAAAAGCACCAGGAAATAAAATAGTTTTGGCAATGTGTGAACTCTATGGACAAAAAGTTTGGCAGCCTCTCCTTGGTCACACATGACAGTGAAAACACACATCTATGATCCTGAGTCAGGAAGGGAAGGGTGGAGCCCCCCCTAATACAGGAGACAATAATGGACCTCAGTTATTTCGATTGGACTCACTACTCCCTTCACTCACTAACATTCTTGAGCACTTGGTACCACAAATGACATCAAATATTACCACAGAACAATGGTGCTATAGTTTGGCTCTGAGTGTCCCCCAAGACCCACATGTTAAAGGATTGGCCATCAGCGTGCAGTGCTGTGAAATATTTGGGTGCTGTGGCCTAGGAGAAGGGAGTCAGGTCCCTCAGGGCGTGGCCTTGGAAAAGATGCTGTGACCCCAGCTGCTTCCTCTCTGGCTTCCCAGCCGCCATGAGTTGAACAGATTTCCTCCACCACAAAAGCTCTGTGGAGCTGCAGGCCCAGAGCAATGGGCCAAGTGACCATGGACTGAAACCTCCAAAACCATGAGTCAAAAAACACATTTCCTCCTTTTAAGTTGTTTATCCCAGTTACTTTATTATAGCAACAGAAAGCTAACACACATGGTAAAATGAAACAGTGTCTTTGAACTTTAACCAAAGAAAATACTAGTGACAACTCTGTCCAAAGCATTGCTTCAAGCAATAATGATGAGGCATAAAAACTCAGAGCTGTCGCAATGGGAGCTGCAGCCTACCTGACCTGTAATCTGGGCTGCCCACTAGGCCAGGGGGCTCAGAGAAGAACAACACATGCTAATAGCAAACATGGATCTTCTAAAGCTCCACGACATTCCCATTCACTCCCTGCTCTCTTTGACTGTGGAAATTTTGCCTAAGTTCCAGTATGAATGTGACTATTTCAGATAGCTAAGCTGCACTGTGGTCCCGCTGTTCACCCCATAAAAGATTTGGGTTTGCTAACTGAGCTTTGGGGGTAAAACTATTTCATCGCATGGGGATTATCACTTTCATATCGAATTGATCAAAACATTATTGTGGAGTTGGCGCGGGAGAGGAGGGGTGTTTGGGAGATGTATCCTCAGCAGGTAATCTGTAACGTTTTTGGCAGCTAAAGAGGACAGATGGCAGCTTTCTGACTGAGTCAGTGGTTGACAGAGAACATTAGCAGCCTGGCAGAGACCCACTGGAGATTAATTCAGGGGAGAAAAAGAAATAAAATGTTGTCACCCAAATAGCTTATCAATACCTGCCGTTTCCCTTGAAAGAAACTGGAAGCAACTGCATGTGTGTTCTTTAGCTACCACTAAAAACACATCTGAAGTTCAGAGATACATTTGTTTCAATCCACTTGGTTACTTGACGAATTCATGAATATGTGCAATACACCTACTGTGTGTACAACACTTTCAACACCTTTATTGAGATGTAATTTGCCAAATACACAATTCACTCTTTTAATGTATACAAACTCAATGGCTTTTAATGTATTCATTGTTGTTCATCACTCATCAAAGTCAAGCTTAGATGTTTTTCCTAACCGCCCCCCCCCAAAAAAATTCCACACCTCTTACCCTGCCACCCACCCCCATTTCCTCCAGCCCTAGGAATCTACTAACCTATTTTCTGTCTATAGATTTCCCTATTCTGGATGAATTCATTTATCCATATAAATGTAATCATACAATATTTGATACCTTGTGACTGTTTTCTTCCACTCAGCATATTTTCGGTGTTCTACCATCTTATGATAGCCATCATTTCAGTTTATTGCCAAATAATACTCCATTATACCACCTTCTGCTTATCCATTCATCACTTCATAGACATTTGGGTTGTTTCCATTTTCTGGTATTACCCATAATGCTGCTATGGATTTTCATGGACATGTTTTATGTGGACATCGGTTTTCATTTCTCTTGGATGCATATACTTTGAATGGAATTGCTAGATAATGTGGAAATTCTATGTTTAACTATTTGAAAACTGCTGGACTGTTTTCCAAGCCAGTTATGCCATTGAACAATCCCACCACCAATGTATGAGTATTCCAATTCCTCCACTCCTTCTCCAACACTTGCTAATTTCTGACTGTTTTATTATAACCATGTCACTAGGTATAACATTGCATCTCATTGGTTTGATTTCCATTTCCATGATGGCTAATAATGTTGAGTATCTCTTCATGAACTTATTATCTATCTATATATTTCTTTGGAAAAGTCTATACATACCTTTTGACTGTTGACTTGTAATAGTTCTTCTTCTTACATTCAAGATCTAAGTCCATTATTAGATATATATTATTTGCAAAAATTTGCAAAATTTCCCCCAATCTCTGGTTGGTCTTTGCACCTTCACAACTAAAAAGGGCTTGGGAAGGAAGTTTAACAACACTTGAATGTAATTTTTACCTGGTCCCTTGGCCTGTCTTGGAAGTAGCACCCCATTTTTCCTTTGGTGTGTGTGGGGGGTTCTCTCATTCAATCTTAGTCTACATAATTTAGGTAGAGCTGACCCCTCCCCCAAGCTCCAGAATGGACACTTGAAGCAGGACCAGCCAGTTAGAACCCTTGCATTAAATCAAGACCCAGTCAAGAGAAAAATCATACCAGTTATGCGAACAGAGAGAATTTAATATAAATAAATATTGTTAACAGATATAGACCATTCCCCAAAAGGTCATGAATTGAAGAGTTGGTCCCCAATGCAGCAACATTCAGAGGTGGGGCATTGGAAAGTGATTGGATCACAAGAACTCTAACTCTATCAGTGGATTAATCCACTGATGGAGCAGTCCCCAACCTAGTTGGTATCGGAGACCAGTTTTGTGGAAGACAATTTTTCCACAGACAGGGAGTAGGGAAGGTAACTTGCTTTTTATTACTATATGTTTGTGGTATATAATAATTTCCTTCCCCAGCACTACCATCACACCTCAGATCACCAGGCCTTAGATTCTCATAAGGAGTCACAACCTAGAGCCTTGCATATGCAGATCACAGTGAGGTTTGTGCTCCTAGGTGAATTTAATGCATCTGCTGATCTGACAGGAGCCGGAGCTCCTGATGTGAGGAGTGATGGGGAGTGGTTGTAAACACAGATGAGCTTTGCTCACTCACCTCCTGCTGTGCAGCCCAGTTTCTAACAGGCCACAGATGGGTACCGGGCTGTGGCTTGGGGGTCGGGGGCCCCTGACCTGATGGATTCACAATTTGATGGCATTCTTAGGAAGTGATGGAGACTTGGGAGTGGGGCATAGTTGAAGAGAGTATAACACTGGGGACTATACCTTGTCCCTGGTCCCTTCCTCTTCAGCTTTCTGTCTTTGTTTCCCTGCTGCCACATGGTGAGCAGCCCTTCTCCTCCATGTCTTTTCACCGTGATGTTTCTGCCTCACCAACAGTGCCAGCTGACCGTGGACTGAAGCCTCTGAAACCATGAGTCAAAATAAACCTTCCTTCAAGTTGTTCTTAGGCATATTGTCAGAGTGATGGAAAGCTAACATAGAAGGTAAAGAGATAGGTAAAAAGAGAGCTCTAAGGATTTTTGAAAGTAGCAACTGCTAGAAAGAGCATCTGCCCTTAGGTTAAGAGGAAAACAGGATGAGGCTAAAATATTAAAATTAGATGTTTGGCTAAGGACCCCTGTGATAGGCTCTTCTTCACCCATGTTAATGTCTCTCAGCTCAGAGGAGGCCCACGGGCTGAGTTCCAGACAAACTCAGAACAAGCTCCACCCTGCTAGTAGTGGCATCTGGTTCTCAGGTGAGGAGGAGGTGGGATGTGACAAGAAAACTGGTTCTGCAAGCATAGCATACTGGATTTAGAAGCAACTTTGGTGAGAAATCGCTGCTACTAGAGCAAAGGAGTGACACTCACTAGAGACACAAGTGTTAGTTTCACAGGAAGCATCAGGATGAAGTCGCCGTCTTCCTCCCTGCCCTCCTTCCACATCCTGCTGTAGAGCTCCTCATTGATAGAAGCTAAAGAGAAGCTGGAACTGGAGAGTTGGGGTTTGCAGAGTTCCAGTTCAACCATCACAAGGTAGAGAACAGAAATAATTATGGAAAATAATATGGAGGCTTCTCAAAAAACTAGAAATAGAATTACCATGTGACCCAGTTCCCCTACTGCCTGGTATAGAGCCAGAGGAAGCGAAATCATATAGAAGGGACAACTGCACTCCCATGTTTATCACAGCAGTGTTCACAATACCTAAAACATGGAACAACCTAAGAGTCCATCAACTGATGAATGGGTAAGAAAACATGGTACATATACACAGAGGACATTATTCAGCCACAGTAAATAATACAATTATGTCATTTGCAGTCACATGGATGGAATGGAAAATATTGTGTTAAGTGAATGAGGCAGGCACAGAAAGACAAGTATCACATGTTCTCACTTATACGTGAAAGCTAAAAGGTTTACCTCAAAGAAGGAGGGAATAGGCTAGTGGATACCAGTGACTGGGAAAGGTGTGGGGCAGGAAGGCATGACAAGAAGACAAGAATGCAGCAGGAGAGGAAGAATAACTCCTACCATTTTACAGCACAGTAGGATAACTATGGTTGACAATGGAGTATTTTAGAACAGCTAGTAGAAGTTTGAATGTTCTTAGCACCAAGAAATGATACATGTCTAGGGTGATAAATATGCCAATTACCTTGATCTGAACATTAGACTTTATTGACATGTATTGAAATGCCACATCACACATATGTATAATTACTATATATCAATTAAAAATTAAAATATAATTTTTTAAAAAAGAACAATGGACTTGCAGCTTACACAATCCACATCTTTAGTATTGAGCATTTGTTGCATCTTTCTGTGCATATTTAAAGTTTTATATAATAAACTGTTTCCCCTAGCATAACATGACTGTTCTTTATACAAATGATGATCATCCTACTCTTTTCTCCCAAAAGAAGAGAAGCAAAGTCTTCTTAATCACTGTAGCTATCTAAGCTATGCTAATTACCCCTAAAATTAGCTATGCTAATTTACCCACCTGAAATTTTTTTACCTACGTGATAACAGAATCAAATGATAAACTTAACTTTATGAACAAAATAAAGAAGTCATAGGACGGAGGAAAAAAAAGAAAATAGTATCTATATATATATGATTCTATTATATATTATATATGCAAATATAATGTACATATGTATATGTCTATTACATACATATATGCATTTTATGGATATATTGACACATACCTAGGAAGGAAAGAAATGTTCATAGTTATTAGAGACAGTCTATGTAACTACTCAAGATATTTTAAACTTCCTTCTATAACTGCATTAGTTATTCATTGTTGCATAACAAATCACGCTAAAACTTAGTGGTTTATAACAACACACATTTATCCCACATGATCTCTGTGGGTCAGGAATATAGCAGTGGCTTGGTGGAGTGCTTCAGTCTCAGGAAGTCACAGATGGCTGTTGGCTGGCATTGCAGTTACCCTGTTATGGCTGTGTCCAGATGTCCCCCCAGTGCTTCATGCAGTCCTAGGTGGGGCTTCTCAGACGTGGCTGGATCTAGGGTTCAGGATGCTGGGATTGATTCATGGTGCAATATTAGGATTATGGGTGCCCCACCCTGGGTGTGAGTGCAGGTAGCCCAAATAGAATATAAGGGACAGAAATAGGGCTGCTGTGGTCGCTGCTTGTTGCTTGCTGCTTCACTACTTGACTGCTTGCTGCCTTCTGCTTTGCTGCCCTCTGCCCACCATAAACTGTTTCTCCTCTACAGTGCCCCTCTGCCATGCCACTATGCCTTGGAGCCAGCCAACTAGGAACTGAAACCTCTATAAACTATGAGCTACAATAAACCTTTCCTCTTTTAACTTTGGATGTCAGATATTTTGTCTCAGCAATGAGAAAAGTAACTAAGACACACCAGAAGGCTTAAGTAGAGCTAGAGGACCTGTTTTGCAAATGGTTCACTCATACTGCTGGTGAATTGACACTGGGTATCACAAGAGGCTTCTTTTCCTAGCCACATAAGAGATTTCCATTGGGCTTCTTAAATACTCTCTCCACATGGGTGCTGGCTCGTCCCAGGGCAAGAGAGGAGATGGAAGCCACCACGTTTTTGCGACCTTGTGTCAGAAGATGTACATCACCACAATTTCCATTACATTAATATCCTGTTGATTGCATGGGTCAGTCATATCCATTGTGGGAAATACAAGCTTATAAACACAAGAAGGTAAAAAATCACTGGGCAACAACATACAGGCTGGCTGCCACTACCCATTCCATGTTTCCTTTGACCTCTGTGAGAACCTCAACTTGTCCTTTAATCAGTGAGGCAACAAACCTTCATTCCTGAAGGGTCTACGTGAACACCATTGCCCTCTTCTGTTTGCTATAGTTTTCTACTAACATTTACTACTGGATATAGAACTGTAGTACTCAGAGGCACCTTAGAAACTCTCCTGAATTGCAGAAATTATCCTTGCTACTCTCTTCCTGTAGCAGCAATCCAATTTACATTTGGAAATTAGAATCAGTCATCCCAGCCAATAGAGTAATTCCTTTCTTTGCCTATTGTTTCACAATCATAATAACCCCCAAATTAACTGGTGGTGATCTCACCTTCCAAACCCATGGAATTTTTTTTGTGCACTTGGTAGAAACATTCCTCCTTTGGAAAAAATATTTCCAAACCAGCAGAGCTCAAAGTCTTGAGGGAAGGAAGTAAACATTCTGAGTGGGAGCTACTGCTACTTCCACTGCTGAATTCCTGGACCCTAGTATCCTGGCTATGAAAGAGACACACCATAGATTGGTCTCTAACTCAAAGCTTGCACTAGACCTTATTAGGCAGAACCTGTTTTCAGTACAGTATCTTCAAAGTGACTTTGTGAGCATAGAAGCAGAGTTGGCTGAACTTTCACTTTTCATAGGTTCCTCTCTCACCGATTTATTCATAAAACCTGACTAAAATATTAGCAGTACTTGGTACTTCCTACTCACCAGATTTAGTTTGCATAATGTCATCAGTGTAGTGGGCCAGTGTGATGTTGTGTGAAATGTCAAGATGACCAAGATCTCTCCAAGCTAGGCATAGCGGTGCATGCCTGTAATCCCAGCACTCCGGAGACTGTGGCAGGATGATTGCCACAAGTTTGAGGCCAGCCTGTGTTACATAGTGAGTTCAAGGCCAGTCTGAACTGTACAGCGAGACCCTGCCTCAAAAAGCCTAAATAAATGAATAAAACATCTCCACAGACTTTACTATGAGTGAGAGTTGGTCAACTGCCATAGGCATTGAGCAAGGCTGTGACCTTGTTCTAGGGACCCTGTCAAGTAAAAGTAAAGTTCTTTTTGTAGTCCAAGCAAACTGCTAAGAAGGAGGTAAAAACATTTTCCATATCGGGTTCAGGTGTGCTGATTTGTTCCAGCAGAGATATTATATCTGGAAAAACCATTGTCAATAAATCAACCCTGATTAATGTTAGAACAATCCAATCATATTTTAAGATCCACCTACTTTCTTCCCAGGCCCACTAGATACAAATGAAGATGTAATAGGAAGCAACACTTCTGCCTCATTCAAGTTGATGATGATGATAGTAATAAAAATCCCTGTGATTCCTCCAACAACATCCAATTTTTTGGTTCACTATCCTGATAGGATAGGATAGTCCAATAATTTCCACTAGCCCATAAATGAGAGAATCAATATGGGGACACAAAAAGTTCCCAAGTGTGTCTAACAATTATATGTTCTGGGCCTGGAGAAAATACAAATCTAATGAGCCCATTGGATTGAAACTTGATGTGTAATTCAATTTATCTGTCACCTGACCACTATAAGCCGCTAATTCAATGGGGGATTATTGAATCAAAGCAACAAACTAGAATGTGAACTAGTGGTATTTTGGCATTCTAGTAATGAAAGAGTCAGTAAGGAAGTTTGGGTCTATAATACTAAATATCATCTATTTGGGGTTTATTTGATTTGAGATGGAGTCTATGCAGCTCATGCTGCCCTTGAATTCACAGTGATCTTCCTGCCTCAGCCTCCCAAGTGCTGGGATTACAGGTGTGCACTGAGTCCAGCATATCGTCTATTTTGTAAGATGGTTTCTAGTATGAAATGGCTATGTATCTGTTGCATTATAGGTATATGTAAAGAGTTTTATCTGCCTCCTTTTTAACACTATTCTTAGGTATTCTACTAGACCAAAAACTCCTTAAGTATACTTAAGATGTAAATTTTCGGGTTTCTACAAAGTAGTTATTCAAGAAATATTTTATGAGTGCATTGTCTAGTTTGGAGCCTAAACTGATACTACTGACATAAGACATCTTGGTCATAGGCATCTTTTCCAAATGGTAAAATTAACCAGTTGCAGAAATCTAGTTGTACAGGAAGAAAATAGCATCTAAGAGGATACACAGAGGTCATGGGATTAACTTGGTATAAAATCTCAGGCTATCATTTTACTTGACATTTTTTGAGTGGGAGTCACTTCCTAGCCCTCTTGGGGAAAACTTCATGTTCCTCTAAGGAATATTCGGGTAGAACTGTTTAAGAAATAAAGAGCCAAGTTAACATCACATACTAGGTACATAGAAACAAAATAGATGCATTGTAGTTAGCCATGACTTTCAATAATTTTGAATTAGTATAAGCAATCTTTTTTTTCGCTTACACCTAAACTAAGAATTCCTAAGGAAAGTTATAGTACAGTAAAATAGCATTTTTTAAAACTCTATCCTACTCACTCATGAAAAACAAATTTATCAAATCACAACCATCTTCTTACCTACAGAGAAAAACCCTCCAAATTCTTTACATAAGTAGATAAAGCTTTTAACTTTGAAATTCCAGTTGCAAAGTTGTTCCAAAGGAATGAGAAGGAGCTGTTAAGACTGCAAAGTGTAGGGAAGGCAGAATCCTATCCAAACACAACTGCTGAACACTTATTTTGGAGTATGCTTAAGAGACAATGGTCTACAGAAAATGCTATTTTCAGATTGGGAAATTTTTGGTTCAAAAAGAGTACCCCACTTTTACTCCCCAACAAAGCTTGTATTACTCCCCAAAGCAGCGGTCCCCAAAATGTTCCCCATACCACAAGATGGATTATAATCTCATGTGCAGAATCCCACAGATCCCCTCCCCAAATTCTACAGAGAAAAAAATGTAATGATTTTAGTGGTCATGGCATAAAGGGAGCATTTACTAAAGGACTGTGGGTATTAGATTCTTTTGTTAAATATATAACCACAGCATCAAAATGCTAAATAATATAATTTTAAGTAACTACTGCAAATGAGTTTTTTTCCAGCTCTCCAGTTCTAGCTCAGATACTATTAATAAGTAACCAGATAGCACTGAACAAATACATTGTAAGAAAGACCCAAAATTTATGCATTTTAGATATTGAAATGAGTATCATCAGTGTACATTGCATCTGCGTTATCACTTTGCATACATTTGATTACTGACAAGTGCTCTTTCCTCACAGGAGAGGTACACAGCTATATTCACCTTTCCCCGTATCTCTGCCTTCCTTTTCAAGCATGTGCCTACTGTCAAGAATTTAAAACAGAATCATGAAATAATCCAAACACCATCTAATTGACTTGACATATAACAGTGTGTGTATTACTTTCTGGTATAAAGCTAATTTCACTCTCCACAAAGCATCTCTGAATTCAGCCCAAATGACTCTTCTGAAGAATCTGAATTGTCTCATGTTTCAGAAACATTTATTTAGCCACTGATATCTTTATGTACTTATTCAGGACACTCTTCTGGTATAGACCAAGACATAGCTCTAAGGCACTAGAGGAAATTAAGTCCAAAGTTACTGGTCAGATTGCACTTTCCTGGTAACTTTATACTTCAATCTTACAGCACAGAAACATTTCAATTTTGGATGGATGTATGATTTAAAATAATGGTGAGGGGCGGGGTGGGAGGCTGAGTTGTTCATTTACTCAATTCCTAAAGACTGGACCCCTATAATAATTTTGACACTTTTCAGTTAACATGTTTATAGTCAATCTTAAAATATCATTTCAGGATTCTTGCTACTCCACTTTTTTGTTTTGATATGGAAAAGTTTTAGCTAACTTAATAGATTGAATATTAAGGTAGTTGTAGAAGCAAAATAAGGTGTTCTTTTAAGATTTGCTTTTCCTGTAACTCCTTGTTTAAGGTGAAGATTATCTGACTCTGACCAGTAACTTCATTAACCTAACGAAGTTACCGTGCCAGGGTGAATTTCCAATGTATATGGCCTATCATGTGTCTGTGACTTGGAAATAGAACTGGAATTGTATTTACATATCAAAGACCACTAGGGATGAGATAGTGGCTAAAAAGGATATAAAAAGGGAAATGCTGAACAAAGGGCACAGATATTGACCAGACTGGTTTCTGGCATGCCCGTCCGCTCGCAAGAAAAAATTTTATTATTTTATCCGAATTCTGTGTCTCTGTGTATTTCTTTCCGAGATTTCTGCAACAGTTTTTTGAGGCAGGGTCTCGTTATGTAGTCCAGGCTGTCCTTGAACTATGTAGCTGAAGCTAGCCTCAAACTTGCAGTGATCCTCCTGCCTCAGCCTCCTGAGTGCTAGGACTACAGGTGCGCACACTACTACTGGTAACCCCTGCAGTTAGGTTCTAGCATCCTACCCAGCATACAACGCAGGCCTGAGAAATAAAACTAAAAGACAGAACTAGGAGAGTGGGGTGCCAGGATGACCAATGCCGGTGTAACCAACAAAGGCCCTGGCCAGTCCCAGGCACTGACTTTTATTGGGATAAAGGCAAGCTACATGCAGTTTCTATGGAAATTAAGGGAAACAACGCTCGTAAAGGACAAGACAAAGCATTCTCGAGTTAGGAACAAAACAGACAAAATATATGGTTGTAATTAGAACATTGTCCTTCTAGTCAGGCTTCAGTTGTGGAAACAGAATTTGGGTATGAGTTACTCTGACCTCAGCACATAGGCTTCAGCCAGACTCACTTCTATAAACAAGCCAAGTGTGGGGTTGACTCTTCACAGCTGCTTTGGGCATATTACAGCCTCCTGTACACCACACCTGGCTAAAGCTAAAATTCACATAAAAAGAAAATCCTCATCCCACTGGACAAAAAGATGAAGGGACTTTTTTCCTAGCATCTTGTAAACAAAGAGATTAAGGAAAACTGAGTTAAATGATTTTCAACCAAGAATCATTCATTTTGCTAATTATCATTATGACAAAGACAGTACGGACATACTGCTACTCAAAATGTGTGTTTCCGAGACACTCCATGCTCCACTACAGCAAAAGGGAGTATCAAGACTAAAACAAAGAATCTGGGAAATGAATGTGACCGAGTTCTATGCATCAGGGTGAGGACTGCCTAGGTGATAGTTGAGCACCACCAAGAGAACTTTCCAACTGGAGGTCATGAAGGGAAAATTGACATACTAACCAAGGAGTGCGATCACGTGTGGACAGTGGTACTGTGAAGAGCTTAGAGCCCTACACCCTGTACTGTTATAGGAGAATGTGGGACTGCTAAGTCAGACACTAAGATGAAGCTATTAATGTTGGGAGTAACAAAAGAGGGTAAATACCATGTGGGCAAGACTAAAAAGCTCTCTCAACTCTAGTCACGAAAATACTGCATGTGTGATATATAAAGATTAAAATATGCATTAGGATAATGAAAAAGAAGTGTGAAGTGCAATTTCCACTCTTTCTAGCAGGGAGTCAATAATGGGTGGATCAAAAGGGAGCAGTATATTCGTATAATGTGCAAATATAAACTCCAAAATTACTAGAAGAGTTCACAGAGGAAGCTTCCTCTGGATGTCTAAATGGTGGTGCATTTTTTTGTCGTGATTTTCTTGATATATATATATTTTTTTGCCACAAGCCTTTTCAAACTGTTTGACTTTTAAAACCATTTGCACATGAAATCTGGGGGTGACAGTGGGAGGAAACAGAAGGAGACAGTGATTTTAAAATGAAAACTAACCTTGCAAAACCACTGAAGGAAAGTGAGCACTCACACTTAAACCCAACCACTCTTTTTATTTTACAAGTAATTGTACACAAAAGTATAGAGGTCAACATTCACTTACAAAATAAGTTTAGTCATTTGTCATAAATACTCTACTGATGTAATAGTAAATTCATTTTCCCATCTCCTCATCCTTCAGGGTTCTGCTTCTCAGAAAGCTCTGCAGAGGTAGGTCTGCTCCGGATTCTTACTCTTTTTCTTTTTCTTTTCTTTTCAGAAACAGGTGATTTTGTGTCTTGTGCTTTTTTCTTTTTCTTCAAACAACTAAGAGGATTGGGGCCACTTATTTTCTTGCGTTTTTTTCTTCTTCTCTGCTCAGGATTTTTCATTAAACCCTGTTCTTCTTTGAGTTGCTTTATACTTTCTTTCTCATGCACTGAGACAAGCTGACCCGACTCCACTGCTTTAACAAAGGCAATTGTTTTCGGAGACGGTCTGTCCAAGACTATAGTGTTCTGAATAATAAACATGAGAGGAATTCCAGGCTTTTTCTTTACTTTCACAGATAAATTCTGATCCTATTAAAAAGAAAAATAGAATTATTTAGATTAACTATGTCAATTAAATTGCCTTAAATAGGTTCCTTGAAGATGGTTGTATTAAGAAGAGAAGATATCACATATTTTATTTTTCAAATCAGTATGTAACACTAAAGGTCTCTCTTCTCTTGTGTCCCAATCAGTTAAAAACCTACAAGAGTCCATTCCAGTGCTACAGTCTTAAAGGAGATGAGTCACAACTTTTGGAGAAATAGTATGAATTACACAAACATGAGAAAATAGTTATGAACACAGAATATTAAATCTTTGCTCATCTTCTTGATGAACCCTAAAACAAATCACCACATCTCTGTCAATCAGTTCTCATTCTCCAAAAAAACCTTCAGTTACTATGAAGACACTCAGCATACTTAAAGAGTCTCTGTTCATATTCTCTAGAGACAAATGCTTTTATTGACTGCAAATTAAAAGCTAAACATTTAACAAATCACTTCCACTTAATAATTTTATGATTATCAGTAGCTTCATATGAAAAGTACACAGAAATGGTTACAGTAGAGTAGCACCTGTGTTGCCACGAAATAATGGTGAGGATTTCCCTCTTCAACCATGGAAAGCAGACAGTCTGATCCACTCACTGCATTCTTGAAATGGGGACAGTTTCGAACTTGGCATTTTTGTGCAATTAGTTTTGCCCCATATAAGTCTTTTCCCAACGTTTCTAACTCCTTTAATACACATCTGGAGAGGAGAAAAAAAAGGCTATTAGTGGCCAATAATTATAATAGAGTTTTTTTGTTTACATAAAGCAAGTATAAAACAGAATACTCAAGTTTTTTAAATGTAAAACTATCCTACTGTAATGTGAATTTGTCATATGGTAGCCATTTTACTTTCAAAAAAAGACTTGGAAAATGCATGTACCAAGTAGAAAGACCAATTATGAATGCTAAAATTTACTGAGCACATATTATGTGTCAGGCAGCATGACTGCTCTTCACATAAATTCTTAATCTCAAAATATCACAAGAAAATAGGTGCTTACTTTATAATTATCCTTATTTCGGAGCACCTCACTTTGAGAGATTTCAAGTAACATGCTCAAATGCAAACTAGTAAGTTATAGAGCTGAAACATGAATCCAACTAGTTTGACAACAGGTTCCTTACACCAGCTACAAGACAATAAACTTCTACATTAAGCACAAACACGAATATTTTTAATTCAGAAAAGTAAAATTTCTCAGTTTCTCATCAAGTTGTTTAAAAATAATCACCATCTCTTTTCAATCTGCATTTTCATATTAATATAAGACAGTATTTCTCAACAATATCATATATAAATAACCCACCAGAATGAGATAATGATATTAAACTGTATTAATTTCTAGCTCCTCTCTGACCCCCAAATCTGCACCTGTTATAGAGCCAAACACAGCCAATCCTCCATATCCTTGGGGAAAGAAATGGTTCCAGGACCCCCCCAGACAGTAAAATCCGGGAATGTAGGAATTGTTTTCTCTAAACTAAAACCTCAGTTTAAACTCAGGTTTAATTGAAGTGTTGGCACTTTGCCATAAATAAGTGGGTTTTGGGTTGCAGTTTGGGCACTCCTCTGTAAAAGGTTTGCCATCACTGCTCTAGACCTAACTACTAGTGGCCAAGAAATACACTGAACTGAAAAAGGATTCAATTCTTGAAAATTGATAGAATACAGTATGCTCTAAAATAACCCTTCATAGCCAGGGATTTAGCTCAGTGGTGCTGCCGCCTGCCCTGCAAGTGTAAGGTCCAGAGTTCGGTCCCCGGTACAAAATAAATAAATAAATTAATTAATTAAAAAAATAAATAAATAAAATAAACCTTCAGTAAGGGGGTAGGGTGAGCAATACTGTACGACTGGCCATGTTGGTAACTGCAAAAGCTGGGTGATAGATGCTCCACTAAATTATTCTACTTTTGGGTTTGAAAAACTCCAGAAGTTCTTGAGGAAAATGAAAAGCTGTAAAATATGTGTTCATGTAGTATTTTCAACCTTCTTTTATACCATAGCACTATCTATTAAAATGTCAATATTTCCAAGGCACCCAGGGGTACAGGGACAAACTGTAGCCAGAAACAACCAATTCCGGGGTACAGGTTAGTAAAGGCCTTGTTGGGCAGCACCGAAGGTTAAGTGGATCAGAATCTTAACTATATGTACAGTCCAGTGAGGCACTGCTGGAGGAATTCTGAATAAAGAGAATTGTTCATGGAGTCATGTTATATAAGAAAAGCAAACTATCAGCATAACATATATATATCGAAAGCCACATGCAAGTCTGTAAAGAACTCAATGGACGCTAAGTACATGTTAGTTGCTTACTTGTGAGTAGTATATTGAGTTATTGTAATTCTTTTTTTTGCCTTTTTAAAATAAATATTCTACAAGGAGAAAAAAGTACTAAATTTCTTGATAGTTCATGATCTAACCTCAATTCACCTTTCTCCTAGTTTCATTTCCAATCATACTCTGTGCAGTAACCTCTTCCCCAGGCATTCAACGACTCCATTTGATCAACAAGTCTCCAAAACAAGGAATGTCACTGTTTTCTGTCATTCCAAATAGTCCTTCCCTCAGAACAGAACAAAAGAACGGGCTCAGATGTTATCTCCTCTCTGAAATCTTCCATAATTCCCTCCTCCCTCCTTTACCACCACCACAATGTTCCATCTCAAGTGTTCTCACACCAGGATGAAGTGGGGAAACATTAGGGCTGGGATTCTGTTCTGGTATCCCCAACGGCTGCAGCAGCGCTTGGCATGTGGTTGGTATTTAACAAAGACAGTTGAGTAATAATAAATGGCCTTGGGCAAATTTCTTAATCTCCAGTTTTTACTTCTTTTCTTGGGAATTGAAGATGCTACCTCACTGGGCAGTTGTGAGGCTTGAAATTTTTTGGTTTAAACTGGGAAAAGTAGAAGGCTTGGTTTTAGACACTGAAAACTGCTCTGGATACACTACACACCTCAACCGAGCTATCCGAAGCTCTGAGATTAACTTGCCCAAAATCAGAGGGGTGGCGAAGCTGAGACTACTATTCGAAGTCAGGTCCCACAGCCCTTGTTCCAATTGGCCAGGCTAAAGACACGTGATGCACCTGCCTCCACAACCCTTGTTCTAATTGGCCGGCTAAAGACCCCTGTCGCATCGGGTCTACTCGGACGGAACCTGGCCAACTTCCTCAGGCCAGCACTTGTCAGTCAACTCCTAGGGACGGGGCACCGGCACGCCGCGGGTCCTCCTAGGGCTGGAGCAGCGGCCCGTCCCCGCCACTCCCGTCAGACGCCCGGCGCCCCGTCCCCGCCCGTGGGCCCACCTGGTCGTGCACAGCTGCGCCTCCCCCATCAGGTAGCGGGGCAGCTGCTCCCGCAGCTGGATGCGGCCCCGCAGCGCCGCCTGACAGAAAGTGCCGTCCAGGAGAATCTGGTACGGCTCCCGGACTCCGAAATTATTGCGAAAGAAGCCAAGATGCTTCTTGGCGTGTTTCTGCCTAGTGATCTTCATTCTTGGTTAGGCGGACCGAGGCCACCGGGCCAGGACGTGGCCCCACGGCCCTACCTATTCTTTGATACTCGCGGCGCCGGCTACTCCCGGAAGTGAATCTCCCTTGGCCCCGGAAGTAAACGCCCCCCGCGTTCTCCGGCTTCGTCTCTCTTTCCGTCACTTCCAAGAGAGCCCAGGCTCTTGACCCCTGTGCGCGCCCTTTAAGAGGTGAGCTCCTGGGACCGAGCCTGCGCCTGCGCGGAAAAACCTCTGGGGAGCGCGATTTCGCGCGGGCGTCCACGATTTCGCGCGGGGAAGTAGGAGCGCAGTCTTGAGCTGGATTCGTTCAGCTTTTATTTGGTACGTAGCAAACCTTTAGGAAACTGGCGACCTAAAGATCATCAGTGATCATGTCGAACCTTTATGTGGTCCCGAAACTGTCCAAAGCGATTTCCCCTACATTATTGCCTTTAATGTGTGTAACTGAGTGAGGTAAGAAGAGGAGCTGATGTTGGGGAGCCACGACTGAGGCATTTAGTCCTGGTTGCTTTACTAAAACACGTGGTCCGTTGGTGTCTGGAACCAAGGTCGCCTGCCTGAGGTTCAGTGATCTCACTACATGATAGGAATTCACCCCACTCAGAAGCCGAATGTCAGAAGGAAGGGCCCCACTATTTTGCGTAGCCTCCTCTCCTCTAATCCATACTACACATCGATCCAGGAGGGTTTTGGAAGAGCTGCGGGGGCTTTGTTTTCTAACGGTTCTGAATCCCTGAACTTGAGTCCTGGGTCTGCTGGGATCCCTGGGTGTGCTTCACTGTAGTCAGCTCCTCGGAGCGTTTGGTGAGGCCCTCGGTCTTACACTACAACCGTGGGCAACTCAAAGAGAGATGCGCAGCTTCCTTGCTATCAAACTGGCTGCAGGTCTAGCTTTTCAAAGACCTTCTTATGTCCATAGTTCCTGAAATAAAAAAGCCACATTCTGCGGGAATATCAGGAAGGTACAAAGCTGATGGATATTTTAGAAATTACTTGGTCAAGTTGATTAATGACCAGTGAATCAGAGAATTTCGAGTTCCCCGGTGATTAACTGGAGAATTCACTTTAAGGCAAAATAAAGGATGGGAAGTGTGGAATTTTTGTCCTGGCCTAGAATCTGTCCCAGATCCAGTTTTGGCTAAAGATTGAGAGAACCATCACAGAAAAATATGATTTACAATATGACTGAGATGTATTGTTTGCATTTGGGGTTTCATTTCAATATATAGGTTCTGAAATGGAAACTAAGCTCTTCTATGTTAGCTCTGACCAGACTTTCAGCACATCACTTGGATGGCTGCTTTCACTTAACTGAAACATGAAGTTAGGAGTTGGAAGCCATGAAAAATCATTGTAGATTTGGATTTGTGGTCCTTGGGTGTAATTGCTCACTACTTTCTGATTTGAATCCTCTCTCTATCCTTGTATGTCAACCGTCAACTCTGATTATACTCCCACCTCTGACAGAGAAAAAACACCACCTACCCTTGCAAAACAGCTAAAACTTTTTTAAAAGTAGGCTCGCAGGTTTATCTACTTAGCTACTTTACAATAATAAAAAATATGTGGTACAACACTAGGAATTTAATAACATCCTTGCTTATTGTTCTTATTTTAATTTACTAAAACTACAGCATTTTTTTCAAGGCAATTTGCACACTTACCCTTACGGAAACCTGAAAATACCTTATAATAGTGATGACTAAATTTAATTTCTCTATTACTACAGTGTTTCTTAAAGCATGAACCCAGGGTATGTAGAAAAAGCTCTTAGTGCCCTGTTTTGATTCAGGACAAATACTGAGGGAGCATTCTAAAGTATTCTGCCTTAGGGGAAATGTTCTAAGATCTTACATGAGTGGATGCCTAAAACTGTGTATTGTCCCGAACCCCATATATACCTTTTTTTCCTATTCATACATACATACATACCTATGATAAAGTTTAATTTTGTAAATTTGTTACAGGTAGAGATTAACAACAATAATAATAATAAAATAGAAAAACTACAACAATGCACTGTAATAAAAGTTATGTGAACTTGGGCTCTCAAGATATTTTACTGTATTATAAACCTTAGTGACTGCAATATCCAATTTTTTTCTTTCCTTACTAAGTTGAGAACTCTCACTGCTAAGTAACTAATGGGCAGTTGGTTTACACAGTATTTAGAGAGGTAGTGACATTTATTAAAATCACCCTGGGTCATTATTATGCTCATTAGTGTTCCTGGGTGACCTTTTGCAGTAAAGCACACTGTTTATCCAGCATGAGAGTTCCATTAAGTGGTCCACTTAATACATTTTTGTCCAGATTCCAAATGACCTAGTAATGGCAAATCAATATTTGGCCACAGTGAAGGCAAAAGTCAAATATTGCCATTATTGAATGAACTATTTGCATTTAAGTTTGAATTTTAAAATTTGAGAATTATTATAAAATCATTATTAAAAACTGTAATAGACACAGAAAATGTTTTTGACCTTGCAGTGCAGGAAAAATGATGTCTTAGCATCGCTGACCATGAGGATTTTTCCCTTCAGGTCACTACACTGGCCATTTTCCATGCCAAAGAGACATTCACATTCAGCTGGGGTAGATAGAGGATTAATTTAATCTTTAATATTCATCATGTCCTTTATTATATCTGGACCAAGTATAATTTATAATGAGATGTTGTTGTACTTGATTTTTGAGATTTTTTTCCCCTCATGAAATTTTGACGAAGGCAAGTTGACAGGAGAATGATTTATTCTTGAAAGGTGTGGGTAATTCCCAAACAGGATTTTATTCATGAAAGATTCATGGCCTAAGTGGAATTAAATAGGTAAACATTAAATACAGTTCATAAAGGATATTTTGTTTCGTTTCATAAATGTAAGTGTGGTTTTCTTTAATTTTGTAAACATTAGATAATTCATTGATATCTATTGTGATGTTATTCTACCTTATAATCATATCTAAGTATTTATAAACATTTGTAAACATTTGTAAACATTCATTAGCTCAAAGTGAGCATCATGTTCTTTCTAAACTAACTAACATGCTTTCCAAATAAATAATTTAGCTAAATAAATATGTATTTTAAAGCAAGTTAGGTAAACTGCTTTATACTGAGGTCTTTGTACTGAGGATAGGCTCCATTGTAGACTGCTTTACCGATAAAGTGCCATGCATGTTAGAAGGTTTTATTAAGATTGGATCACATTTTCAAGAATAATTTTTGTTTTCCAAATGACAAAAGTAACACCTATTATAACAAGTGAAATAATAAAAAGATGCTCATTCTCTTTCCACTTACCTATAAAGCACATGGTAGCAAATTATTGTATATCTTTCTGCGATGTTCCTATATTCCCATATTTATGTAACATATGCATACATATACATATATATGTAAACATACTCTCTGGCCAGATGCCATGGTGTACATCTGCCATCCCTGCTATTTGGGAGGCTTAGGCAGAAGGATTACAAGTTTGAAGCCAACCTGGGAAACTTAGTGAGATTTAGTCTCAAAAAAAAAAAAATAGTTGAGCCTCAGGATGGAGTTGAGTGGTAGCGAGCTTGCCTAGTGTGTATGATGCCCTGGGTTCAAGAAATTATTTTCCAAAAATGAAATTATGTATGATCACTTTTATATGTCTGGCTTCTCTCACTTAACAGTCCCTGTGGAAATCCTCCCAGATACACAACCAAAGCCTACTGGCAGAGCTCCCATTCATTATTTTCAGTGGTTCCATGACATTTCCCACAAAACCACCGAATATAATAGATATGACACAGCTGTCAATTTCCACTCACTATCTTCTCTCTTATTTATAATAACAGAATCCTGATTTTATTCTGGACACTAACGTGAACAGATATGTGAGTCCATTTTCCAAACCTCTGGGCCAATAGGCACAACTGTATGATGAAGTTGTAGCTGAAGAGGTGTAAGCATACCTGTTATAAGGACTTCTGGGAAGGCGACTAAAGGAAACAGTCCCTTTTGGTTTTTGCCCTTCCTCCATCCTAGTATGGAGGTGTGACAGATGAACTCCAGCAGCCTATTTTGGACGTTGGACCATGAAGCAGTCAGAGAGTTTTATATTGAAAAAATTGTTTGATCAAACCTTCATGTTACGTGGTGTTCACCAACACAATTGCCCTTTCTTTGAACAGGTTCGAAAATCTCATTGCTACATTTTCTTTAAATGGTAGAATGTTTTCAAAGTAAAATGTATCAAATCTTTTACATACTATAGAAGCTATTTTGACATTTGTTTCTTTCAAAAATATAAGAAATTTGATTTGAATTTGTTATGTCTGTGGGATGCATCTCCCGGTGAGGAAAGTGAGTAAAGTAAGAACCCCAGATACTTAGGGAAGGAATAGGAAGGAGATGTGAGTGTCACACAGTTGTCAGTTAAAGAAACCGAGCAGGATTTCTGTGTACTAGCCTTGCTACTACCATTGAGCTTTTCCTTCCAGTCAAATGACAAAGGAGAAACTATCTGTGAGAAAACAAAAGAAAAACAAAGCAGAAGGAAAAACAAACCAGAAACTGTCATTAGAAAAAGGCTTCAAGGGATTTCTGTTTGTCAAGGATATTTCTAAACTGACAGTAGCCAGGAAAATTCCACCATTGGTTTGCAGATGACTCTTGTCTGATGAATATAAAAGTAGACTAGCAAGATTGCTGTAATAGTTGGGTGAAATTGTACAAAGGATACTGCCAAATTAGGTAAATTAAAAAGAATTCAGTGTTTCATTATAACAGATTTGAATAGTGCTCTCCCTGGTCATTTTACTACCACTGTTTACTAAATAAAGGGTGGAAACAAAAATTAGTGGAGAAGAGCAAAAAGCTAAGAAGTATCAGCAGTGAGGAAAATGTTTTACTTTGATAAAGCACATGCTGCCACTGACATTGAAATTAACCTGAAACTGGTAGAGAGGTTCATACTATATGGGGTCATTCATTTTAACCTATCAAAGCATTTTAGAAGATTAATGATTCCTTATAAAATTACTTTAGGTAAGCAAATATTATTACTGTTACTTGAAGGAGTTGAAAGATTGGAAATTTTGTCAGATCATAGTTTTAAAAGGATTTTTTAAAAGATTATTTACATTGAACAAAATGTTGAAGACATCTCTTTCACTCATCGTTTCATATATATTTTTAAGCAGCAGGAGGACTTCAGGGGAGAAACTGAACTCCTGGTGGCAAGAAATTAAATGTGCTTTAAATAATACAGTAGAATATTATTCAAAGTCAAGTATTTATAATTGAATTACACTGATACAAGACAGTAATTACATGATGTTATAAAAATAAAAAATCACTCTTAGAATCAATTTTTTTCAGTGCATGATCACTGTTGTAATATTAGTTGATTAAGTTGTAAATCAAAATGTTGGGACAAAAAAGTCAAATGTCATTTGAAAAATCATTATTTTAGCAAACATTTATAAAATGCCCACATGCTGAGTCCTATGTATAAATGAGTATTCTTTTCTTTTTGTTGGCTCTGCCTTTCCCCCTCTATTGTTCTTTTCAGAAAACTGAGCAAATCACATACCACTGCAAAGTCTAACTTCCCAGTGGCCCATCCACATGGAAAAGGAGGCTCATGACTTACATGGATCCCAATAGAGTACAGATGAAGGCTTCTTGCATTGTTGGGAAGAGTTTTTCTTGTAATAAACAACAAAAAGATGTATATATCAGTTGTTACTGGAAGTTATTTTGAGATAATAATGGTAATCACTCTGTGGCCACAATCAAAATATTGCAAAAAACAGTCAAGAGAATCATAAAGACGTCCAGAGTCCTTTTTCTTTCCCCGTCCCTTCCCTTTTCTTCCCTTCCCTTCTGTCCCTCCCTCCCTGTTTCTTTCTTCCTTCCTCCCTAGATCAGGTCTCACTAAGTTGCTCAGGCTGACCTGGAACTCACAGCCCTTCTTCCTCAACCTCCCAAGCAGCTGGGGTTACTGGTACTTACCATGGTAACCACTCCAACTGAAGGTCTTTGTTTTTGTTTTTCTGTGGTATTACTGGAGACCGAATCCAGGGCCTTCACACTGAGCTCTATCCTCAGCCCATTTTATATTTTATTTTAAGACAGGGCCTCACTGAATTCCTAAATTTCCCAGGAATTTGCAATCCTCCTGCCTCTAGAGGAGCCTGGATACTGCTTCATACCCAGCATGCCCTCCTGTAGACACGCAGTTACCTGACAGGGCAGGGCCTCCTCATTTGCAATAATTAAAGCTGATTTTTCCTGTTTACTAGTTTGTTGTTGTTGTTGTTACTTTCAGCTCAGCACACTTTTGAGGGAATCTTCGTCAGATTTAGGCAAAGTACTTCTAAGCTTATGCTACAAATGAGAGTATTACCTGCATAATACCTTGCTTTAATGGTATTTAACATGCTCTGCTTGTGTTCTTTTCTTGTCTTTGACAAAATTGTAAACAGGTTGGGATGCAGATGGAACTGTTGCTACCTGCTGCATGATCCATGATCTCCCAACAGTATCTTTCCTGCTTGACTTAAAAATCAAGCAAAATCTTTAGTGTCTTCAACCAAATTAGTTTAACTTGAGGTTCTCCCTATTTACATATTTGCTATGTTTGGATATGGGTCCCCCAAAGGCTCATGGGGTAAAGGCTCATTGGTCACAGCTTGTGGTGCTGTCAGGAGCTTTAGGAATTGGGTTTAGTGAAGGAAGTGAGGTCATTGAGGGTGTGCCCTTGAAGGACATAATGGGACCCTAGCCTTTTTCTCCTTTCTCTCTGATTCCCAACTGCTGTGAGGTAAACAGGCTTCCTCTGCCATGAGTCTCTACTGTACACCTAAAGTAACAGGGAAATTGATCATGGAACAAAACCTCTGAAACCATGAGACATAATAAACCTTTCCTCTTTTTAAGTTGTTTATCTCAGGTATTTTGTAACAGTGACTGAAAGCTGACTACCACAATGTTGCTTCTTCCGACTTTGCTTATGTCTTACACCAAGTTAGTTAATTATGACACCACCATATATTTCCTTAGGGAGGAGGAAATGAGACAGGTACAGATCTTTCCTCCTATTTCTTTTGAGTAAGAGTTTCTGATCCTTTCTTATGATGAGTAGTGTCATAGGGTAGAGTACCTAATTTTCTCTAGATCTGGCTCCTTGTGACTCCCTAACAGAGCGGCTCATCTGATGTTTGGGGAGGCACCATAACCATTGCATAAAAATCTGTCCTTTTCAAGGGAACAGATGATGGCAATAAACTGTTACTCTTTTTCAGAATAAAAAAATACTTATCAGTGCCCCTTTCCCAGAACACAATTTGCACAGAAAAGAATGTGCAACTCTGTGGCAATCTCTGCTTAAAATTTCTTTGTTTGAAAATGGTGCTTGTTTAGTTTGTAATAGCTACCAGAGAGGTAGTGTATAATAGCTACCACATCAGCTGCAGGTCAGGTATGCACAGGAATAGGGAACAGCAGAGTCAGATTAGTCTCCACGCTGAGGCAGAAACAGATGCCAAGATCGTCCTACAGAAGTTGGTGTCATGCTCCTGGTCTTTGTGCTCCATCACTGCCCAGTGCAGGCCAGCACGGTCAGATAAATGCTCAAAGGCAGCTCGCCCTCCACAGAGGTCTAACTGCAAGCAACAACTGAGTAGGAAAAAAATGACGTTCAAAAAATCCTTCGGCTCATCTGAATACTGAATAGGAATAAAGTGACATTTAAAAAATGTGTTTGGGTCATCTTTAGTGTCTTAATTCTTGCATTTTGTTGGCTTGAATGGGGCTTGAGTAAGCCGTCACACTGGCTGGTTCTGAGGCATAGATAGAGCCGGCACAGGGTGGCATTCAGTTGGCTGTGTTTTCCTAGTGGGCAGAGTTGTTATGCCACACAAGCAAAATGAGTCAGACTGTTTTTTCCACTTTTTCTCTTAGGGATGGCAGGCTCTCCTCTGCTTCCTGTCCCCTGCGGTATTGACACGTGGTCAGGGCCCACAGCTTGCTTTGGAAGGCTCTCACCAGACTCTCTTATTTTGCCTTTAACAAATTTTGAAATATTTCCAGAAAATATAGGAGTGTGCTAAAAATTTTTGTTTTTGTGACAGAGAATGAAGAACATATTATTGGGAATAGTGGAAGAATTTATTTTATATAGTATTGCTTCTCAGCCTTTTGGCTAAGATCAAGTGTATTTTATTGAGTAAAGGAATATACACAGTGAAATTAATGCTTACAATAGTAAACTGCCTGCTTGAGGGAGGGCAGAAATATAATTTAATGATTGTGATCACTTGTCATTGCATGAGGGAATATATTCAGTATATTCAGCATTCTGATTTACTACATTATTTCCTTTCTTCTGCTTATTTTAGGTTTATTTTGCATTTTTCCTGCTAGAACCTTGAAAAGGGTACATAGATTACTGATTTGAGATATTTTTCTTGTTGTTTTCTCACAGGTATTTAGCTATAAATTTCTCTCTTAGCATTACTGTAGGTATGTCCCACAAAAAATTTTTTTTGCAGTCAGAAAACATTGCTTTTTATTTATTCATTGAGCCCTATACTCATGGCTTTGACTTGATATTATGATTTATGCAGTGTTAATCCAATTACATTTTAAATAGGAACACAAGTAGTTAAATATATACATTGTGCAAAATCACATTCTATGTGATTAAATATCTCAGTTTTTCAAGAATGTTCACCAAACAACACAGAACACAATCCAGCCATTATGCCATTGAAATGCTATTTTTTTAGTTTCATTTAAAATTTTTTTATTGGTTCTTATTAATTTTACAAAATATTGGGTTTCAGTGCATATTTTGTAATCTCCCTCATTATTCTTCTTTATACTTTCTCTTTGTCCAACAAATTGATCTTTTATTTTCTATATTCATCCAGTTCAGTTTTGTTTATTTCTTTATTTTTGTTTGTTTCTTTCTTTTTGGTACTGGGGATTGAATCCTTAGGGATATGGCAAACCAGGCACTTAGTGAGGCATACCCCCAGTGTAAGACCGAGGGCCTTACCAAACGCTCTGAGGAGCTGACTGCAGCGAAGAACACCCGGGAGGGAACACACCGGACAAGTTGGAAAAGTAAAACAGACCTTTATTAGTCTGGCCAGACGGCACCCTCCAAGCAAACAAGCTTAGAGAGGCCCCGAGCTCAGGGGGTTGGAAGGTTTTATAGGGGCTGCAGGGAAGCTTAGCAAGCAGCACTACAGAAGTGGAATTTTTGCAGTTAGGGGACGGTTAGGGGAGTTTGCAGATGGTTAGGGGAGTTTGCAGATGTTCTGTACTTATCTTACTTATCTAACAGGATGTTCTTTTCACAGAAACAATGGTACATTCCATGGTGTCTTAACAGATAAACAAGTACATTCTGGGAGCTCAGTGTCCTTTAGTGAACTCAAAACCCACAGGGACAAGATGGAGGGTTTGTAACAAGATGGCACTACTTGTGCTAAGTCTCATCTGGGTCTTACACCCAGCTCTCAAAGTTGGTTCTTTTCTTTTTCTTCCTTTCTTCTTTCCTTTCTTCCTTCTCTTCATTCTTTTATGACTCATTTTAAAATAATTTTAAGTATATTTCATTAATGCCGATTAATTTTACAAAATATTGGGTTTAGTGTAGTATATTGGGTTTAATGTAGTATATATCATGTTTTGATCATCCTCATTCTCCCTATTGCTCTCCTCCCCACCCTTATCTCCTTCCTGTAGTCTAATAATAGTGTCCCTTGTAATCCATGCCATTTCTTTTTTTAAAGATTCCACATTTTAAGAAAAACACGGAATAGCTGTCTTTCTTGGTCTGGCTTATTTTGCTTAATATGATGATCTCCAGTCCCGTCCATTTTCCTGTAAATGACATAATTTCATTCTTCCTAATGGATGGCTAATACTCCATACATGTTTCCCTTATTAATCCACTGATGAACAACCAGGCTGCTTCCATATCTTGACTATTGAGAATTGTGCCTCAATTAGAAAGGATATGCAGTTATCCTTATAGTAGGCTGACTAATTTCTTTAGGGATATACCAGAGAGTAGTATAGGTAGCCCATTTGATAGTTTTATTTTTGGTTTCTGTGAGAAAACTCCATACTGATTTCCATAGGGGCTGTAGTGATTTGGTAGTAATTTATATTCTCACCAACCATGTAGGAGGGTCCTTTCCCCTTCACATCTTTGCCAGTATTTATTTCTATTTATTTATTTATTTATTTATTTAATTGTTTGGGGTTTTTTTAGTATTCTTGATGATAGTCATCCTGACTTGGGTGAGATGGAGTTTCAGTGTTATTTTGATCTGGATTTCCCTGAAGGCTAAAGATGTTGAACATTTTTCATATATTTATGGGCCATTCTTGCTTCTGAGAAGTGTCTGTTCAGTTCATTTTCCTATTTATTGATTGAGATTTTTAAGAGGGGGTTAAGTTTCCTAAGCTGTCACTTCACTCTGGTAGTTGTATCTCTTGCTGTGCAGAAACTTTTTAATTTGATATAGTCCCAATTCTTGATACTTGCCATCATTTCCTATGCCTTTCAAGTCCTATTTAGGAAGTCTTTGTCTATGCTGATAGTTTCAAGTGTTTTCCCTGTTTTCATCCAGCAGTTTCAAAGTTTCAGCTCTTATGTGTAGGCCTTTGATCTGTTTTGAATTAGTTTTTATATAAGGTGAGAGATAGGTTCTAGTCTCTCTCTTTTGCATATGTATATCCAGTTTGCTGAGCACCAAACAGGCTGTTTTTTCTCCAGTGTATATTCTTGGCCCCTTTGTCAAGAATCAGATTGCAGTCATTGAGTGGTTTTGTTTTTCTGTCTTCTATTCAATCAGTCTGTGTATCTACTTTTTTGGTCAGTACCATGCTCTTTTTGTTACTATAGCTTTGTAGTATAGTTTGAAGTCAGGTATTGTGACACCTCCAGCCTTACTCTTTTTGCCTAGGATTGTTCTGGCTATTCTGGATCTTCTTTGTTTCTGTATATATTTTAGTAGTCTTTTTTTCTAGTTCTCTGAAGACTGTCAGTGGAATTTCAAAGGAGACTGTACAGATTCTATAGATTGCTTTTGTTAATATGACCATTGAAATAATATTGATTGTGCTGATCCATGAACATGGGAAGTCTTTCTATCTTCTATTGTCTTCTATCTTTCTTCAGTGGTCTGTAATTTTCATTGGAGAGGTCTTTTACCTCCTTGATTAGGTCAATTCCTAAGTCTTTTATTTTATTTTTAAATTTTTAACAGCTATTGTGAATAGAATAGTTTTCCTGATTCTTTCCTCCTTCGTTTGTATTGGTATATAGAAAAATCTCTTGATTTTTCATTGTTGATTTTGTATTTTTTTCCCTTAATTTCTTTTAGTTGTTCTTTTAAAGTAGGTATGTTAATGTTCCTTATTTCACTTAGCATAATGTTGTAAGTTTCATCCTGGTCATAGCACATATAAGAATTTAATTCCTATTTAAGGCTGAATAACATCCCATTGTATGTATATACCACATTTTCTTTATCCACTCACTCACTAGTGGTTATTTGAGTTGATTCTACCTTTTGGATATTATGATTAATGCTGCTATCAATACTGATATATAAATATCTGTTTGAGGGCCAGGGATTTAGCCAAGTGGCACTGCACCCTCCGTGAAAGCACAAGGTCGTGAGTTGGATCCCCAATACCAATCAATCAATCAATCAATCAATAAATATTTGTTTGAGTTCTTTTTTTCTATTCTCTGGCATATATACTGGAAAGAGAAATTACTGAATTGTTTGGTAATTCTTTTTTTATACTTGATCTTAGCCAAAAGGCTGAGAAGTGACTGGTAATTCTTTTTTTAATATTGGGTAGTTTCTATCATTTACTCTCCATTTCACTGATTTTCTTTTCTGTTTTCCTTTTCATTTTGCCATTAAGCCCTTTCATTGGGTTTTTGGTCTCTGTTGTTTCATTTTTAAAGTTCTAAATTTCCATTTTATTCTGACATATCTATCTTTCATATCTTGGGTAACACTTTGAATTTGTTGGCTGAGTTGTATTTTTATTTGTTTCAAGTGTGTTTGTAATTGCTTATTAAAATATTTTACAATGCTTTAGTATCTTTGTCACATAGGCCTAAATTCTCTTGGTTCCCTGTGTTGGCTTCTATTGGTTTGCTTTTCTATCCAGTTTGAGATTTTTTCTCGGTTTTTGATGAGATGATGAATTTTTTTATTAAAACATAGACATTTGGATGTTTTGTTACAGAGCTCTGGACCTCATTGATTTCTTCTTTGGCTGGATTCCCATGAGACAGCTCTGGCAGTAGGAGGGTAGAGGAAGGATTCCTCCTTGCTACTCTTCTAAGAGGGTAAAAATAACAGTGTACCTTACAGTGGACCTACATTGAATTCTTCGGGTAAGGGTGATTCCTTGTTACTGATAGGGTGAGGGGAAGTTCAGGGCCCACTAGGTCTCTTCCAACACCACCTATATGGGAAAGGTAGCAACGTCTCTTAACAAAATTTACGTGTTGCCCACGACAGTTACCCACAGTGAGCAACATTGTCACCATCTGGCTCTGGTGAAATCCTGATTCTCCTCCAGGCCTCTGACATCAATCCACTGGGGTGTGATCTGGGTGTCTCATCACTGTCTGATAGGGATGGAAGTCCAAGCTTCCCACATAGTATCCACGGACTGTTGGGAGAACAAGCTTTTGGCACAACTTTTTTATTGTTGTTTGACGGGCTGTTGGTATTTCCAAGACACTGGAGTTCAACTTCAAAGTCTGAGATCAATGTTTCCAATAGAAAACCTAGGAAATCACCCCTGGGTTGTTCCTTGGGGTCCCTCGCCTGTTTTCCGTCTCTCTCTGAGACTTAATTTTCTTTTGCATGTAATGTCCAGGAGTTTAGTTGTATTTGCTGAAAGAAATTGGGAAAAACCTGTCCCTTCCATCTTTCCAGAAGCAGAAGTACGGATTCCGAGTACGTTTTCAACCTACAGGATTTTCTGATGGAACAGAGAGTATTCATGGCATTCTGGGAAGCTGAGGGCGGAGGAACGGAAAAGGCCGGCTGGACTAAGAACATTTCTTTCTAGAGGTGTGGTAGCTATCTGCAGCTCAGTTTTGGAAAGGCTAAATTGGAGGTGCTGAATGGGCAGATGGACAGGCTGGTGTGTTTCATGGAGAGGTATGGAGAATATAAATTTATATGATGTTTAGAGCACTAAAGACTTGAGATATGTATTTTAAAATTATAGATCCTAAGTCAGCAGGATTTGTAGAGAATGTCTGCATCATTCTTCAGCACTACATAAAATTACTTTTTTTGGTCTTCACTCGTGTATATGGCTACGTGAAAATTATAGCAGCAAAAGGCTTTTAATTTTGGTAACTGATCATAGTCCCCATGTTTTACTTCATTTCTGTATAAACTGAGCAGTAAGAGCCAACTATCTAAAATCGCATAAGACAAGCTACGCAATCCCCGCTTGTCCGTGATTAACAGCATGATGTTGACGAAAACACGCCTCAACTCTGGAGAGTAACTCCACATCTTGAGAAAGTCTACATCTTCCATGGGGCCGAGGTAAGCAACCATGCGCATGCGCCAAATCTTCCGTCCGGAGAAAGGAACAGGGAGGCGTGGCCCCACCCTGGCGGCTCTTCCCGGCCCCGCCCCTCGCCGAACCGCGAGGGACGTCACGGAGCGCTCCTATTTCCGCTTTCGGTAACTCACGTGTCTCTTTCTTCCTGTCCGGCTGGAAAGATGGCGTCCCGCAAGGAAGGCGCAGGCTCTACCGCAGCTTCTTCCAGCTCTACCTCAGGCGCGGTGGGGAAAGGCAAAGGCAAAGGCGGCCCTGGAGATTCGGCCGTGAAGCAAGTGCAGATAGACGGCTTGGTGAGTGGGGCTTCGTGTCCGCAGGCCCACGTGGGGAGCGCAGTTCCCGGCCGGGCCCTGCCGGCCGCTCTCCCCGGCTGAGTTTCCCCTGTGTTTGGTGAGGCTGATCCTAGGCTTTTCCCCAGTGCCCTTCGCTTTCATCTTCGATGTTTGCTGGACAGACACTACAGCTTTCTCTGGCTTCTGTTTCGGCGTTGGGGGCAGAGAAGGGCAACGGAGGCGGAGAGTGACAGAGGCTTGGGGTCTGCTTTGCGCTAAGAGGAGGTTTCAGGAAAGAGCAGGCGGCTGACGTTGGTGTCGAGGAGGATGTAGGATTTCGTTTTAAGCTCTGGCGTGGGGAGTAAGGACCATTCCATTGCTTTCTTCTTGGGCCTTTGACACCTGTAGCTTCGCAAGAGATTTACTTTGTAGCACTCTTTTGAGCCTGGAGTTCAGAGCTGTACCTGAAACCGCATCATTGTTTGCGCTGAACCGCATGAAAGTGCGGTAGAGAATAGCCGTGTACTTAGTGGTTAAGGTGAACGAACTAGGACGTGTATGGAAATCTTGGAAAATAGAATGGTCTGAGCAGGGGAGAGGCAGCTCTGGAGCGAAGCTCTGTTGTGTTTCTAAGCAAAATACGTTTGTTGGACTTCTTACAACATTAACGCCCACTACTTTTACTGTTTTATTCACTGTTAGGACAGACTTTAGACATTTGCAATAAAGCTTTTTTTAAAGTTTATGTAAAAATTGTTTTTGTTGGGAGTTATATTTAGGTGAAAACTATGGGTAATTTCAATCCAACATGCACCTGAGTTTATTAAGCATATATAAACTGAGTATATATATCCTGTTTTTTAAGGAGTCAGTCTTTTCAGCTCTGCCACTTACCAGCTCTGTGACCTTAGCTTTCTAAGCTGTATTTTCCTCACTTGTCAAGTGGGGAGAAGTGTTTATGTTGTAGTTATTGTTTGGAGTAAAGAAAATGACTTATGTGGTGACCTGTAGTAATCATTATTATTTGTAGTTATTATTGAGTTTAATGTCCACAAGTCTACAATTTGAAAAATGCAGGCAAGAGATTAACTTTGGAATGCTTTGCCCTATCCATTTAAGTGTTACTTGCATAATATTTCTACTTTTGCCTTTCACTGGCTCATTGGAGGCAGTTGTATTCAAGAATAAATGACATATTTTAGAGATTCAAACTTAGTTGGTGGGTGGACTTGAATTATACTTAATGTAGTATGTATGCATTTCAGAAGTATTTAAGTCATTTCATAGGAACCTGTTTCTTATTGAATTGCTTTTGTCAGAAAACCACTCTTTGAATTAGTTTCCAGAGTTGAAGGAGGCAACAGGGAGGTGGCATAAATCTATTTGACAGAGGTAATTTATTCAGCGAATGTTTTATGACATTCTTGTAAGGGCAGAATACTGTCTAAAGTGGGATAGTGATCAAAGTATACCAGTAACAGGGTTGTGGGTCTTTTAAGAGATATTGTTGAGTAAGAAGATTGTGTTAGGTGGAAATAGACTGGATCCCTTTAAGTTTCATAAGCAGTTGGTGGGTTTAGGACTGTCAGTAGACTTGTGGTATTCTCTGTTTTGTGGCTTCACGAATTACTAATTTTTATATCAGCTGTCAGAA
This sequence comes from Heterocephalus glaber, assembly GCF_000247695.1. The sequence goes on along the minus strand of NW_004624763.1, from coordinate 15,024,918 downwards.
TTAATTAGTGCTAGTCAACTGGTTAATCCTTTTCATAAGAGATTGATTTATAAATTTAAGTAAATGCTCCTGTGTACCACCTTAAAAGGACATTTTTTATTACCAGGATATTTAGGAAATTAGAAGCTTACCACTGACCCCAGTCAGTCCTTAAAAGGGCAAGTAAAGGCCTTCAGGCTTACTCTTAGATTTATGAAAAGCTCAGTGAATTATCGCTTGTGCACAGCAGGGGGTACGTACCTCTGCTTCTGTTCCCCACCACTTAGGTAAGTATTGACAAGATCAGTTTTTAATAACTTCTCTTGCTCTCTCTGCAGATATCTGTCTGACCTTGAAGCAATTTTAGGCAGCTAGCTTATGATATAATTGCAAGTTTTTTTAAAATATCAATTTCTCATTTTAGTCATGAATATTTCTCAATTACCATAATTCACATAAAAACATTTGAATTATACTTCTGTGTTTTATACTGTGCTAGTTGCAGGTAGTGCCAGTTATTCTGTACATCTTACTGATTTTTCTTTACATGGAGTAATGGAGAATTGTCTGTTCTTTTATAATGTCTCCATGTGGATGTCCTGTGGAAATACCAGACTGGATGTGTCCAGACACAATTTTCTTTTGGTACCCCATATCAAACTTGGGACCTTGTGCTTTCGAGGCAGGCAGTGGAGCCACTGAACTAAATCCCTGGCCCCAGACACAATTTTTAAAAACTCCTTAACTGTACTCTCCTTTTACTTTTTTCCTGTCTGGATTAACAGTGTAATTAGGGATGCAGTATCACATACTGGCTAGGAGGATGCTGAAGATCGACCTGGATTCAGATTCTTTGGGGGAGGGGACCCTACAGGGGATTGAACTTAGGTTCTCCTGTGAATTCAATGTGCACTTTGCCACTCAGCTCACCCCTGGCCCTGGATTCAGATTCTTACTGGAGCAGTTGTCACAGCCTTGAGCAAGTTACTCAAACTTTGTAGTCTTCAAGTTTATCCTTTGTAAAATAGGGTGATGAAGAAGTAGTCACTTCATAAATGCTGTGAGAATGAAATTGCGAGACAGGTAAACTCTCAGATGCTCTCACTGCCTTTGTTCTTATTAATACTACTGATTCTCAGCGCTGCATCCTGAATGATAATTTTATCAGTGTAGGTTGGAATTATAGAGTACCAAGTTGATAATCAGGAAACATGTATTCTAGCCTGCATCCAATAGTAGCTAACACTTCCTGTAATTGTTTTACTCTGAAGTTTAATGATTAACAGTATTCTTTTCAATTTCGATAGCTTATGATTCTTCCCATTATTGTTCTACAGCTGAATCCTGAGGATTCTTACCGGCCAGTTTTTGACCAGTGATCATTCTCCCTAACTTTATTTGCATCCTTTACATTGGCTTCTTTGTTCCCCACCAGTGAATGCTGGAGACCCTCAGGATTTGGCTTTTGGCTTTTCTTACTTAAGAAGCATAATGATCCTGGTACCATAAAAATAAAAAAGAAGTATAATGAAGTACATAAAAGTTCATGGTCTGGAGCTGAACTGCTTGGATTTGAACCTCAGCTCTAAAATTAGCTGAATGACATTGGGCGAGTTTCTTAATCTCTTTGTACCCCGTTTTCCTCATCTGATTTGTTTTGAGGATTAAAATGAATTGAACATTTTGATAACAAGAGTAATGTCTGTGATGTAGTGGGCTATATTTGAGCCTGGTATTTGTAGTAGTTGTAGTAGTAGGGTCTCTTTAAGGTATTTTTAACCCTTCTCCTGGCTTTAAATATTATTTATATTTTGATTCCTCATAGATTTATACTTGTATGTCCTGCCAGATATGGCTCATGTTTGACCACTGCTTGGGTATCTCATAGGCATCTCATTTGGTATTTAACATGTCCAGAGTAGAATTATTAGCTTCTTCCTTTTATTCCCTCGTTGTTCTCAGTCTCCCCCATCTTTATAAATGGGACTGCTACCTGTATGAACAGTTCGAAATCCTAGGTATTAACCTGCCTTTGTTCTCTTTCTGCACTCAACACAAAGCCTAATGGTCCAACCTCCACAATTTATTAACTCTGTGCTTCTCCCCATTTTTTTGCCACTAACCTTATCTACTTAGAATGAAATCCCAGCTTCTTAGCATGGTCTTGAAGATCTTGGTGCTCTTATCTTTTTTTTAAACTGTACTTTTTTCTATGCTCTGATAACAATAACTTGTTTTCTCCACCTGAAATATTTCTTAAATACTTCTTCCTCTTTGGTGGCTACTTTTGATTCTTTCTTCTCAGCTTAATGTCTCCATCTCCAGAAAAACCTTGTCAAACAGTACTGTCAAAGTAGCCTCTTCTCCTGTCTCACCACTCCTTCATTTTCCACAGCCTGTAACAGTTATGCTTGTTTTCTTATTTGGGTTCCTTACCAGCACATACATTTTGGAGGGTAGGGAGAATGCTTTTTCACTTGTGTCCTTAATGCAAAACCTCCTAACTGGTGTAAAGTGAATACATGGTTCCATTTTCTTTTTGTGTAACTCCTAGTTTATAATGTTTTCTTATATAGATTATTTTGGTGATACCTTGAGTGTTCTTTCTTAGCTCTTTTCACTTTGTACTTTTATTCAAACACTTATTGAAAATAAAGATTCAGATCTTAACTTACTTCATTAGACGTTTTCAGTGTTTTTTTAAAAAAATGTATTCAAAGCCCACTAGGATAGTCTTGGTTCTTGCCATTGTGTTCTGATTTATTTTCTACTTTTTCCAAGCTTCATATCAACTGTACATTCTAGCCACGCAGGACTATTTGGCCTTTTTCTTAATAAATCCCACGTAGATTTGCTATCTTGCTTTTGTTCATGAAGTTCTTTTATGTGAAATTCTTTTCTCTCATTAACACATGTTGAATAAAAAAATGACTCAGTAGATTCAACTTTTTTGTAGTTGCTAAGTCTGTATTAATTTGAATTTATATGCTTCATATGTGTTCCATTCTTAGCTCATTTAACAAATAATTCGTGGATTAGCTATCATATGCTAGTGGGTAAGATGGATACAGTCCCCACCCTCATGGCCATTCTGAGCCATGAATAGATGTGAATGAATCCAGAGATTAATTTCATGCTGTATTTAGGCTAATGTTTGATCGCATTTGTTCCTGGTACATAAATAATGGCTATGACTAATTTTTCTTCTTTTACTTTTCCCTTCCTTTCCTGCTTTAATCATAGTTCATCAATGCTTTCATAATATTTCCTTTTTCTTAGTACCAGGATAGTCATATGTTCCCGTATTGAAAATTTCAACTATCTCCGTAACTGTGTTTTAGTCTTAGCCATCACTTTCTTTCCTCAGCCATCACTTTCTTTCCTTTTGAAGTTAAAGAACTCCGTATTTTTAGTTTTTCATTCTTTCCTAAACTCTACTGCTTTTAGAATCTCCCACCACCAATTCCCTGAATTAAATTTTCAAAAAGATCTATTATGACATCAACAAAGAACTGTAAATGATATTAAAGTATCCGTCAAAATAGTGTCTGTTTTATGTAATTTAACCACAAAATAAACATTGTTACCCATCATTCAACTAGAAAAATAGATCATTAAAAGTGTCTTTGAAGCCTCCCTTTTTTCCCCTTTTCTCATCCTTTCTCTTGACCCTTTGCGAATCACTTCATGAGCTTTGTTCTCATGCTTTTTTTACAGTTTCACTTTGTAGAAAATTCCTAGTTTAGTTGGATACCAAATGAGGAGAACTGGGACAACATGTCCACATCAGATGGGTTGAGTGCGCAAGTCCTGGAGATTCAAAGCAGTCAGGACAAGGTATGAGTGCTCGTTGTCCGTCACGTGTTAGCTCTCGTGCGGTCAGTGGGGCTCTTGTTGCTGCCTGACACTGTTGCGTGCTGTTGGCTTTGCCCCTCACACTAGCGCGTCAGCTTCCTGACCACAGGACCCGTGTGAGGTCTGTGTAATGCACTGTTGCCGAGCGTCTCCCACGGGAAGAAATGGTTCTGTGGCAGTCTCCTTGGAAATGAGTCACGAGGGGAGATGGAGTAAATGCTTTTGAGAAATGAACTGGATGTTGATGACAGAAGAGCACACAGTGGAGGGTAGGAAACGAGTTAGCTTTCTGAGCTTGCTCATTTTTCTTTTTACTTGTCGTTTTTGTCTCTGTAATAAAAATCACTGCTGTTAATAGCTGAGCACCTAGTAGTTAAAAGACACTGCACAGGGCCGTTTAGCTAGATTTTATCTAATCCTCACAACAACTTAGGGTAGATGTTATATCCGCCTTACGTGATGGCTATGTAGATCTAACATGAGCATGTTGGGGGAATGTGAGCTGGGATGAAGAGTTTAGGCTTGTGAAAGGGCTTATGCTAAACTAATGCATGTATCACTATAATCTTCATAAAATTTGTGAAACTGTACAGTAGATAACAGCTTATTAAATTGGATGAAATGGAAGCTCTTGTCTGAAATCCTAGTCTCAAATAGAATAGTTTGGCCTTTTAATAGTTTAACAACGAAAACATTATATAACTCTTTTTGTTTTCTGGCTTCAGTGGAGAGTGAGTGAGTTGTTTCACATGTGTGAATTTTTCAGTCATAATTTGAAACTCAACCACTAAAACTTTACATTTTAGCCATCTTCATTATAAATCCTTCTGAAATATATTACATAAGTTTCTGCCTTTTTAGTCAGAGGACATTGAACATAGTCTGCTTGTGTTTTGATGGCTTAGTATTGTCAGTAATAACATGTTTTTATCCCGTACTGGGCAGTAGTACTCAAGAATGCTCTGGGAGTCGAGAGTGGTGGGATGCATGCCTGTAATCCTAGCATTCGGGAGGCTGAAGCAGGAGGATCACAGTGAGTTTAAGGCCAGTCTGAACTACATATTGAGACCCTGTCTCAAAAACTTGAAAAAAATTGGGGGGGGGGTTAATTTGTATAATATCCCCAGTCATTGAATTTAGCTACCCTGAGTAGTTTATCTTTTCAGTTGTTTATTTTTTGTTATTGTCAACTTTATCTGTCTCCCACATTATTGATTTCTAGCTTTTTATTTGCTGTGGATGAAAGACTAGTTTATCAGTCTTGTTAGAGTTATTTCTAACCTTAGAATAAGTACACTCTTAACTGAGGATTAAATTAAATATGCAGTCTGATCTCTTGACTGCTTAGTTTCATTAAATAATAGGCAAGTAAGTATTCTTACTCATAAATAATAACTTACTATAGTAGAAGAAAAGAGTTTGCTGTGCATTATTATATCTTAGTAGCTGCAGAAGCTGAAAGGGTTAGTGCTATCTGGATTAGAACATGGTTTACACTCACAGAAGTCGAGTGGCTTTTCAGCAGTATAAGGCAAATAACCTTAGAGCTTGAACTCCGGTCACATCTTGCCATTTTGATCCATTCTTTCATTATCACAGCTGCTCCATTCATTTTGAAGACTGCATAAATACTTTTTATGTGCAGATACTGTTAGAAGTTTTATTTTACAGATGCTTCTTGGCTTGCAGTGGGGTTACTTTCTATAAAGCCATTGTAAGGGGAAACTACTAAGTCACAATCACATCGGATACACCCAACCTGCTGAACACCCTAGCCTAGCAACACAGCCTGCTGGAGCACTGTTTGCTTTCGGGATGGCGAGGCTGAGTGGGAGCCAGAGCTCACTGCTGTTGCCCAGCATCGTGACAGAGTACCTCCATGGCACATCACTAACTCGTGAGGAGGAGATCCGATTCAGATTCCCAAGTTTGGGGTCCTCTTGCTTTTGCTTCTCACTGTGTTCACAACATTGTAAAGCTGGAAAGCAGTAAATGGAACCATCATAAATCAGGACCATCTTTAAACTATAGCATTGAAGCCATACGATACAGTGTCGTGACCATTATTATTCCCATTTTACAAATGAAGAAACTCAAGTACAAACAGATCATGCGACTTGATTAATATTAAAATGGGGAAAATAGAAATTAAGGTGTTTACAAAATAATCCAGTGTTCCTTGTTCAGGTGTTTGGAAATGTATTTTCCAAAAGTTGGGTCTCTTAACTATAGTCTGATTTTCTCACTTTTACTTCATTATGTCTGTCTGACAGTTTCTTAAATGAAAGCTTTTGAAAACTACTTTTAGAAGGCCATTCTATACAATGATTGCATCCAGTGAACTTTAAATAGGAGTGCAGTGTGCAGTGCAGTGCAATTTACACATCCATCTGTTTGATGGCAAACAGCACTGTTTTCATCAAATGGGAAGGGTTGAGATGGGTACGTGTATATGGCAGAGTACTGTGCTATATTCTTGTTAGCAATGGTACTGAGCTCATGCACACTGGAAAAAAACTGGACTCAGAAAAATAGGGTGAATTAGTATTAGTCAAAATCTGAAATTTTTTTTTTGGTACCAGGGATCGAACTCAGGACCTTGTGCTTTCGAGGCAGGTGCTGGAACCATTGAGCTAAATCCCCAGCCCTCAAAATTTGAAGTGTTTTTAAACCTTTGAGTGTGAACATCAGCTATGTTTTGGCATAAAATTTTAAAATTTTATTTTCTCTCCAAATAGTAAATAGTCCCTAAATGGCAGAGGCATTCATTATATCCTGATGATTATGTGAGGTTTTTCCTCTCTATACTTTCTATACCATCTCCTGTCTTAGTTTCATTTGATATGCGTGGTAAAGGATTACTTATGACACATTGTGAATGTGCTAAAATGTATTTTTTAGAAAGAACAACTAATATGTCCACTGTAAGAAAAATTTTGGAGAAATCACAGAAAAAATTAGTTTTAAAGCTTATGAGTTTGGTTAGTACCATTAAGATTTGGGGTTTATCTTTGTAGTGTTGTTCTTATGTTTTAATATATAGAGTTGAAGTTAGGGTTAGGATTCAGCGTGTTTTTATGCATTTTAAGCCCACCGTCAGATTGCTTTTTCCATGTAGTCTTATAGTATAGTCTCCACCTAACAGTATGTGAGTGCTGTGGCAGACTGAATCTTACGATTTTTTAAGAATCGTAGCCTTTATTTTTATAATTAATTTAATTGTGAAGTTAATATGCTCATTGCAATGATTTATTTCAGTAAATAGTTCCTGTTCTGTAGTGATAACCACTATGTGCCTAAGTCATCCAAACTTTTGGTTTTGTCTTTGATTTTTCCTTAGATTCTCCCAAGATCGCTTATTTAGTTTTTTGAGTTTGTAATTATATTTCCAATGCTCTTCCTTTCTAGTTCTCCTTTTTCAACTGTTGGAAATGACTCATGTAGCTGGTCTTACATGGCTCGGTTTTGTACTGGGTAGTCATAGACAGTGTTCCTGAGTAGATTGTCTTCTCATAGGACAACTGCAGTCCTAAAACTCAAAAGCCTTTGGAAAGTCACCTTTACATCCAAAATAAACTCAAACTTTATTGCCTGATATTTGAAGTTCTCATTACCTTTTGTTTTCGGCCTCCAAGTGAAGGCTTGTAAAGACTGTTTTCAAATTTGGTTTACTGATCGCCTTTAAAATAATTAAAACCAAAATATTTTCCTTTTGGAGAGAAGAAAACACTCATTTTACATTTTATGTGGAAATAAATGATTGTTTTCATTTCGAAGGACTTCTCGGACAGAAAGATGAATAATCACCCTATGGGTTTACTGTAGCCCACTTTATGGTGAAGAACAGAAGCTCTTTTAATCTGTGAAGGCTATTCATTATACAAAACTATAATCCTGGTACACAAATCAAAAGACAGAAAAGAGGTAGTGAAAATAACTCATGTTGTCCCTGTTTTCCAGCTACAGTACCTTTTCCCACAATCACAGTTACTCTTCTTAAATTCCCCCCCCCCCCCCGGGAACAATTTTGGCAAGTACTGTCTCGGTAAGGGGACAGAAACAGGTGGTAATGTAAGTGCTGTTGGAACCATGTAAAGGTCTGCTTAAGCACTGGTCAGTGGTCCTGAATATAGTACAATTAAAATATATCCGGAAGTAGATCGCAACATTTCTGGATTTTTGTTTTGTTTTGTATGAGAGAGGAAATAAATTTTATTCCAGCTAAGCCTTTTTTATCACTTATTTTACTTTAGAGAAATTATTTTCCAGCTACATGTGGGAAAAGTTGCAGAATGTATACACATATATAATTGTTTGTATATGTCTATCTATCACTGATAAAGTAGTATATACATTAAACATCCGTATCAGCTGACATTAAATTGTGATTGTATGTTTGATTGTATCCTTGTACTTTCTTGTGACTGATTTTTAGGACTAAAGAAGTGTGATTCTGTTGAATTTCTTGAAACTTTGTTTCCCTTTCTCTTCTTCCCCAACAATTATTGGTTGGGCCGTCAATGAGCATTATACCCAGGAGAATAATAACGAAATATGTCCATTCAAATTATTATACAGGTGATATTGATTAAGTATATTGGAGTATTGTAAATAATCTCATGTGTAAAGGGCAAAATATCTTTTTTCCCTCCCAATGAAGTTACTTAAATTTCTTTTACATCAAAATTTAACAGCAATGATTTAAATCCCACTTATTATTTGACTCAGCCAGTTATAAAATCCTTATCCCACTTGAGCCATAAAATGTGTTAAATTTAAGACTAATGCAGCTTTCTGCTTTTTGAATTTACATTTTGGCAATAACTACCTTCTTTGTTCAGTGTTAGAAAAAAGTGATCTAGGCTTAACCAAGTAAGAAAACTGCCAAGTTCACAGATCAGTGAAGGAAGCCAGAATTAAATGAAAGTCTAGATATTGACTTTACAGAATATGCTAAGGGGAGATTTTTTTTGGCATTACTGTTTCTTTGAGAATAAAATGCTCCTACAGTCATAGCTGTTCCTTGACGTTGATTGATGGGAGAAGTTCAGGCTGTGGCCCGACCTCCCAGAAGCTGTAAAGCTGGAGGGAAGCCAGGTAGGAATTGTGCGTCCTGTCTGACCTCGTCTTTAACTGGCCAGCAGTGGGTGCAGCTCGGTCTTTGCTTTTGTATTTCAGACTTTTCAGGAACTTTTGGAGTGGACTTTTCCCTTTATTTTCAAGATAATGATTTTTCCTTTTTTGGTGCCAGGGATTGAACTCAGGACCTTGTGCTTTCGAGGCAGGCAGCGGAACCACTGAGCTAAATCCCCAGCCCAAGATAATGATTTTTAAAGGTTAATTGTATACATACAAATAATAGAGACTATTTTGAGCAAATCAGTTGAATTGTACTCTAGGCTTCTTAATGAGAATTTAAAATCTCTCGTCCTGAAACTTTGTTGTATTAGTTGTTATAAGAAATAGCTCTAGGTCCAGCTAATTGGTTTGGGGCCACATGGTCGGTTTTTAATAAGTTATAATTTGTACCTCATTGGGCTAAAAAGTCTTTGAGAATGGACTGTAAACATTCTGGACAGACAAGTGTCCGTCCATGCACAGTCACTTTAGTCACTTAGGGGCCCCTCGTTTGATGAGGATGAGTGAGTGCGACTGTTGAGTGTGTGTGTTGCTAATTCCAGCTGCGTGGTGGTGGGCAGCATTTTCTGAGGACGCCCTGGGCACGGGGTCCTGGGGTCTTTGGCTGCGTTAGTTCTCAATCCTGGCACAATCCTGAGCTGGCTGGTGTCTGGCTCACCGCCACAGGATGAAAGTAGCCGAAGAGATAAGGTTTCTAGGGTTCCTGTGCACTGGGGACGTGGGCGATGGCTCTTAGAAGCCCGAGTGCCGGTTGTCACGACTGGCTGGCTAACTGAGCGCCTTACCTGTGTCCCGGAGAGCTGACGATTCAGGAGTGTTGTTGAAGTAGATTGGCTTTTACCTCTCTTAAAATAGAATCAGAGCGCGGGGAGTAGTGGGCTGACCCTGCGGGGGAGCGCGCCCGTCGCGTGCCTGTCCGGTGCGAGTGAGAGAAAGCTGAGCGTGGCAGCCAGTGTGCAGGTCTGGTCTGTTGAGACGGTGTATTCTGGGGCTTCTGTCTGTGGCACAAATGAAGAGCATTTGATTTTAAAATCATGTTCAGTTTCTGGAGCTGGGAAAGGACTGTCCGTCCACTTACGGCAGGTTCTATAAACCAGCGAGCGCCACTCCCAGAGGGTCAGGTTTGTGGGCACCGTGAGATTCGCACAGGCTTGAGATGGAGTGCGGGAAACTTTGGGCAGTTTGCCGCTGTTGCGGTAGTGTAAGTGTGTGATCCCTGGGCTTGTGTTTTTGGTCTCTTCGAGAAATGTTTCCTTCTCTAGTTCAGTGTGTTGGTGGATGATGGACTGGAAAAGTCTTCACGCGGTTAACCAGAGAGGTGCTGTTACAAACTGCTTTCGCACCTCTGTTAGCTAATACTTCTCCTTCCAAACAGTGTACTGATATTTAATAGAGCCATATCTGAAGCAGGACTTTGATTTCTTCCACTGCACACACTTTTTAAATTAGTTTTAGTGGTAAAGTGTTTCAATAACCTCAGCTTCTTTTTTTCTTTTTTTTTAATCTGTGCAGTTTCTAAAGCAATGAGCAAGTAGTTTAATATTTGTTTACTTTAGCTCTACCAAACAGGCTGTTACCTCAACATTCCGGATGAACTCAGCTTTCTAAAGGCAGGTTGAAAGCACTGGCAGAGCTAGGTGCGGCGATGCATGGCTGTAATCCCAGCCTTTGGGAGCCTGAGGCGGCAGGGTTCCAAGGCTCCCTTTCTGTGCGCTTGGTTCTGTCCTCGGGCTGGGGTGGACGTGGGCCGACATTTCTAACAGTGCAGAGCAACTCGTGCCTCTAATCGTGTTAGGTTTCCCCCCAACAAATCCTTTTTTATATCTACCACAGGGGCAGTAGAAGGACTGCTGCTTTTCCTGGCGGCGTGTGTTGTACAGGTTTGCAGCACGTTGGCTTGGTGCAGGTCAGCCTTCTCCTGGACAGCTCTGTGTGTTGAAAACCAGCCCGCTTTGGGCAGCGACCCCTGTGGCCCTGCCGCTGTGTGCGCGGGATCCGGTAACTCGGGGGTCATGTGCGGTGACAGCGGTGAAGAGAAACCGCTCAGCGAGCATTGAGTCAGCAGGTGCTGTGGCTTAGTTTGCGGGCTTTTCCTTTTTCTTGTCCTTTTTTATCCAGCCGGTGTGTTGTTAGCACCCCCAGAAGAACAGCTGAGGTTCAGAAGTCTGATGCGCTCCCCGTTCTGAAAACTTAGCCCTCACAAAAAGGAAACTAAACTTGTTCTATTATTTGGAACTCCAAGGAGCAGATCACAGGATTGCTTCATTTGAAAAATCTTTCTCTTTTATTTGATGTTTTCTGAATTGAAACACAAACATGTGTAAGTAACTAATACGGATTCATAAAGGAAAGGCTAAGTTTTTTGTTGTTTTTTTTTTGGTACCGGGGATTGAACTCGGGTCCTTGCACTTGCGCAGCAGGCGGCAAAACCACTGAGCTAAATCCCCGGCCCAAAGGCTAATTTCCACATGGTTCTTGCCTAAAAACATGTGACTCCACACTTACAATAGGGTTTATTCCTGCGTTTTACACGTTCTGACTTCTGGGGTGTTACAGTCCTCTCTACATTCAGCACATGCCAAGGAACTTTTTATGGCTTTAAACACATAGAGACAAAATATTGCTGATTTTAAAAGATTCCTAGATATTTTCAAGCTCATCTCTGACCTTCAGGCTTGAATGTGTTTTAGGGCTTGTACACTTTGAGAAATAAACTTTTTGGTGTAGAATCGTGGGTGTCATGGATTTCCTCCCCTTTTTTGAGATGGATGAGGTAAATATTTGAACATTTATACAGTTTCTTTGGTGAAGTAGTTTTATATCTGTAGGTTTTTCTAGAAACAAATTATCTTAATTATGAGTCATTACATTTTAAAAATAGTTTAACAGAAGAATATGAAGTGGCTTTCTAAACGATACCATTTAGTATACGCAGTACTTGATGACCGAGTCTTATAAACTTGAGTTTATAATCATGTAGGGATATAGTAGTGGTTCTTAACCTAGCTCCTTGGAGCCTGCCAGCCTTCAGAGGGTCTTTGAACTCTGAAACCGAGAGTAAAATTGGGAGTGGATGCATGTATGAGTTGTTTCACCGTTACGTAAAGTGTATAGAGTTTTAAAGCTAATAGTTTTATACACAATGAAAATGTAAACCGCTGCTAGCAGCTGTCACAGGGAAGTGCAGAGCAGTCCTACCGCTACCGCGCGGCTCTCTGGCGCCCCCTGCAGCCAGTGTCTGACTCCTCTCCCTCACCCACCAGCCCCCAACCCCTGAGCTGCTTTGACGCTTGCCTTCGCCTTTCCTAGAATTTTCTGTAAATGAAATCAGAGTACCTAGCATTTTGTTTGGCTTCTTTCTTTCCCTTTGCATGTTTTGAGGATTCCTCTATGTTAGGTGAATTGATAACTTTGTTCCGGTTTCGTGTTTCTCAGTAATTTCTGAACAATGGATATTTTGCAGTTTATTCATCTGTCTGTTTTTGGTGAACTTTCGGGTTGCTTTTGTTTGGCTACTGTGAAAATGCTGCAGTGGATATTTGTGAAATGTGTTTATGTATGTCTGTATGTTTTTACTCATCTTGAATACATTCTTAGGGGTAGGTATTTGACTGTAGTGGTAAGTTCATGTTTAACTCTAAGGTACAGTAATTACTATTTTCTGCCTCCCCACCAGAAACCTTCATGGCGTTCAGACTTTTTAGGAAGGTTTATTTCTAGCCAGATGTGATAATACTCTGGGAAGCTGAGGCGGGAAGATCACGCGGTCTGACCTAGCCAGGGCAATGTGGTGACTTAGTGAGATCTTTTCACAAAATGAACAGTAAATAAAAAGGGTTGGGGATGTAGCTCATTGTGAAGGTCTTGGGTTCAATCTGCAGAACTGGAGGTGGAGTTGGCTTTTACTTTTCTCACTCAGATTCAAGGGGCTGAATTGCTTTTGGCTATTGTTGCATGTACATCACAGACTTTATGCACTGGTTATGTGTTTAGACTTTTTAAAAAGTTTATCGTACATGTGTGTAGGGGTGAAGGGGTCGAGGTGCTTCATACTCTTACATTGCTAGGCATGAAAGTCTCAGATATATTAAATAGTTTGCTTTTTGCTTCAGCTTTATTGGAGTTGCTGTCTTTATTAGAGCAGTTTTGGTGTTGACTTCATAGACCCATGTTTATCAGATAAAGGTTGACCTTGACGCTAGTCTTAGAAATACTGATAAGTAAAATCATAGTAAAATGTATAGAGGCTTTGGACTGAGCCACGTCCCCATCCCTTTTTATTTTGAGACAGGGTCTCACTGAGTGGCCGAGAGTGGGCTCCAACTTGCCACCCTTCTGTCTCATCCTTCCAGGGTGGTGGGGTTACAGGGGTGCCCCACCATGCCCGGTTGTGAAGTGCTTCTTAAGTGTCTTCACTGAGACCTTACTTGTGTGTGTGTGTAACCCTGTGTGTGTTTTGGAACTGGCTCACCCTCTTTTGAGAAAGGGAGGCACTGGGCATTGCACCCACTGAGCTACATACATCCCTAGACCTTTTTATTTTGAAGCAAGGTCTTTACTGTTTGCTGATGATTTTAGAAAAAAATTGAAAGTTTGCTACCTTACCCGAGTCTTCATCCATCTCTAGGGCTTTTTGTGCCCCTAAAATGCGGCCTGTGTGTCTTAGGGAAAGTTCACAGTAGCACTTTGTGTAAAGGATTTACAAGGTACTGGAGTGAGGCGTTCTCTTCCTCCTTCACAAGGCACTCACTTTTCTGCAGCTCTCCTCTCTGGAGTCCTGTCCTCCTGTTGGTAGCCTTTTCTGGTCCGCCTGGGTGTGGCCTCCTCAGAGCTCTCTGCGTATGTATCTGCCTTTCTTCCAGGCTCTGCACTCAGGTCAGGCTTCCTTGGCTTCCTTGCAGTCACGTTAGGGTGCTGGTTCTTAATGTGAGCTTCTTGGACATTCTTTAGAGATTCTCCAAGGTGAGAACTGTTTTTATATTACTTGCAATTTTCCTCTCATTGTTTTGCCAGTGTGTAGTGGAGGTTCCCAGATGCCCAGGATGTGTAGTGTCACGAAAGATAGAATGACAACCTGTGTGCTTTCCATTAAACAAGATATTACAATGATCCTGAAAAGTGCTAAACAACATGACCTATTCTGATTAGTTTTTTTGAAATGTAGATTTTTATAAAAATGTGAAGTTTGCTTTTGATTTCTGATTATTTTTGTTTCCCATAAAATGTAGGTTATGTTAATGTGTGCTTAATATTTTTAAGAGAAATTTTGAAAATTTCTGTTTGAATTTCTGATAGGTAACTGTCATAGAAAAGCTCTCTGGGGTCCTCTTGAGTTTTTAATTTTTTAAGCATTTTTAATTTTTAAAGGCCCTGTGGTATGAAGTGTATTTGGTTTTTATTTCCAGTTCTTGTGACAGTGGCCTAAAACTCCTATAATTTCTTAAGTGACAGGAGCATCTCTTGTTATTTGTGAGTCCCTTTCATTACCTAAGGAGGCAACTTTATGGGGCTGGCCGCCAGAACTGTGGGCTTGAGCCCCTCTGTTCGCCAGGAAGGAAGGGGTGGCAGGGAGAAGGTCACGTTCTCTTCAGCCAGCTAGAGCTCTTGAACAGGAAGCTTTCGCAGTTCTGAGTACTTGGAGGAGCCGGCGGGTGGCAGGCTGCATTTCTTCCTCTTACTGCTCATCTGTGTCCTCTGTGGTATCCCTTGTCCGTGGCTCATTTCCTGGAGTTCTTCGAGCCATTCTAGCAGTTTGTCAAATTCAGGGAGTGTTGTGCGAACAACTCCTGCTGTGTAGTTGGTGGCATCTGAAGCGGGGGCAGTTTGTGGTACCAAGTGCTTCACTTCTGGGATCTGCCAATAACTGCAGGCAGGTAGTGTGAGAAGTGAATTAACTGTAAGACACTATGGAAACCCCATGCGGCACGTATCGTCAGAAGGGTCTTGTGAGGGTGAAGCAGCGTGGTCTACCTGAGACTCACTGTTCTAAAACATGAACCCCGTGGAAGTGAAGGCTTCCTGTGCCTGACTTAGTTCCACATTCCCAGGGCCTGGAGGAGGTGATCTGAATAGAGGAATGAGTGCGTAAATGAAAGAAATTGAATATAAAAGCAGCTGGGGAAGAAGCTGGTGATTCTGTTCAGAACGGGTCTGACTTTTATAGTTCTTGTTTCTTGAAGATTGATAGAAATATTGATAAAATTACTATAAAAATATTGATAGAAAATTACTATACTGCATCAAAAATCATAATCTGTATTTTGATGAAATTTTTATTTTGTCGTGGAATTGAATGTCTTTGGTGTGAATTTTATAGGAAGTCTTAAGAGATTC
The DNA here is from genome assembly GCF_000247695.1 of Heterocephalus glaber. Next base: position 15,009,612 of record NW_004624763.1, on the reverse strand, counting down.
TGCTCCATCTTCCCTTTAGGGAGGGTGGAAGGTTTTACCCACCCTATGTTACTGAGAATATTGCCTGAGAAGTTAAGTCCTTTGTTGCTTTTAGACTTTGGAGCAAAGTTAGGTTTTCATTATTTTCCTAAGCAGATAATAGTCTGCTTTGCTTTTTCAGATAGCTTCTACTGAGTAATAAGCAATAATGGAAAAAAGTGTTCCCTTGAGGAGACGAGACAGACATCTGTTTGCTGTCTTGCGGGTTAAGATTCCTTGCCCAACTTGAGAACATGCAGAACCCCCGAGGTCTGCAGGAAGGTTCTAGAGACAAATGACTTATTCAGAGAACAGTACTCATCTTACAGGTTAAGCATTCAGACAAGAATGTGACAGTTCGAGAAAGTAGGATTTGGCAACTGAGGTTTCTGTTGGCCACTTCACTCCTGTCTCTTGGAGCATAATCAGTAGAAAGCCCCCCTTTATCCGCTAATTTGGATGATAAAGAAACCTTGTCAGCACTGGTTCATGAGTCTTAAATGTGAGTCAAGCCATAAAACCCAAGCCTTACCGTGAAGGCTACTGGGTTAGCTTCCCTCATATTTCGTATTTCCCTTGTTAAGGCTGATATTTTTGGTTTTGTAAGTAAAACGTTGACTTTTGGGTGTGTTTTTCTCCTGTCTTCACTTTTTAGCAGCACAGGGAATCTCAAACCAGAAGAAAAAAAAACTTGTGGGTTAATCGGTAGTGTACATTGCAGCCCCCTGAGATGTTAAAACAAAAAGAAGGAAGCCTGGGCCATAGTGTAGTACTTCAGGGAAAGAGTGGAGTGGGACGTCGTGGAGAACACAGAAACGAAGGAGAAAGACACGACCTGCGATCATTCTGTTAGGCTGCAGACAGAGAGTGGGGCCGTTTGTGACCTGTTACATAGAAACAGTATACATTGTAGGAGTGTGTTTTCCTGTGGGAGACTATTGAGCTTGCCATGTGTCTGTTTTTAAAAATCAAGAAGAGGGAGCATGTCACCAATAAACAGAAGTAGTTAAAATGCATTGGCATGTGTTATTGACAGGCATATGCTTGGCAAGAGGGAGAGAAAGAGGCAGGCACGCGTGGCTGCAGAGTGGGCTCTGGGTGCGTTCCCATCTTGTGGCTTGTGAGAACAGTGTCGCTAGACATTCACAGATACTGTGCGTTTTGGGAACTATTGGCAGTGTGTTGTTGGTGCCGGTTAACTTTTCGGTGACCAGGGCACAAGCAGGCTCTTGCTGCCTGACCTTAACGCCCTACACTAAGCTTCCTACTCACGTTGAAGTCCTCTGCAGCTCTAGCTAGAACTTGTACATCATATTCGTTTCAGCCTTGTTATTTATGAACATGTTGGGAGCTCCTAAAGTTACCCAGTTATTGTGATTTAACTGCAAGTGAAATCTCGCTTCTCAGATGCAATAATTCCACACCAGGTCATCTCCGTTTCTTTGTATAAAAATGGGTAAGTAGCATGTAGCTGACTTCATAGGGCAGCCGGGGAGGAAATGAGACATGTGCTGCATATAAGACCCTCAGTAGAGTGCTTGCCATATTGCAAATGACCAGCAGATCTTTACCGCTCATTCCTTGAACAAAATATATTTGGGGTTTCTCTTATGTGCCAGTACCCGTGTTAGTTTTTGAAGATGTGATGTTGAGTAAAACATCCTTTGACTTTACAAGAACATTCAAGAGGGGAGACAAAAGAGAGCAGGGGAGACTGACAGAAGGTGGGTTCTGTCTTTCTATAGAGACTCCGCCAGTGTGTAAAAATTCTAAATACATAAATAGGACAAATTCTTGGTTATTTATATCTACTAACAGAAACACAGCTGTCAGTTTGTTCCTTTTGACACCTAAATGACTCCTAGTTTGAAGTTTGTGAAGCATTTCCACTACATTATTTTTATATTAAAGATTCGAATTTAATATGTATGTAAGAAAGTAAGAAGACCATGAAATGTTGAAATGATGAGCCAGTTTAGCTTTGATAAGAAAGGTTTTTTTCCTGAATGCTTTATATCATCAGATTATATTAAAATGGCAAGATCGTAAGTATTAGACATGGAAATTATTTTAGTGATTAAGTCTTTCTTGAAGGTTTTATTTTGGACAGTCTTGAATGCTACAGAGAGTTTATCCTTATGTTTGAAATTTTCTTTCTTGAAAGTAAAACATATGATCCTTAGGTTTGCCTTGCAGAATAAGAGCAGTCCTCTAGTACCTGATAATACTTCACTGTTGGAAGGCGCCGTTTGTGTGCTTAACTATCCGTTGGCTAGGTACTGTTACAGGCAAATTTTCTCTTTGGTCATTGTAAACAACTGGATATAACAGTTCAGTGAGGTGAAAAGAGTAAGAAAATCCCTTCTCCTTTTCAAGTGCAGTAACTTGTTTTAAAATCTATACATAATTTTTTCCTCTCCACTTTCTTTATAAAAGAGACTAAGGTATTTGGACCTGTTTTTGTGTGTGTGTGAAACTGGATTTTAGTTATCAGTTTTCTTTTAAGTACGAACTAGCTTTTTAGACATAAGTTCTAGAATTTCTCTGAAGGTCTGCCTTTAGCTTACATGATTTCTGGTGTCTCTCATTTACTTCGATTTTAACAGTGGTTTAGTACCTCATGAGTAGGGTTAAATATCCAGGAACCTTATGTGAGCTTTATTGTTTATGTAAGGTTAAAGGAAATGGTTTGGAAGATATTTGTTTAGTTTTGTCATGTAGTTACTTGGTTTTGGAAGCTCACTGACATAGTTTGCTTTTTCTTAGAAATGAAGAAAATATAGGCTAGGATGATTTTTAAGCTCACTTCTGTATTTTCTTTTAGGTAGTATTAAAGATCATCAAACACTATCAAGAAGAAGGACAAGGAACTGAGGTGGTTCAAGGAGTGCTTTTGGGCTTGGTTGTAGAAGATCGTCTTGAAATTACCAATTGCTTCCCTTTCCCCCAGCACACAGAGGATGACGCTGAGTTTGATGAAGGTAAGGTGCTTGCCTCACACATGCGGCCCTGTCGAGGACAGTTCTCAGCGTGCTCTGATCTTGTTACCGGGAGCCTCTTGGGTTGTCCTAATCCTTTGATTTTTGGGTTTCTTAAAAAATTACACAAATGCTGGGAAAGGAGGATTTATATGAAATTCATTATGTGGGCCTTTTCCTGTGTAGTTCGTGATTCTGGTGCGCAGTATAGTAGTCTGCCCCTGTGTCCAGAGGATGCACGAGTGGACGTTAACACGACGGATTCCGTTGAACCCTATATGTATTTCCCCATATACATGCATGTCTGTGATAGGGCTTCATTTTTAAATTAGTTACTGAGGCTAACAACAACAACTAGTAATAAAAAGAACAATTATAATAATTTGGGGGGTGCTGGAGCCCAGGGCCTCATGCGTGCTGGGTAACTACTCCTACCAATGAGCTGTGCTCCCTGCCCTGTAATGATAATATACTATAATACAATTATTTAAAACTTGTTTATTTCTCGACATTTCCACTTAGTACTTTTGGGCCGTGTGTGACTGAAAGCAAATGGTAGGTAAGAGCGGACCGCTGTAACTGGGCTAGGCGCTGCAGTGCAGTCGCCCGACACGCTGTGGATCAGCTTGCCAAGTAACTTGCCGTCTGAGGGGCATCATTGTGCCTCCAGCATCTGTTCCCTTCTAGCCTTTTTGGGCCCTGTCAGTGTTAGGAAGAAATAAGTTGAGCTGTCTGCTTCAGAAGGGAGCATTTCAGAAGCATTTTGTTTATTTGTTTGTTTGTTTTGGATTTCTGAGACAGGAGCCCATTATATAGTTCAGGCTGGCCTCAACCTCACTGTGTAGCCCAGGCTGGCCTGGGAGTTGGGTGATCCTCTTGTCCACGGGGTCCTTTTGCCTCAGCCTCCTGAGTGCTGAGATTACAGGCATGCACCACCACCTCTGACTTTATTTTTGTACTGCAGGTGTAATTGCTTTATTAGTGAAGGCCATGGCAATTAAAGGGTCACCATCATTTCATTTTCAGTTTTTATTTTTGTTACCAGTAGTCCAGGTTTGCAGTACATAGTGACCACATCCCTCATGGGAAGTTGGTCCGTGTGCATAACACGTCTTCATTCTTTTTCCATCCCCTTCCCCTTCTCTGCCTCCCTCCACCTCCTGGTCCTCTACCATCTTCAGAGATTTTTTAAAAATCTAGTTGAAGGGCCAGGGATTTAGCTCAGTGGTTCCACCACCTGCCTCGCAAGCATGAGGACCCAAGTTCAATCCCTGGTACCAAAAAAAAAAAAAATCTAGTTGAAAATAATTTCTCACTTGTTTGAACTCTTAGAGTTCATTTTCTATGTAGTTTGTTTTTTTAAAAAAATTTTGACTGTGGTAAAAAGTCTATAAAATTTACCATCTTAACCATTTTCAAGTGTGTACCTCAGGAGTCTTAAGCATGTGCCTGCTGCGTTTTTAAAACTTTCTCATTTTGTAGAACTGAAACTTTATCCATTGAACGGCTCCCCTTTTACACTCTCCACTCCTGACAACCACTCTCTGACGTTCTCTGAGTTTGGCTGCTGCAGAGCTCCCTTAAGTCAAATCATGCAGTATTTGTTTTTTTTTGTGATTTGTGTATTTTACTTACCATAATGTCCTCAGGGTTCACCATGTTATAGCATATGGCAGGATTCTCTCCTTTTTTAAAAGACTGAATGATTTTGTTACATGGGTATGCTATATTTTCTTTATCCATTAATCTGTCAGTAGACATTTAGGTTGCTTTCACCTCTTGAAATTGTGTTGCCTATGATGAGTATTGTGAATAATGCTGCAGTAAACATGGGTGTTTAGATTATTTTGAGATCCTCTCTTTTAGATATGTACTCCAAAGTGAATTTGCTGAATTACATGGTTATTCTATTTTTATAGTGCTGGGAGTTGAACCCAGTGCCTTATGCATGCATGACAGGCCCCTCTACCACCAGCTACATCTTCTGTCATCTATTTTTACTGTTTTGAAGACTTTTCATGTTGTTTTCTCTAACACCTATACTGTTTTATATTTTAACCAGCCATGAATCAGAGTTTGTAATAAAATTGCTGACATTTTTATTTTCTGTGTTTCTGATAGTGGTCAATTTAACTAGGTGTGAAGTGATTTTATGATTTTGATTTGCACTTCCCTGATGAATATTGATAGTGAGCATCTTTTCATATGGAGTCATCTCTCATTATCTGTGAGGGATTGGTTCTGGCATCCCCCTTGAATACCAAAATCCATGGATGCTCAAGTCCTTTATATAAAATGATACAATATTTGCATGTACCATGCACATCTTCCTGTATACTGTAAGTCATCTCTGGTATATCAGGATGCTGATGTACCTAATACAATGGAAATAATCATTATACTGTATTATTCAGAAAAAAGAAAAGAATCTGTGCATGCTCAGTACAGATTGTTTTTTTCCCCTGGATATTTTTGATTGGAGGTAGGCGGGTTTTACAGACATGGATCCTGTTGATTTGCAGGGCCTGCTGTACTGGTTGGCAATTTGTCTATTAAAGTCCCGTGTCCACTTTAAAATTGGATTTGTTGGATTTGGAGTTCTTGATAAACTTTACATATTAATCTCTTATCAGATAACAGATTGCAATATAGATTTTCTCCTTTTCTGTACGTTGCATTTTCATGCTGTTGTTTCCTTTGCTGAGTAGAAGTTTTTAGTTTGAGGTAGTACTGTGTTTTTGCTTTTGTTGCCTGTGATTTTGGTATCATGTTGCAGAAATCATTGACAAATCCACCATCCTCAGGCTTTTTTCCTGCTTTCTTCTAAGAGCTCTTTAGTTGCAAGTCTTATGTTTAGGACTTTCATCTGTTTTGAGTGTACATCACATGAGGTAAAAGTCCAGCTTCACTCTGTGACATCTGTATATCCAGCTTTCATAATACCGTTTGCTGAGAAGACTGTTATTTCCCATCCAGTGCTCTTGGGACTCTTGGTGAATGTCATGTGACCATTCATTCCAGGTTCTCTTTACAGACTTTTTGTTCAGTTGCACCAGTTCATCTATCTTTGTCTTTATTCCAGTAGCTCACTTCTTGGATTACTGCAGCTTTGTAATAATGTTCTGAAATCATAAGTGTGAGACCTTCAGTTTTGTTCTTACCATTCCAGATGATTTAGACTATTCTGAGTTTTGTAAGATCCCATGTGAAATTTAGGAAGGAATAATTTATCATTGGGATTTTGATAGAGATTACATTGAATATGTAAGTTGCTTTGTATCGTATTGACAGGTCTTTTGCCTCCTTGGTTAAGTTGGTGCCTAAGTATTAGATTCTTTGTGATGTTATAAATTGGGTTGTTTTCTAAATTTCATCATTTTCTATATAATGTTTAACTGATCACTTCTAACTTTGATAAAATGTTGATTATTTCATCTCACTTAATATCTTCATAGTATCCTGAATGTATTTGAGATGCCAAATAAATTCTTGCTAGGGCTAATACCTTGCTATTGCAATTTATCTGTAAATCAGTTTTCATTAATGTACTACCTCTAGAAATAACCAAGGGTACTTTTGTTGCCCATACCCAAGTACCACAACTTGCATTTTTAAAACATTTTTGCAGTATGTATCTTTTTTAAACTGAGATGCTTTTATCTGAATTGCTGTATATTTGTACCTCCCACAGGATTAAGGTTGAGATTTTTGTGTGATCCATTCTGCTGGCATTAGGATACTCTCTAGGAGTACTTATGTATAGTATAGTGATCACTATTTTAAGACTGGAAGACAAGAAATTGTTAATACAGCTTCTTTAGTTTACAAACAAGGAGCCAGAGAAGTTCACTTGGAGTGACTCATTTGCTTACTTGATGGGAGTAAAAAACATTCTGGTGGGAGTAGATACCATTCTAGGATAATTTACATTGTTTTCTCACATTATTATTATTATTATTTTTTTTAATTCTTGGTTTAGAATATAAAAAAGTAATGCTCAGTCCTGTAATGATAGGTAAACAAAGCACAACATATTAATTTTAGATCTACATCATTGAAAGTTAACTACTTTTATAGGTTGAAGTAATTGATCATTTAACTTATATTTTAAGAAGCTCGGTAAAAAACGTTGTAACATCCCTGAAATAAGGAGAGACTTGAATTTAGCATTAAATAATTTTTTAAAACCCGAGTATTTTGTGCTGTATATAATGTGTACATTGTCTGTAATCAGCTGTGTTAAAGGTTTTATCAGTTCCATTTTCTGGATTAGGAAGCTGATGTTTAGTGAGATAAATAACTTGCCCCAACGCATCTAACTAGCAATAGGTAGAATAGGATTGAAACTCGTGACTTCCAGGTCTAAATCCTGTGATTTTTCCCGCCATACCGCATTGCTCTTAGACTTTCAGTGAAGCATGTGCCAGACACTAAAGGGTTATTGAATGTAAGTGGCATGCTTCCATGCCTGAAACCTGCTTTTTTTATTATTATTATTTTTTTTTATTTTTTGAAACCTGCTTTTTATGAAAAACAAGTAAGTTTACACTTTTCATGGTTTACCTTCAGGAACTAATGAGATTATATGATTTCTTTTTGTTTGTTTGTTTTGTTGTTTCTTTTATTTTCTGAAATAGGGTCTGGCTAGGAAGTCCAGGCCGGCCTCAAACTCTCGGTCCTTCTGCCCCAGCTTCCCAAATGCAGGGATTGCAGTTGTATGCCACTAGGCCTGGCTCTCATTTTTCTTATACATGTGAAAAATATAATACATACCTTGTATTTTTTCATAGCCTTAGGTAATAGGATTGAATTGGGTTCTCTCTCCTAACCTATTTATTTTCTTAATGAGCGTTAGAATGTAGTCACCATTAGATTTTTATTGACCCTAGATAAAAACTAAAATTATTACATAGGTCTAGCTTACATCTTCATTATTTTATGTCATGGTAAAGATCCACTATTTTGCTTACTGCTTTTCCATTATTTTATGTCCTCTAAAGCCAGTATTGAGGGAAGGAACTTTTCTTCCGTCATCATCCTGTTGAGAGTTAAAATCAAGAACTTCATGATTTTAGCAGTGATATGTTATGAGCTGCTTAGGTTTTTTTGTTACTGTTTTTCTGCAGAGGTGTAGGTTTGATTTTTCATGTTTTGGTTCCTCGTGTAAAGTGGAAAATTTTAATCTGTGGTACAAATGAAATGTTAGTATTTGTTTTAAGTCAGGGATTGTCAGACTATGATCCGCGAACCTGCTTTTGTACATAAAGTTTATTGGAATACTGCTCATTCGTTGATATATTTTCAGTGGCTTCATTCCTGCGACAGTGATGTGTGACACAGTTGTCAATAATGACCAAATGGTTGCAAATGTAAAATATTTATCTTTTGTCTCTTTAACAAAGTTTGATCACCTGTGATTGGCATAAAACTTTTCCTTACTCCTTATTCTTTATTATTAGGTTAAAGAATAAGACTATGTAGTTCTCTTTTTCAGTGTAAATAGACGGTTTTTGTTCATTGTTTAATTTTTTTATATCTTGCTTTTAATATTAACTAAGTCCAGAATGTCTTGAGAGCACTGAGTTGAAAACATTGATCCTGGGTGTTTATTTCACTGGCAAAACTGTGAAGTATCAGAATAAGTGGTTTTTGATTGAATTTTAGTACATTTTCTTAAGTTGCTGATGTGTAGAGAAACTGTGCAGATAATAGAGAAGAAAGGTATTAAATTTATAGTCATAATCTTGAGACCAGGCATAGAAAAAGTAATGGTACGAGGCCAGATAATTTGGATGGGAATCTCAGCACTACATTAAGAGCTTTATGGCCCTGAGTGACTTCTAATCCATTTTTTTCCTTGACTGGAATATCTTTCATTTAGCAAATATTGTTCACTTCCTTAGTACTGGAAACATGGTGAGAAAGATAATTTCCTTATGCGATAACTGTTGAGATAGTGCTGCCTTAGATTATGTTGTTATAGAGGAATTCATACCCTAAAACTGTCGAGGCATGAGGTTCCTCTTGTTTCTCAGCATTATTTCACAGTTTGTTTCTGGCAGTGTGCAGTAACTATCCTTTGAATGGTTTAAATCTTGATAAATTTTTGTATTACAAAATTTACTTGCCAGTTGAAAGTGAGATAACTTGCTCACATTAGAGAAAATAAGCTTTTAAAAAATGAGTACAGTGGCTCATATTAAAATTCCCATTAGGGGGCACTATTATCAAGCTTAGGAGAACTGGAGACTAATTTGTTTTCTCAGACATGCAACCCAAGGTTTGCTAAAAGGGAAAAATATTTTCGTCTGATAAGATTCAGATACTGTTTTATACAACCGAATTCCTTAAATGTGTTATAAAGTGCACTGAATTAAATACAGATTTAATAACTCACTGTCTTGTTTTTCAGCAGACTGAGTCAATTTAATATTGCAGGTGATATAAGAAGCTTACTTTATTTTGCATCAGAGCCAAATCCATAATTTTTATATTAGGAGTGGACCCATTTTTATTTTGCTTGCTTTAAGCTAGTCACAAAAGATGACCCTTGGCTTTCAAAATAGATGTCTTTCAAAACGAAGCATGCAGGTGCTGTGCTGCCAGAACGCAGGAGGAGGTAAGGTGGCGCCTGTCCTGCCCGGCTCGGCTCGGGCAGCGCAGCATTGGTGTGTGCAGACTGCCAGCTCTGAAGCCGCACATGGCACACACTGAAGTGGCGTGCTCACAAACGTTGCTTAAAAGTCTTCAGGTAATTTCAGTAGAAGAAAGTTATTTCCTTTTTAAATTTTGCCGTTAGGGAGTAAGAAATACTACTATAGAAGCAAAGCAGTGTGGCAGAGTCTTAGACCTTTCAAAGGCTAAACTATGAATTGGCAAAAATGTAATTAAAATAAGATACATTCAGAGTAACTTTACAGCGTAGGTGTTATTTTTGTATACTGGTTTTGGAGAGCAAGTCTGTGTGGTTACGTTATTTGCAATGCTCTCCATGTAAGTAAGCCATATTTTATGTTGGAGAAAATCTCTGCTTACTTACTTGCTTCTTCTAGTCTCACCTTCCTTCTCTCTCTTCTTAGTTTGCTTGGAGCCAGCACCCTGGACTAAGGTGCCTGAAACCTAGCCGGTTGATGGCTCTTTCGGCATTATGTTGCTTTTGAGTTCAGGGAAAAGTGAGTCAGGACAGAGACAGCTTTTCATGCTTTTTAGACAGATGGGGACATTTTGTAGGAAGACATGATGTTTGCTTATTTTGTTTTATCTCCTATCCATAAAAATAGTCAGTGGTCATTGTGATCTGTTCAATGGATTCATTTAGAAATTCTGCTTATTTTACTTCTTTTTTTTCTTAAAGATTTTTTTTGGGTAGAAATATTAGAAAAAATATATAGACAGTTTGGGGGTACGTTTTGAAACTTAAATTAGAGAAAGAGGGGCATTTTTAGTGAACTTAGATCATTAAGTGGAGATGGGATAAAATATTTCATGTATCTCAGAAAAAAATTCATCCATAGTAATTCATTTTAGGATTTATCTTGCAAATTACATGGAATGGATGGTGAAAAAGATACAAAGATACCAAATCTTGGTTACTGCCTCTAAAGACTTTGAGGAGAGACATGGGTAAAGCAAAAAATTATGAGGCAGAATTGATGTAAGTCTAGAGCAAGGCAGGGAAAAATGGTAGGATCAGCCATGTCAGCTACTGATACATGTATTTGATTTAGCATCTTTATTATCCAGAGCCGGTTATATTCCTTGATCATATTTTTCATATATTGCTGCTACTTTAGTATTTAGGTAGAGAAGTTGTGTTTGACATTTATGCTGTTGTGATAAATTAAGGAATTTGGACAGTAATGTTAATAACATGTTTATAAAAACCTGGGACCTCTGGTGCTCCTTAAAATATTTAATACTATGTTTAATAAATTTTATGTATGTAATAAATACTTCATTTTAGAAATACTGTGGGCAGAAAACTAGAGAGAATCTGTACACTGAAATACGATATAATTCCCCTGACAGATCTTTTTCTTGTTACTCTTGGTTGTATTTTGAAAATGTTAAATCATTCACATTTATTGACTTACTGGTGAATATTCGGGGCAGTGAAGTTTAGATTATTGTTTGTCATTTTGATCACTCAGAGGGCCTATGGTTTGTGATTTGAAAAGTTAACTCACATACCTAAGCTTACTTTATACATTTAGATTTGTCTTACAGAGGTGATTAGAATACAACAAGTAAAATCCAAATATGAATCATTGGTCCTAAAATGTTTATGTCTTTATTTGTTCTTTTTTTTTTTTTTTAAGTCTGTTTTCTGTTTGAATCTTTCAAGATTTTAAACACAGAAGTAGGAGCAAAGTCCAGCTTCAGAAATAATTTTGCATTTGTTTCATGTTTTAAAATGTAGTTCTTTACAGAACCAAGACACCCTGTGCATGAAACGAACCCTATTGAAAATGTGGCCAAGGCAAAAGATTTTTCTGCTTAAAGAAATTAAAGTGCTTTACACTGTGCTCTCTCTCCCTGGGTCCCCAAAGCGTAAGTGCTATGGTTTGGGGAGAAGCCAAGGAAAACCTGTTCAGATTTTCTGCAGACTTAAAGTAATACTATAAGATTTGAAAATTACAGGTGGATACTGTACTTAAATAGTATTTAAAATTCCTGAGTTTCCCAAGTCTAAAAATGTAATCCTTAAATTACTGTTCCCAGTGGTTTAGATTTTAATTAAATAAAAGCTGTCTTACTTTTGACCCACAGTAACTTTAGGTAAATATATTTGAATTTATTACTAAACCTCAGGGTAATGACCATTAAAAATGAACTATTTAGCACTAATTAAAATGTCAAAAAGCTGCAGGTACAATATATAACCAAAGATCCTTGCTATTTTTGTTTTGCCAAAAAATTTTCCTAACAAACAAGTCCAAGCTTGCTTCCTGTTTTGCCCAGAAGTGCTACCCAGTTTCACTCATTCATTTAAATACATTACCTATCTGCAGGTTTTATGGATAGATTAGTTGTAATTATATTTGATGTTCTTCATGCTAATGCTGAGTTTTCCAGAGTGATACCTTAGTCATGCCAGTGAAGTGTTCTGTTTGCTTTATTTCTCTCTCTAGCCAAAGTTTTCATAGCTCAAGAAACCTTCATCGGATTAAGGTTCCTCTTCATGACTTACTTGTTATGTTTCCAAGCGATATTTTCACATCTTTGCCACTTCTCTCCCACGCATATTATATGCCGCCTTTTAAAATCAGCGAACTTCACTCAGTTCACTTGAGATGCTTTCTGGTACGGTGGAGCGCACCGACGGTGTTTACTTGTATTCAGCGCAGTAACAGTCAGCAGTGTGCAATGCTGGTGCGTCCTTGAGCCCCCGCCTTCCCTCACCTGCTGCGGCTCCCTTGTTCTCTGCCTCTGGCCTGCAGACCTGACCTGTTGATACCCAGGCAGGCCGGCCTGAAGTTAGTCGGTACCTGCAGAAATCCAGCCACCTCAATTTTGTCTCACAAAGATGGATAGGTGCTGGCCTTGCAGAGGCATAGCTGGGTGGCAGCCCACTAACCCCACAGCCAGCGACCCTGGCACTTGAGTCTGGTAGCAGAGCCCCAGTGGCAACGGCAGTAGCAGCAACCTCTCCTGTGCCCGACGTCCTCAGCCTTTCAGGGGCCAGGCTGGGCTCCCCTGCTGTCCCCGGAGCTGCTCCTGTGCTTCTCTACCTTTGCTCTTTCGCTGTTCCTTCATCAAGGGAGTGCTTGCGTGGGGACTGTGTGCCAGGCACTTCACTGCACACTGCTCACCCACGTCTGCATCTGTGGATGTACTGTTAGGGTTTGTTACTGAAAGAACTTAACCCCTGGAAGCAGCGCTTTGACTTGAAGCCAGGGGAGATGCGTTAATACATATGGTGGTGAAACAGGTCACTTACGTGCAGGTGAAGGCGTCTAGAATGTATTTTTGTGTAGTTGGAGGATTACTTGGGGTTATAGATATGTATCTTAAAACCTGTGTATCATCAAGTTTGTAAGTTCTAGTTCCTCAGGTTTCTAGGTATATTTGTTTTGTAAAATAAGTCAGTTCTGGAAAATTTGTAAGTTGCATCACTGTTTTTTCACATTCATATTAAAAATATGTAAAGATCGCCACCTGCCTCGCAAGCACAAGGTCCTGAGTTCAATCCCCAGTACCAAAAAAAAATAAAATGTAAAGATGGGCCGGGGATTTAGCCCTGCAAGCTAAGGACCTGAGTTCGATCCCTGGTACAATTAAAAAAAAAAAAAATGTAAAGTTTTTACTAAGGTTCCTGCTAATGTGAATTATTTTTCCTTATTTTTTTAGTTTTAATTTCTTCTAACCTTGAAAACAGAGGTAAAACAAAATATTAAAAAGATTCAGTACTAGGAGTGGCTGAAGGGTAATGTGAAAAAGTGATATAATATGTATATTAAATGTTATATCTTCGTGGGTACTGGCCTTTCCCTCTGGTGATGAAATGGGGATGGGATGATACAGACAGTACATGAAACCCTAAGATCATTTTTAGCCATATCTGGGTTATTCCCTCTTTAGGGCACTTAGGAGATAATTTGAGGTGACTTAAACAGCAAGACTGTTATTGGTCAGAATTCAGATTTTTATTTCTTTTTCCAGATTGTCTCCTTTTCTTACAGGCAGTTTGATTTAAAAAATACTAGGAGGGCTGGGGATTTAGCTCAGTGGTTTCGCCGCCTGCTGTGTAAGCGTAAGGACCGGAGTTCGATCCCCGGCACCAAAAACAAAACAAAAACAAATAAAAAAATACTAGGATTTAATTATGGAAATAATATGTGTACAAATGTATCATTATAGCTCTTAGTTAAGAAAGTTTCTGTACATATTGTGCAAACTTTCTGAAAGCCATAAAATGAAGGAAATCTAGGCTGAGTTCTGGCTAATGTTCTGGATTTACCACTTATAATCGTTTTGGATCTCTCCACCTCATTCTTCACATTAGCAATTATGAGTCACAACAGCACTTTCTGCAGTTCTTTTAGCAGATGGTAAACTGAGGCACAGAGAAGCCCAAGGTTAAATCAGAACCAGAGCCCTAACATTCCTATCTAAAACATGATCTACAGCTTAAGAGGCCTGCAGTAACCCCAGTATTTTGTCAACTCTCCATTGTCATTGGGAGATGCGGATTCCTCTGATTATGATCTGTAGGCATGGTGGGTTTCCTTCAGAGATACTTCCTGTTATCATTTATTATCGCACGGCTGGAATTAAATGACTGTTGGATATAACACTAAATTTCAGAAAATTTCCTAAGGCTGTGTGTGCACACTGGGTATTAAATAAAAACACAGGACAGTTGTAACCTTTAGGTTAACTGAAAATGAGTAGCAGTTGGATATATAATAATAGCAGCCCAGGTTCTGTAAACCCTTCGGCTGTTAAAGATCAGCACATCCTCTGGTAGCATCTGCTACGTGGAATGGAGAAACGAACTGAAGGTATAGACTGAACCGGGTAGAGTAGTGGAGGAAAACTGTTCTTATTAGATGCCACTGAATACATTACAGAAAATCGTTTGAATGGGTGGTTTAATTTGACTTAGGAAATCAGTGCCTGGTGACGCAGAAGACTTTCTAGAATACATTGCTTTACAGATGATTTAAGCAGACAATGCTGATAAAGCCTGTCGTGTGGATTTCCTTTTTTACTGCGTACACAGTATGGTTACGTGTATGTTGTGCAATGCTTCCAATCTGCTGTTTCTGCCATCTGGGCAAACAGTGAAAGCGAAGAGAGCATGGCAAGGAAAGGATCGCTGAGCTGTAAGGGTCTGTGTGAACACTGGGTGCCGCTCACGGAGCGCTGAGCAGTCAGTGAGGCGAGGTGGCGCCCAGCCTTGCGGTCCGCCCGTGGGTGCCGTGGCATCCAGACCAGGAAGGCTGACCATGCCATCCTTTGCTTACTTGACTCCCTATTTTTTCATACAACCTTTTTGCTGCTCCAGTGTTGGGTACAAATGTTGAGATAGGTTTAATAATCCAAGCATTTTTGCTTTGCCTAAATGAAATCTTTTAGAAATGTATTATGCCTCCAAAACAAGTTTCCTGAGAAATACTGAAGTACTTTTTAAAAGACAGCAAGAACTTTAGATAGGAAAATTGCTTTGAAATCTTACATGTTAGCGCTCACAGGGAGCCAGATGAATGATGGAAGTTTGCATGCCTGAGAGGAATTGACTGGTGCAGTCTAACCTGTGTACTCCGTCAGTGGATACACCTCTTAAGAATTTGAGAAATGGTTCTTTTTATGTGTATATATATATATGTTTCTTTTTTATCAAACATGTGAGCCCTTACAAAACTGTGGGCCGTGAGTCATCAGGTATCTTCTTAGGAATTAATACAACCATACACAGATGGCTAATAATACAGAGCCCCTGTGGTTTCTCTGGTTTTATCAACCATGGCTCCACTTCTAAAACATTTCTAATGAGACCCACCCACTCTCTCTTTTTAAATTTTTCGGACAAAGATTTGTCTTATCAGAAAATGCAACAACTTAAGCAGATCCGTAACTTGGAGGAATTAATAACAGAAAGTTTTTGTTGACACCAGGAAGTAGATTAAATAGTGCAGTTGTGGTAATGAGTACCATAGATGATAAGCCTGAGCCACCTGGGTTTTATTAGGCTGCTTGCTACTTTGATCACAATATTATTTCAAGGCTTATCTATTTAAATTGCTAAGGTTTCTCGTCATCTTTGTAATTTCTTTCATTGCAAAGAGAATTTTAAAAAGACAGACTTAGGCCAAACCAAAATTTGGAAGAGGTGAAAGTTCAACAGCTAGGAGAACCTTGGAACAAGAAAACCTGTTAAACATACAGTTAAAGCTTGGAAGCGCAGCGCTTGAATATCAAATCATCTGACCTTGCTTCTCTAGTTTTTGCATGGATCATAATTGTACTGCATATGGTAATAAGCAGTACTACAAGGATGGTTGCTATAATTAAATTAATTTTTGTTTGCTATAAATATATGCATTTAATATATATATTTCATGTTTTGAGAATGTACATTGCTATCAGTTTTCCTTCAGCTGGTATTAAGCAGTTTTAATAAACATCTTTGAGAATGTATGGAAAGATTTTTAACTAAACCCATAATGAATGAATTATACTAATCATAGAATTTAATTTGGATTGATAAATTGTCTTGCTTTGCCTTTGAACTTGAAGTCTTTAAACTTCAGTTAGCCTAATATAAATGAATGAAATTTTTAGCCCTCAAAATCAACAGAATTCCCTTTCAGTAATTTTTTTTGCTATAGAAATAGTCTTTCACAGGTATTTAATGTTATCTTTGTTATGTATATAAGTGAATGTTTTTGCTTGGAAAAATAATTTATTTTGACTAGTAAAGGGAGGATAGGGAAAATTTAATAATTTAAGATATTCTTGTCATTAGCAAAATAGTAATAATCATTTAGTGCCATTTTGAAAATTTAAATGTAAAATGCTTTGTATGTTTATTCTTATTCCCATAAATTTTCGCAGTCATAATATTGGAGTACTCTATTATAACAGCTGTAATTCTGGTGTGAAGTTTCCATATTCCAGTGTAATTTAAACCTGGTTATAAATGCACTTAAGGATGTAGTAGTTGTTTTGATTTGCCCTTGGTAGTGAAAGGAATATATGGAAGTAACAATCAATAGCCTCTTTATTTTCTCTGATAAGACAAAAGAAAACAGTTATTTAAAGACTAGGGAAAGGTTTGAGTATTGGAAAGACTGCATACAAGAGCTTGTAATGTTCTTGTTTTTAGAAAGTCGGGTTGTACTTCTGAGTTGTAGAGATTCGTGGTTCATTGACCCAGGTGAGATGGATTCATATAAAAGGCAGAGGCATGGATTTAGAAACAAGGATGCTATACAAGCACCAAATAATGACAGTTACTTGTCAGTTCAAGCAGTGACTTAATTTGGGGAATGGGTGAAGTAATACCATGCTGGATTTCAGATTCTGGAAGACTTGAACACTTGAAAATCAGGTTTAGACTTTAATTGTGAACCATTGTAGGTTCTCCAGCAGAGATTTGGTTATGTAAAAATCAATGATTTGTGACTTGAGGGAGGAACAACGGAAGGATAATGAGGGCTTGAGTGAAATATAGACAGTGGCAGTAAGACTGAAAAGTTGAATACTAGAGAGAGAGAAATGGAAGAAATAACAAAAGATTGAGTTAAAGGTTACACTCACATTTTAAAGACTTAACTAAAGAGTACCAAATGTGTTCAATATCTGATATTCTCCAGAGGTGTAAATTTGTCATTCCTTCCCTCTTGAATACTTTGTAAAAAGCACTGCTCAGCGATGATGACATGTATTAATTACATAGCAGATAAATGTAAGCTATTGATAACCAACAGGGGGATTCGCACACTTAATGACAACATCCGCTCTTCTAAAGTATGAAATATTTCAGCTGGGCATGGTGGCAGATGCCTATAATCCTAGCACTCGTGAACCTGAGGCAGGAGAATCACTGCAGGTTCCAGGCCGGCCCAGACTACATAGCAAGACCCTGTCTCACAAAACCAAAGAAAAAAAATAAAAAGGAGGAGATATTTAAGATTTTTGAATACAGAAATCATAGGAAGTTGCCTGTGCAAATTAAAAAGTGTATGTGTTGTATAATCAGTGTAATTCAGGTGCGAACTGATATTTTTAGGGCTTTTAGAGAAGACTCGTCTTTATTATTAAGCTTCAGAGCACAGAACTAAGACCTACTGAGAATAGAAATAAGAGTGAAGTAGATTTGCTCCAGTCTTCAAACAGACTATTCCATTCGTAGGCAGTCAGGCTCCATCTCAAGGGTAGTTTTGCTCCATCTCAACTCACTAATTCATTTAACAGATACTTACCTAGTGCCATCTGTCTTGGGAACTTGGATGTTGAGGGATAACATGGTGAGATGTGGAGGAGAAGACTTGGGACTTAATCAAATCAGATAGTCACAAGTTGTACAAACTACTGTGGGAGAGAGAAACAGATGCTGTGGTGCGCAGCCCCCCTTAAAGAGTGTGCAGAGTCCCCGTCAGAGGGGCACAGCCCGCCGAGCCCTGGGGGATGGGAAGAGCCAGCAGGGGAAGGCCCAGATCCAGGGGCCCAGAGCAGGGAATGGACCTGGTATTGTTTGGGAACTTTCAGAAGGGTTATCTGTCTGGGGAAGGCCTGGGAAACCTGAAACCAGAGGCCATGCCATTAATACCAAAGGAGCTTGGATTTTAATCAGTAAGCTGCAGGAGGCCACTAAAAGTTTTTCTTGTTTTTTAAGATAAGGTCTCATTATGTAGTCCAAGCCGGCCTTGAACTTGCTGTGTAGCCTATGCTGGCCTGGAATTTGGGATCCTCCTGCCTCAGCCTCTGGAGTGCTCAGATTTCAGGACTCTGCCTTTATGCCCACTTGTAGTAAATGGTTTTGAGCTAAGTGTATTAATGCAGTTGAGTTGATGACCCATTTTCTATGTAATTCTGTGACTTACCATGGGATTTTGGGTTTTGCACTTGGCATTTATTGTGTTTATTATGGACACCCAACTCGGTGGTCCGATTTGGTGGTGATGGTGTACTCCGGAAGCTTACCCGTGGCTGTTAGATACCCTTCACAGACATATGTGCCTTTTTCTTATTTTAATAAACTTTTGGAATAATTTTTTATTTGCACAATTATCATTTCATACTATTGTGGTACATTAAACTCTGATTTTCACCAGTTTTTCTGTTAATGTCTTGCCTTTCCAGGATCCAGTTCCGGACACCACATTGCAATTTAGTTGTTTCCTCAGTGCCTTCTAGTCTCTGATGTAGTCTCTTCTTTATCATGATTGAAAGAATATTGTTGTGTATTTTGTAGAATATCTTCATTAGGTTGGGTTATTTTTCATAATTAAACTGGAATTACAGATTTAAGAAGAAAAAATCAAAATGGTAAAGTGCCTTTCTCATTGCTTTCTAGGAGGCAGGGGACATGATACTCCTAACATCACTGGTGCTGCCGAGAGCTTTGTCACTCACTTGTTTAAAGTATCATCTGATACCTGAGCTACTACATTATCTTAGAAATCTTTACAACCCCAGGAAGCATTGGGGTGTAACTACATCAGTTAAGAAATTAGAAATTCATCTCTTGATATTTTAATGTCTAAATAACATGGGTAAATATATAAATGTGTCTTCTTTGCCTTAATACATAATTTCATGCAGGAAATAGTTTTATTTATATATAAGTAGTTTTATTTATATCTAAATGTGATTGAGTATCTTCATGTAGGTGCATTAGAATCTGACAGAGTGAATTAGATGTTGGAGAACATTGATTGCAGCTGATTGATACTTCACCATCAGGAATATTTGTTGTAACAGTTTATATTTCCCTTGGACAAAGATACAAAGTATTATCGGTGTGGTGAGTCCTAGTGCAAAGTACCTTTTATACAAAAGAACTCTAGATTTACTTTTGGGTTAAATATAATTTTGGCTACTGGTGTAGACCACACTGTTATTGTGACAACTACACATGGCCATTTTTTACTGTGAGATGACCTGAAATAATTTGCTAAAATGAACCTTAAATAGTTTCTGTGTTTTTCTTTTGGATATTTGAAATGTTTCAGCCTTTAGGTTCAAAATACAGGAAATATTGAAATTTTAGGGTTATTCCTTTGATTTCTCTTTTATGCTGTTATTTCTCAGTGTTTGATTATTGACTGTCATGTGGTTTGGCTCTAAGACACCTCCCAACTCCCCCCATGCCCATGCGTGCTCATGTATCGGAGGATTATTGTATTGATGGCTTTGATTTGATGGCATTGTTGGGAAGTGAAGCTGCCCTAGGGACCGTATCCTGTCCCTGCCTCACCTTTCCCTCCACTGCCTGACCATCATGAGGTGAGCGACTTCCCTCTGCTGTGGCCTCTGCGTAAAGCACTGGAGCCAAGTCCTGGGACCAGGGACGGAAGCCTCTAAAACCGTGAGCAAAAATAAACTATTCCTCCTTTAAGTTGTTTTTCTCAAGTATTTGGTCACAGTGATTGAAAGCTGACCTGGCGCAGAGACCAAGGGTCTCTGTATTTGTTAACCATCCTTCCTTTCCTGTGGATCACAGCAGTAGCCATTTTATTGAATCATACCGGTATTTTACTGTCTACTATGGTATTTTTTTTTGCTAGCTATTACTAAGAACTCAGCAGTTAGAAAGTTTCCCTCCTATCTTTTAAACTGGGAAAGATCATTAAAAAGTTAAAAACCTGTAAGTTAGCGATGGTGAAACAGTAATCTTTGTAGCCCTCATCATTATTGTTAACCGTACTGGCAATGGTAGCATTCTAACTACTGTTGTAATCGCTGCCATTCATTATCTTGTGCCTAAATACTGTGCTGAGCTCTGGGTTCGCATTCGTTTAATCCTTGCGGCTGTTTTGTGAGTTAAGAACTAGCCTGTTCGTGTTATACTGAGGCTCAGGGAAGTTAATTTAAGTCACAACTACAGAACTGTGTATGGAATCAAGATTCAAAGCCTTAACACTTTACAGAGCACCTTTTTGTTGATTGCTAATTGTAGTGAGGTGGAAGAGAGAAGATTTTCAGAATGCTGGAAGGAAATGACACTACACAGAGCAGTTGTATCTTTTTGGTCCATAAGGTTTTTAATAAAAACCTTTGTTATTGATGCTTAAATTTCAAAATGTCTGTACCAATTGTTTTATATCCCCGTATCCACCCAGTGAATAAGCCTACTTAAAGCTATGTCATTTCATTTCTGGAGATGAGATTTACACAGGGAAAATTAAAATAATATGACAAACTTAACACAATACAGTGTAAGTTGAATCCAGGTGTGGTGGCACATGCCTGTAATCCCAGCACGTGGAAGGCTGAGGCAGGAGGATCACTGCAAAGTCAAGGCCAGTCTACATAGGGAGACCCTGTCTCAAACACCCCCCCCCCCGAAATGTGTGGTAAATTGAATATCCTTTATCTGAAGTGCTTGGAAACAGAAGTGTTCCAGATTTTGGAGGTTTTGAATTTTGAAATATTTGCCTAGACTTAGATTGTGCATCCCTACTTGGAAAGTTGAGAATCTTAAGTACTTGAAAAACATGAAACTTTTTTGACCACTGTCATGACACTCAAAATATTTCAAGTTTCAGGGCTAGACATAGTGGTAGAGTGCTTGCCTAGCATGTAGTAGAGGTCCTGCGCTTGCTCCTCAGCACCTGGAAAGAGAAGATTTGAATTTCCAGAGCTGTACTTCTGAGTAAGGGTACACACCTGGTATGTGATTATGGCCAAATGATCAGTCTCGGAAGTGGTTTTGAGGAGAATACACTTTAGCCCCAGGTCAAGCTCTGCATGGAATTGGAGCTGGATCCTGAAGGTAAGTTTCTTGTTTTGCCTCCAACCTTTTCTCGTGACCCTCCTCCCACCTGTCTCCCTACTCTGACAGTTGTACTGAGTCGCCTGGTTTACTACACAAGCCAGACTCTGTCTTGTTTTGGATGGTGATTATCCTGTCCTCTGGGCCCATCCCATCCCTTACCTGTGTCAGGCCCCAGGCCCCACACATCCCCGAGCAGGCCCTGGCCGTGTGGTCTCGTGATTGTGTGCCTATGCCACAGGGGAACTTATTAGACTACATATGGAAAGCTTTCCTTGGGAAATAATTTAGATTTACAGAAGTTGCAAAGGCATTATACCCTGCTCTCAGCTTCCTTTAATGTTAACATCTTATGTGACTATGGTAGATTTGTCAAAACTAGAAAGTTAGAATTGGTAAATACCAATAACTAGTGATGCTATCCAGCTTTTTGCTGTTCTAGAAATTCTGTTCTAGAGATTCTGTTCTAGAATCCAGGCTAGGGTACATGTTGCATTTATTTCATCTTATGTCTTTATTCTCTTCCAATTTATGTCTTTTCCTGACTTGACACTTTTTCAGGAGTACTTGTTAGCTATTTTGTAGTTGTCAGTTTGGCTTTGCCTGATGATTTCTCAGGATTGCATTGAGGGGATGGATTCAGGGAAGAATCTAAGTAAGGTGCCCCTGCTCGCTGCATCCTAATCTGGGATTCATCAACTCCGCCACGTTTTAATGCTGTCAGCCTTGGCCACTTGATTTGGCAGTGACTGGTTGGTTCCTGTCACGGAAAAGTCACTGTCTCTCTTTGCCCACACTTTGTTCTTCAGAAGTGAACCACTGAGGCCACCCTGCCTCCCGAGGGGCTTTAAATTCCATCTCATGGTGGGGGAAATAAAAAAATGCAGGGATGCTGGAAAACACCACAGCAGCTAGTAAATAGGGTGGCGGTTGCTTGACTGTCTTTTCAGTTCTTACTTCTGCTTCACTGAACTGCCCGTGGAGTGCAGGGCCTGAGACTGATTTATTTTCCCTTTGTGTAGTGGAATATTAAGGGCTCAGTAAATGTGAATAAAATAAACTGGAAAGGGGGATTGTGAATCACATCCAAAGCTGAATGGTTACGTGTAGGTAGGGAGTAGAACCATATGCACAGTGTTTGAGTGATGTGACAAAAATGCACTGTTGCACTTTCATTTGTTTTAATTTGTTTCAAATGGAGGAATATATTCTTCCCTAATTTTAACACAGTATTGAGAAAAAGTATTTTTTCTTAGCTTTGGAGAACCGATTAGAATAAAGCACTTTAACAGTATAAATTGAGACCAAAAGTCTTATTTTATGATTAAAGATAGCTGGTTGACTGTTTTGAACGTACCCTGTATTTAGAAGGGTGGATTTACTTGGGAAAGCATATAATTTGTAAGTAAATTAGCCGTGATAGAAAAATTCCCTTCTAGTTCTCAAAAAAGGTGTTTAAAAGTACCAGTGTTATGTTTAACCTAGCTTTTGCATTATAAATGGACCTTCTGAACCCCAGCAACCCTAATTTAACTCTCACAGTAGATGGCAGTTTTTCTTACGGATGCTACCAGGTTTCTTTTCGAAGAAATTCTGTAAATTTTCACACACACACCCCTTTTTCTTGGAGTGTTGTTTGACCTATTACAAGAACAAAAAGCATAATTGGGTTTTGACCTTTGACTTTTTTACCAAGTAGTAGCTGAACTGAGAAATCATTTTTCCTTACAAGCATGAAGGCTTTGGGCAATTGCTAAGTGGTTTTCACCTTTTGTTTCAGCCAGCATTGTTGCCACCCTTGAAGAATGAGATTTTCTTTCCTACTTGTGTTTTTCCATTGGCAGTTAATTTAGGCAGCTCTTGCCACAGAACCAGATTTATCAGTGGCTACTTAAGACTGTTAAAATATTCTTTTATTATTGTTAAAAATCCACATTGTCATTTGCTATTGATCTTAAAGACTCTATCCTTAAAAGAGAGCAACCAGAGCACCTAGTTTTCTCGATGCCAAAAGGGTGGAAATTTGAGCCATGAAATGGGTGCAAATATAAATGAATCAATCAGTAATTTATTTGTTTCTCTCTCTTTTTTGTACCGGGGATCGAACTCAGAACCTTGCACTTGTGAGGCAGGCGCCAGAACCACTGAGCTAAATCCCCCGGCCCCATGTGTACATTCTTAACAGCCCTGCCTCTGGCCCTTGCTGCGATGAGCCACTCACTGTGTTTTTTGCATCCCTCTGGAGGTTGGCAGCATTGCAAAAATAGGACTTGATGTGATAGACTCTCTTCAAGTAGGGAAGGAGGTTGGTGGTAGAAAGGTTTTGAAATAGGGCCTGTTGCAAGAGTGAGGCGCTGAGAGATGCAGGGTGTATTTAAATCCTTTCAGCATCCGTTTCCTTATTGATGCCTACAACCTAGTGTTGATGAGCTGTGATCATTTTAGCCACAAGTTTGGCTTTTACATGACTGACAGCAACCATGAAGGCCTTTTGTGAGCATAAGGACAGTGTTCATGTCTATCTAAGGAGAAGATAGTTGAATTTGGAATCAGGAAGACCAGTTAGAGCAAGAGTGGTGAGAGCGGGGTGCGGTAGATAGGAGACTGGGCTGTGCATTGGTGAGTGACGGCTGTCTTGTGGGCTACGGGCTGAAGAGTTTCCACTTAGTTCCATTGTGAGCGGAATGTAGATGGTTGACTTCTTTGAATAATCGGGCTTGTCAGATTTATATCAAATTGACCCATCTGTTAAAACCATCTTAAAAATAACCGCTGTGTAGTTCCTTTGCATGTGAAATCATTGTGGCCTTGTGTCGTGGTAGAAGCAGACTCTGGATTTAAACACAGTGGTCCGTTTGAGTCCATCTGATTGTAAGCATGATAATGCTGTCCGCCCTGTAGGGTTGGGCTGAGGATTAAGTAAGAATACAGGTAAAGCAGTAAGGCCGTGCTTGCCTCTTAGCGAGCCCTTAATGAGTGGTAGATGTTATTTTTCACAAAAGAACTGAGTGCATTTACTAGTTCATTGTGTGCCTGGAGGTTCTTTTGAAATATATAGGTCTTTCACTGGAGCATAACTTGATCATTATACTCAGTAAATTTCAAGATCAAGACTTATTGAGAAGACTAATTTGCATTGTATTATTTAAAGCAATCAAGGCAAGTTGAAATTTAGAAGGTTTTTAAACAGGATAATATTTAATAGGAAGAAATAAAGATGTAAGGCCCAAAGGAAGAAATGTAAACCATTAGCTAATCTGTGTGAAGAGGACAGGCTCAGCTGGAGGGTTCCTTGTACAGGTGGGAAGAGTCAGATTATAACATACTGCAGGGGGAGTCTCACCCCTCCATAGTGGCTCTGAGTAGTGGGCACCGTGAGCTAAGTGCAGACCAGGTCGTGGCTTTCCTGTGGTTTCAGTTCACGTCAGAGGCGACTGGGAAAGGCATGAGTGAGTGCCCCCTTGCTCCCTTTCCTTAGGAGGGAGAAATCCTAAGGTAGAGCCCGGAGGGAAGCCAGTGAGCGCAGGCACTGACTGACACCAATCAGCAGTTGGGCCAGAGAAGGTAGCAGCAGATCTTGAGTATGCTGTCTGTTTGCATAGGAATTGGAGGAAAACCTGCTGTTTTCACTTTATACTCTTTTGTATTACTGAATTTTGTAATGTAGGCATGTGCTACTTAGGGGAAAGTTACAGAATTAAAATATCCGTGGCCAAAATGTGTAACTTAATATTACACTGACCTGTTGAGATGTTAGCACTCTCAGGGGTTTCTATGGTAATTGCTTGGCGTCTGTCTGCAGTGTAAATGACTTTCTAACTGTTGCACGAACCTCCTTACTCTGAGCCCTTTTCTTGGGAGGAAGGTTTCAAAGGAGAAATAAATTTATGCAAAATATAAATAAATATCCATTTAAACTGCGCTACTATAGTGGGCTCGCCACAATAAGAGATTTTTTTTTTTTTATCATTCTTCTAGCTTGAGGCTGAAATGCTAGTGAATCAGCAATGTACTTCTCTGTTCTTCACTATGTGGGTGGTGCCATCTGAAAAGTGGTTAAAACATTTTTCTAGGAAAAAAAAAGTGGCCCTGAAAAATAACACACCTTTCTGTGAGGGAGGCTGCCCTAGTAAGCTGTTACTTATACTTATGAATAAGCAGTGACTGAAATTTTCTAATGTCAAAATGGTGCTTAAAGATTGAAAGTGTAGTTTCACACAAATTTAATATTCCTTGTACGTATGATTTTACTTTAGTTCTATTTCATTGCATACCACAGCCAGATTCAGTATTTTGACTTCGTACATATTCCTGCATCATTTTTTTGGAAAGTCAAAAGCTTCCCTGTTATTCAGAGGTGTAAACATTTTTGCTTAATTGCATGCTTTTGTAGACATGAATTTCTGAGTAATGAAAGATTTAAGATTTGGACCTTAAGAAATCTCTGTGAAGTTACTGTGGCATATAAATTGGTTGCATTTTTTTTTCCTAAGAAAAAGGTAAGCAAAATGTATGGTATTGATATAGAGATAAAGTTAATTTAAACTTTATTCCAGGTAGAAGAACTTAAGATTTATTAAGAAGATAACTTCTCAGTGGCTTGTAAAAACCAATTGAAGGCCCAATCTTAGTGTTTCAGATGTGATATTAAACTACTCTTGCTCAAAATTAAAATCAATTGAGAATTAAAATCAACTGAGTAAAATCAGCCTACTCAAAAATATAGAAAATCATGATTATTTGGGCCTAATTAGGATTGTGATCTGGGAAAACATAGGTTTAAGTAGTCTTGAAAAATGTACTCTGAGCCTTTACAAGATGGTGTCCACCTTTAAAGCTTAAAATCCGTGGTCTGTGGTTGTTGCTCCGTTTGTTTCTTAGGAATTGTGATTGCTTCTAACACGAGTCAAGTTGTCTCATGAGGAAGGGTTGGGTGTCATCTCAGTCTGCAGGGAATGTGGGCTAACCAGTGAGACGTGTAAATGCTCAACCAAGGCTATAGCGCGCATCACAGTTGTGCCTGCGTCCAGGCGTCTGCTGCCCACAGCCCAGGTAAAAGTGGAGCTGGGAATATGGCTGAAGCGTGATTTCGCTGGGACCTCCTGACCCCAGTGCCTGAACCAGTGCTGTCCACTTCCGTTTTCAGCCTTGACTCTACGATTTTGATATTTAAGCATACTGACTACGAATATACGTGCAAAATAAACATCTTGGTGTCACAGTATAAAGATGAAAATATAATGCAAGTGACAGGAAAGGAGTTTCTTTTCTTGAAAACAAATTACACTTTTCCTGAGTGCTCCTTAATTGTGCTGTGGAATCCTGTTTTAATTAAGCTTTGGTCATGTATTGTGCCAAAACACTAAATGTTTTGCCTAAGTTCCATTTAGGGTAGATTTTAAAACAATATTTACATTTAGTCAAATTTAATAGGCTAGATGGTATCGGACTATTTAATTGGTCTTTGCTGTATTGTTTCCCTTCCCTCCTTTCCCCTTGTCTTTTTTCTTTCTTTCTTACGTGTTTCTCCCAATTTCTTTTACTTTATTTCACTTAACTGGAATTGTGGTAAACTTGTTTGATTCAGGGAGCCTTTCTGAGTCCTTGCAGAACTGCGTTCACAGTTGTCTTTTACCCATGGGGCGTCTCGTGCCTGAAACCAGGGATGGCACTGAAGCCTGCGTAGATTGTGCCTTTTCTTGCCTGTACGTAACTGTGATGAAGTTTAGTTTATGAACTAGACACAGAGATTAACAACAGTGACTTAATGAGTAGTTACAGCAGTGTGCTGCTACTGTGACAGTTCACTACCTGAGAGGGCAGTGATGGCTCTAATGAGCAGATGATGTGAGAATTTTTTTTTTCTTTTTAAAAATTATTATTACTACTATTATTTTGGTGGTACTGGGGATTGGACCCAGGAGACACTGAGCTACAGCCTCAGCCACCTTTATATTTATTTTTAAATTTTGAAACAGGGTCTTACTAAGTTGCAAAGGCTAGCTTTGAACTTACCATCCTCCTGCTTCAGCCTCCCAGTTGGCTGGGATTCCAGGCATGCACTACCATGTTTGGCTCGAGGTGGTTTGAGATTTTATCACACGGCTCAAAATAGCATGCAAGTTAAAACTTACAAATTATTTCTAGGATTTTCTGTTTAATATTTTGTACAGATAAGGGGGAACTAGTGTATATCTTTCTTTGGTTATCCCTGTAGCCTATTAGATTTAATTCTGTCCAGTAGATAAAAGAAGGTGGTACCAAGGGAGGATTTCTTAAGAGTTGATTCATCTAGAAAACAGGACCTTATTTGCCAACAATGTAAAGTTTCAGGAGAGGGAATTTTATATTCATGTTTGCACTAGCTGTGAGGGAAATCTCTGTTCCAAGCGGACTAACATAAACGGTAATGTATCTAATGGACTGAACCTTAAAATTCAAAGTAGAAAACTTAGGTGTTTTCTGTTCTCTTCAATTAGAAGGACATTTCTTTGGCAGGCTTTTTTCTTTTCTTTTAAAATGGAGCTTCCTGAGAGGACCAAGAGATGTAGGGAGGGAAGAAATGTTGCGTTTTGTGCCGGCTCCCCAGTGAATTTCTTCACTATGTACCGCAAATATGGACTAATAAAATTTTTTAAAAATTAAATAAAA
This sequence comes from Heterocephalus glaber, assembly GCF_000247695.1. The sequence continues at coordinate 14,981,520 of NW_004624763.1, read as the reverse complement.
CAGGCCTTCTTGGTGGTGGTGTTTTGAGAGAAAATTTAAACTACTGGCAAGCGTGGTGCATCAAGCAAAGAGATGATCTAGGACCAACAGAGCACTTACGAATACTCCTACCTGCAGTAGGGTGAAAATAGTGGATCCAGCCCTGAGGGTCGCATTGCCCTCATGTTTCGTTTACTTGTCAGAGCATTCAGTGTGTTGAATAGTGGATTTCTTACTCATTTATTTAATTTATCAAATATACTTAAAGCATTTTCTACCTATGTTTTTACCTTTGTTTAAAATAAGCATGGGGAGCAGAACTGACTTTGAGTATTTGCTGTGTCTAATTATATTAGATATTTTTCTGCTACATACTGAGAATTAAAAGAAAAATAGGTTATAATTAGATACCAGTGTAAATCAAGCCTAGAAATGGTAGTTAGGATCAAAGTAACATCCCAACAATCTGGAAGGATTAGTAAACCCAGTACTTTCTTCCCTAAGCTTAAATGTCTGCTAGTGCAACCTTTTTAGTGAGTGCTTCAGCTCAGACTTTCAAACTTTGTTTTTGTCTTAGTTTATATCCAACAGGTGTTATTATTAGTGGGATTAGAGTATGAAGGAAGAGATTAAATTGCTTTTCCTTTGAATTGTACAAGCCCTTCAGTTGCTCTCCTCATTGTTTTATGTTATTATGTTTTCAGTAATAGGACAGGCCGCTTCTGCAGGTTTGCCAGATCCAAGTCCTAGGCCAACTCTTCGCCTTCACTTAGGGTAAACAGTACACTAGTGGGAACCAGAAGAGAATATGTCCATGGAGGGCCATGGAGAAAGATGTAGGGCTTGGTATCCTTCAGAGACCTGGAGGATTGCCCTTTAGCAATACCCGTGAAGGTCGAAATTATTTTAAACATACACCAAAGTGACAGGGACTAGTATGGATATGATATTTGCATATATGGGAGGGATGTGTCTGGTTTTATCAAGCCACCAGATGGCTTGATGTTCATGTTACATATATTTTTCTATTGGTGAAGTTCATTTTACCCAGAGTAGGCTAACTGAAATATAGGGAATCTGTATTTTCAATGGGATAGTCTTTGAGTTTTTAATAAATACATACATGGTTGCCAGAGTTCTTGGTAATTCTACAGGATACATTGGTTTTAATGTCATGTTGTTAGTGAACTCATATACGATCCATATTACTGAGACCTTTATGTTATGCATATTTTCTTTGCCTTTAGTTCTTTGTCTTAAAAGTTACTCATTGTAATTAATTGTTGGATGAAAGAGAAAACTTATTCTACTATCTACATGATTATTCTACTATCTACATGATTTCTAAACATACGAGGCTAGAAAAATGCTCTTATCTGTTGATACAGAGTACATACTATTTTTAAATAACTTGGGAATATTTCCATACTGTGCAATTCATCCGTATATTTAGTAATTTTTGGTAGTCATTACCAGTCAGTTTTAGAACATTTCTAACACCCAAAAAGGAAACTGGCACCCTTTAGCTATTTCCTCGCACACTCCCCCCACTCAGCTTCTAGCCCTAAGCCCTATTTTTTATTGCTGTAAATTTCCCTGCTCTGTACCTTTCCTATGAATGGAATCATGTATGGCATTTTGTGATTGACTTCTTTTGCTTACCATGTTTTCAGGGTTCATACCTGTTGTAGCACATAATCAGTACTTCATTAAAAAATTTTTTTTAATCAAGTAAAGAATTTTAAGTTTTTAAGTATACAATTAAGTGACATTAATTGTACTCACAGTGTTGTCCACTCATTGTTGCTATTTCCAGAACTTTATTTTCATCCCCGAAACTCTGTACCTATTAAGCAGTAATTTCTCATTCCCTTTTATCTCCCAGTCCCTGGTAGCCTCGACTCCAAGTTTTTGTCTATGAATTTCCTTTTCTTAGTATCTCATGGAAGTAGCATCATACAGCACAGTGTCATGTTTCCAAGGTTCATCCATATTGTGGCATGTGATGGAATGTCGTGTCTTGTTATGGTCAGGTAGTATTCCATTATATGTATATGCGACAGTTTTTATCCATCAGTTAATGGGTATTTGACTGTTATGAATAATGCTGCTATAAACAAATTTATATGCAAGGTTGTATGGAAATTGTTTTCATTTCTCTTGAATATATTCTTAAGATGGAATTGCTGGGTCAAATGGTAACTGCATAATTGAGGAACTGCCAGATCTTCCACTGTCCTTGACTTCCAAAGCTAATGTACCATTTACACATTTTTTTAAAAATAAAAATCATTTATCTATTAATGTTGACATCTTTATATCATTTAAAAATATTACTTTCCCATCCTATTTAAAAACATTTTTATTGCAAAAGATATCTATTGCAGAAATAAATAAAACAAATGCACAGCTTAGCAAATAATTACAATGCAGACGTGTACACAGCCGTCGCCGTGGGGAAGAAGTAGAACATGGTAGTACCACACACTCCTGCGTGCTCCTGCCTGATACAGCACTTTTGTTTCCCTGTAGAACTAGCCAGTGTTTGACTTTGATGAATTTTAATCTTTTTACTTCTCCTAGCTGTGTTTGCGTGCATTATAAAATCGATTTTTTGTTTTTGAGCTTTATAAATGCAATGACAGTATATCTTTCATATCTCGCATTATTTTACTCATTACCTCTGTGAAGCTCATTCTCTCAGTAATTCATTTTTCATTTCTTTATTCATATATATATATATATATCCCTTTTTTTTTTTTTTTGGTACCGGGGATCGAACTCGGGACCTTGCACTTGAGAGGCAGGCACTGGAACCACTGAGCTAAATCCCCGGCCCCTTATTTTATTTTTTTCATTCTATCCTTAGTGCCCTTTTGGGTTACTTTTATGTGCAATTTCTAGCTTTTTAAAAGCACCCTACATGGCAAAACATTTGTATGCTGAATTTGCATTTGTATATAGTTGCTTATTTTACAACATGTATTTAAGTTAGACCTAATGCCAGGGAGATTAGACACTCTCCTGTGTTTAGAGTGTTATGGCAGCGGCGTAGTATGCATTTCACTACTGCCTGGTGTGTGGTAGGGTGGTCAGTAACGGCTCATTGAAAAAGTTTTTGAATTTTTCCCTCGAAATTCACATATCTTTCTTTAGTTTTCCCTAATACTGTAATATGGACATTATATAGATAAAAATGAGGGAAATTGTTATTTAAATTGGGCCATTTAATGTGACATTTTAAAATACTTTTTCTTTTGCCTTGGTAGTAATGCTGTTGTTTTACATTTTAGCTGTGGTTAGAATGTCTATTGACCTTTTAAAATTATTTATTTTCTCCTTAGCTTGTATTATAAGTATATGCAGGCAGCAGTCAGAACTGATTCATTCTCGATACCTGTCTTGGGCATTTTAGGCTCTTTATGTGACAGTGCTTTTGTCACTGAGTTCCTATTGTGTCCCTAAAAGGAGTCAGAGCATACACCAGTAACTTAGCAAACCTCATTGTTGGCAAGTTTTGGTTCCTTCCTTGTTTGTTTTTTTTATCTAGGAGGTTTTCAATAGATTTGAAAATTACTCCAGAAATGAATATTCTAGCCATTGAGAAATACATTAGGAAATGATAAAATTTTAAAACCGCATAAAAATACCCTAAATTAAATAAATGTCTCATGGTTCTAGCTTAAAAAAAGATGGAGACAAGTAGAAAATACTTTTTAAAGTTTATAATATAGTCAGCTCCATTCTTATTAAATTTGTATGTTTATTGTATTTGGATGATACAGTAGCACAACAGTATAGTCATAAATTGTAACAGTTGTTTATTTGACAACTTGCATGATTTGTGATCTGTTTCTTGTGTGTTGGAGCTCCAGAGTTGGTGGCAGGTAGTACATAGACACAGAGGCGTTTGCCCGAATGCGTAAGCATTGTTGGTTCTTACTGATTGAGGTTGTTTTGAACCAGTGCACATTCCTTTGATGCTGACTACAGCCTTTTTAGCCTTCTGAAAGTTTGTTGTTTTCCTTGTGCATGTTTGCTATTGGACAGTTCCCCCTTTAAAGATAACATGTAAAGTTGTTGAGTATGTTCCACTTTTCTTGTTAATTCTCCATTCAGCCAGTCCACATTATCTACCTGTAGGCTTTTATCATCTTTGCCTAAATATTGCAGTAGCTTTTTGATAAGCATCCTTGTCCAGGTCTCTTCCTTTTTAATCCATCCTCTATTTCAAAGTGATGTCTTAAAACAGACATTTGGAAAAAAAATTTTTTTAAAGCGTTAGTAAAAGTGCTGGGCATAGTGGTGCACACTGTGGTTCCAACGCTTGGGAGGCTGAGGCAAGAGGATTGCTTTGAGTGTCAGGCCAGCCTAGGCTACATAGTTAGCTCAAGTTCCAACCGATCTGCAGAGTAAGACTCTGTCTCAAAAAACAAATAAGTTTGAGAGTGTCATTCTGATTTAAAACCCTTCTTTGGTACTTCTGCTCTGCTCAGTAAGGTCCAAGTCTTCCTTCCCTGCAGGCCTTTGAGAAATGGCTCAGGCTCACTTCTCAGGCCCACCTGTTCATCTTTATTTCTTGTTTTTTTCCTGTCTGTGCACATTCTGTGGTCTGAACTTGTTTAAAGGATACTCTAAATTTCATTTTACATTTTCATCTCTTTGAGCAGCAGTTTCCTGTGGAATACTGCTCTTTTTAAGCCTAGCAAACTCTTATCCGTCCTTCAAAACCTATTACCATTTCCTCTGAAAAGCCTTTCCTAATGTCCTTGTTTTTGATAGGCCCTTTTCAGTAGTTCTGTACTCTGTGCATGTGTTCAGTTTTTACCTGGTGTCACTTTATGTGGCTTCCTTCCATACTGTGAGCTGCTTGAAGGCAAGGATTGTGTCTCAATTCAAGGCTGGATGTCAGCTGTTATCAGTACTGGGAATAGACAGGTGCTCAGGAAGTGCTGGCTGAAATCATCTAATGTGACCTGAGTATCTTTCTCATCTTCCTGTTGTAAGGGATGGTTTAAGTTCAGTCACCCCCCCCCCACACACAAGTGTAATTGTATCCTTTTGATTAGTGGGTAGTTAAGATAGCCACAAAACCACTAGAAGTCACAAAATTCACTCCATGAGGTTTACTGACTGAACTTGATAGAAAATCAACTCCTGATGAAATGTTAAATGCTTTTATATTTTAAGAAACACTGTTTTTACTCAGAAGGTGAAACTCACAATAAGCTTCATAAGTTTTTGTTGACTACTCTCTAAGGCTGTTGTGATGTGTTGTTTAGTCCAGTAGTGAAAAGGCAGAAGTATTCGCTTTCTTCTTCATCAGTGACGTCCTGTGTTTAATAGTAGGATTTAGTCTGTACTGTATTCTTTTCTACTGTCCGTAAGGTTTATTCTATTGAAATGTTGGGTAAAGGCAGTGTCTTTCTCCTGGGTACTAATGGAAGGAGCTGATAGTGTGAGGTTGAGGTGATGGAAACATTTCATTTCTAAACACTTGCAGTGTGCAGTTGATTTCTGTTACTCCAGGAGACTGATCCTTCACAGCTGTCAGAAAACCTAAGTGGGTTCCTCTCCTGCTGTGCAGAACTTTCCTTGTTTGGGAACCTTTCACGGCACAGTAGGGGCTTTTAAAAGTGTCACAGATGGAAGGCAATTTATACTACAGTAACCATAGACTTTTGGTTCGCTGTTTATGGCAGAGAATTGAAAGTTAAAAGTAAATGGAGGAGAAAAGCTGCTGAGCGTGGTGTGCCTTTTTAGAGTTAATAATGCCATCTCTTCTGGTCATCTGGACTTTCTCAGTTTTCCTGTCCCATTTCTTCTACTCCAGATTATTTTATTGGTGAATAGAGGGGAAAAGCAGAATAGATTGATGAGTCACAGACAAGAAATAACATACATCCTGCCTTGATTAATGCCTCAGTGGATGGCTATACTTGGGGGAGGGATGTAATCAGCAGTCACAGGCTAGGGCCAGTCTATTCAGCAGCTACACATTTTGAACTGAAATGTATACTTACAGAAATAGTTCTCCAAGTACTCTGCAAGGCCCAGTTGTTAGCACATTGCTGAGAAAAAGACAGTATGGTTGAAGAACATGCTTTTTAGTACTTTTTTATTCTCCGTTGTGCTTTATTGCTTAGCACGAGGATTGCAGCCCTCACACTGGATACTAACCTTAGCAGCAGATGTAATCCCAAGGCCTGTTACACATTTTACCAGATGTTCCATTTCTCTTTAAGACAACCCCCTGGTTTCTAATATCAAGCATTGTAAGAAATCAGAATTTGACATTTATTTTAAACAGGTAAAGACAGGGTCTATTCTAACCCAAAGACTGGCTAAATATCAAATAAGTTGTGCTACTGCTACATTTTATAAATATTTTTCTAATTAATATATTGCATGTACAGTTTGAATGGAAAGGTTTAGGAAAAATGTATTTCCAGACGCTCCTGTGCTGAAATAAACAGTTAAGTGCTGGCCTTTGTTGCCTGTGCAGTAAATACTCAGGGCCTGCACGCTTCTTCCAGAAAAGCATCTGCAGCAGACCCGAGTTCTTGGTAATTTGACAATTTAAAACATTTTATAATTGAACAAATTGTGGATATTCTTAATCGTAACAGCTGCAGGATGTTGATTTATAAACACTGTGAACTGCTGTGTTTTCATGCTATGCATATTTGCTGTAGTGTATGCTTACAGTTCAAAAGAATTATTTTCTTATCTGTTTCCTTCAGTCTTCGAACTTTAGCACTGGTCATAATTCTGAGTTTGGAAAAGATTTCATGATATTCCAAATTTCTGTGTTTTTCCTTCCATCAGTGATAGTTTAGCAGTTTTATGAAGGAGTGTTACTTTGTAAAAATAGCAGTAGTAACTACGTAGAAACGTATCACCTTGTGTCTTTGGAATAAGACTAGATTAGTTGCAAGATAGAAGGTTTATATTAAGAAAAGGAACAGTCACAGTGCCTGTTCTTTTTTTTTATTTTTTTGCTTAAATTCTTTTATTGGTACATTTTAGGTAAACAATACATTTACATTTATCATTGGGTGCCTGTACATGATGTATCTTGGTTCTTATTTTTTTCCCCATTACCTGTGCGCCCTTCACCCCGCCACCTTTCCCTATTTACATAGACTTTGTTTCCATTGTTTTTTCTTTTCTCATAATTTTTCCTTTCCCTTCTTTCCTTTCCCCATCTCCTCTCACCACCCCTACCCCTTTGGACCTTTTCCTATTTCAAAGTATCAGTTATTCGTTACTAATCCTTTTAATCCTTATTTACACTTTCAGTTTCTCACACTAGAGATACTATTCGTATTTACACATTTATTTATTTATTTCGCTTAAGAGTATGGCCTCAATATCCATCCATTTAGCTATAAATGACTCTAGTTTCTCGTTCTTTATGGCTGAGTAGTACTAGTGCTCCATTTTATTTAAAAAACCACATCTTCTTTATCCAGTCTCCAGTTGATGGGCACTTGGGCTGCTTCCAAGCTTTAGCTATTACAAACTGTGCTGCTATAAACATGGGTGCACATATATCGCTGTGGTATGATTCTTTTAATTCTTTGGGGAAGATCCCCAGCAGGGGAATAGCTGGGTCAAATGGGACTTCCAGTCCTAGTTCTTTGAGGTATCTCCACACTGATTTCCACAGTGGTTGCACCAGTCTGTACTCCCACCAACAATGGAGAAAGGTTCCTTTCTCCCACACCCCTGCCAGCATTTGTTATTGGATGATTTCTTTTTTTATTATTATTATTTATATATTAATTGGTACATTTTAGGTCTACATTTACATTTATCATTGGGTGTTTGTACCTGAACATGATGTATCTTAGTTCTTATTTTTTTCCCCATTACCTATGCACCCTTCCCTGTTTACATAGACTTTGTTTCCATTTTTTTTTTTTCTTATAATTTTTCCTTTCCTTTCTTCCCTTTCCCCTTCCCCTCCCACCACCCCTCCACCTTTGGACCTTCTCCTATTTCAAATTATCAATTATTCGTTTCTTAAAATTGTGTTAGCTCTAAATATTCCCATGAGAATAGTTCAGTAAATATTCAGTAAGAAGAGTTTCTTAGCGGGTGTATTTTAGATGATTCATTTTCTCTTCTTCTACATTCAATCAGAAACTGGAAAAAGCCCTCATGTCTGCAGGACTTTGTCTGCTGAGAACGTGACTCTTTCTGCCCAGTTTCATCTTGGCACTTTGCAGTGAGTGCTTACAGCATGATGGCTTCCCTTTGCGATTAAGACAAGAACAAAGACAAGCCTTTTGCTGTTGTAGTCACCTGAGAGTCTTACAGATTTGGGATTAGTCCTTTCACCAGAGAGGAAATAATTTTCTCCTTTTGGTGTATTTGAAGATTATACCGTGATAGTGGACACTTGGTATACTTTCCTTGACTGTAAAATGGGGATAGCAGCTACAGTACACACCTGTTATCACCGGCTTAGATCTCTAGGAAGGATTAGCACGAGACATATCAAGTATCTGCTTCTTTTAGTCTATTCTTAGTAAGCGAAGAATAAATGGAGAATCATTATTAGTCACTCTTACGGCTTTAAAAAATGATAGCTAAAGCTAAAGACTTGAACATCTGCAATCTGCCTAGGTTACATAAATCACTAAGTGCCAAGTTGCCAAACTTGGTATTATTTTCTTACAAAGTTCTGTGAGTGTTATGTCAACCATTTTCCAAAAAACTTCACAGTTTAAATTAAACAATCATGTCGTTCTTCTCTGTGCACACATGTCATCGGTCTCCAAATACAGAAAGCTGCACCTCCCAGCCCCACCCCGGCTCCAGTGCAGAAAGCCTGGGTGCTGATGTGATTGTGTCTGGAGGTGGAGAGCGCCCTGCCCTGACGGCTTTTGTTCTGTAGGAGGCTGTGAGATGCGCCCCCCCCCCCCCACTTTCCCAAGGGAGCGCACAGAGAGGCTTAGTCCGACTGCAAGCCCGAAGGAGGCGCGTACCGGCCCCATTGACTGGCACTTCGATTGTGAAGCTCCCATTGCAGAGCTGTGAGGGTAGAGAAGTTCTGTTGCTTAAGCTGTCTAGTCTGTGCTGTTTCATTATGGTAGCTCAAGTTCAAGTGAAATTCTAAATTAGAGTAGTGTTAGTTTTTGAATGAAATTAAAAATTGGAGGAATGTTACATTACCAAAGAAATGTGTTATATAGGACATTGCAACAGTAAAAAGTCATTCTGCTTAATTTGGCTTTATCATTTTTTTCCTGATAGAAGAGCAGATGTCCGTTGAAATTTTGATTTTATGATGCCATCTATAGAATGCTGATGCTCAGTAGGTGATAGGCACTCTGGTATTCTGAGCTGTTTTGACCTTGAACATTCATAGAAGTTTAATTTACTATCAGATAATGTACTGTACTAGTCATAATTTGGTGTTAGATATGATCATTTAAGCAAAATTTTCTTGGAAGAGTTCTTGGGTCAAAATCCTAGCAAACTATGTATTGAAACATTTCACTTTATGTATTTTCTTGATTATTAAGTCGTTGAATAGAAATAAAAATCAATTGGAAGGTAAAGCATACCCCCAGGAAGGCAAACATTTACTGTTCAAATGGCTTCACCCCCTTTATATCCTTGTATCCTTTATTAATTTTGTAGGGAAGGTAAGTTTGTTAGGTACAGACCTAACACTTGGATTTTTTTTTAATGAGCTTTTTACCAGTTATGAGTAATTTAGCTAGAGGATGCGTCTTTTGCCCCCTGGAAGTGTGGTGCCCACCTGGAAGGTGTTTGAGAAGGCTTTGGAACTGCGCTCCTTGTGGAGACAGGAGTATCTCGAGTTTTCCTCTGGTTGTGACAAGCCCTTGGTGGGAGCATTGCCTGCTCTACATAGGAGTGAAGCAGGAGAGATGCCCGGAGAGGAGAATATGATAGTGGCAGCGAAAGCCAGTGAAACGGACACGTGCGCACCTGCCTTAGTGACTTCTCTGCCTCCCGGGAGCCACGGCACCCTCCATTGTGCTTTGACCTGGTGGCCATGCCCCCTTGGCCCAGTGAGCACTTGAAGGAGCAGTCTTGCCTTGCCAGTACTGTCTTACTCCCCTCCATCAGGGGATTTTGAGTTTTGCTGAAAGTGTGTGGCAGGGCCTGCTAATGTGGTAGCCAGCTCTGTGCTGGATGGACCCCATCTGCATGCTCTTTGGTCTAAATACAGCCCTGGACAGTAGGAACGTCTGTCTCCTGGACCCTCACATCCGCTTTACCTCTTGATAGGCTTTTGTTACTAAACTCCTCAAGTTCTTGCCCCTCTCCTTTGCCTTTTCTCTTCTTATCTTGTATCTTTAAACTTAACTATCACTTTTATGAGCATGGGAATTTTGTTAGGAATTAGAGAACAGAATGTACTCTGTTGAACTTTAGTCCTTGCTAAGCTTTTCATTTTTTAAATATGCTTTTTGAATGATAGTTATTAGAACAGTATTTAGGAGAATTTAGAAAAGCTATCTATCCTGTATCTTCTGTAAAACAATAGTTACTAGCTTAAAGATAGGCCCTCAATTTCAGCGTGTTTTACCTTTTGTGTGTGTTCTATGTTAAATTATTGTTTGAGTGTTATTGAATGATCTTCATCATTAAAGCTGCTCTCTGAGCTCTGTGAATGTGTCATAGTTTACTGGACATCTCATCAGTAGTCACAAGGGCATTTCTAGTTTTTTGTTACTATAAATACTTTGTGTGTATGTGCGTGTGTGCGTACACAGTGGGATAACTCAGGGCCTTGTGTGTGCCAGGCACAGCCTCTACCACTGAGCTCCCTCGGCCCTAGAACAGTTTTTTTTTCCTTCAGATTTTGAGTTATAACCATATTCTAGACTTCCATCAAAGGAATCAGTCACAGGACATATTTTTATGGTATTGAAAAGAACCTGGGCTTGATAGTTAGGAAAGTCTAGCCTGGAGTTGTGGTTGTCACTTATTCATTATATGGACAGGTTACTCGTGGTAACTGGAGAAACCCATACTACCTTACACGTTCAAAAACATGGAAAGTCTCTGATTTACTTACTGAAATATAAAGCTCAGCATGGTGGCAGACACCTGCAATCCCAGTACTTTCTGGAGGCTCAAGGAGGAGAATTTCAAGTTCTGGACAACTTAGTGACTGAGCGAAACCTTGTCTCCGAAACTAAGAAAAGGGCTTGGGATGTAGCTCAGTGCAGAGGCTTTGGGTTCTATCCTCAGTGCCAAAAAATAATGCTAACGACGGCAAGAATGAGTACATAGGACAAGGAAGCTGTTGTTAGTACCAACGTTTTTCCTCTTACGGATTGATGCTGTCAGTGTCCTAGAGCGCCATTTTATTATCACTATAATTTGCTGTACGAAAGTCCCAGCCAGAGGTGAACTATAGATACGGGGACAGGTGTAGATGGGGACCTGCCTCTGCAGTAACACCAGTCACTCTGCAGTTAGACCACACCTTATCCAGCATTGAGTCACCCCCCGCCCCACTTCAGGTGAAAATTGCATGTTGATTTGGTTCAAACTTACTTGATTACAGGTAATGTTGAATTATGAGCTGCTTATTTGAATTAAGTACAATGAACCAAAATTCTAAATTTAAACATGATCTAAACTATATCTTTATTTTTCCAATGTGTGTTTTTGAAAAAGACATGGGTAAAATTAACTATAATATTGATTCACCCTTTCTAAATATTGAGACAGTTTATATACTCATAGATAGTTGTAAAAGCTTGGAATCTTTGCAACACTTTATATTGCATTCAAGACCTTTTCCCTTTCCTTGGTATTCTTAATCACTGTGATAAATTTGAGCATTACTATTCCTTTTGTATTCATTCCATAAGGAAACCTATCATGCTGTTAACCTGAAAAGATGTTTTTGAGGTGAGGAGCTGTGGTCTACTTGGTGATCAGGGCCCAGTGGCTTCTTTGGGAAAATGTACACAAAACAAGGCAATTGTAGAGGAGTGGGCTGATCTTATGAAAGCAGAAATATGGTGCACAAGTAGAGTCACTTAACCTGGATGTGGGGACTGGAGGAAGCTTCCAGAGGAAGAGACTTGCAGCCAAGATGAGTACCATGTGCCTCGCCTTGCTCTTTGCCCGCCCTTACTTGTATCGGCACTGTCATTTGTACCTGGTTTATGGTCTGCCAGCCTCCCGTGCTCCCTCTGGTCCGTGTTAGCACTGCACTGTTGGTGCCAAGAGGCAAAGTAGGAGAAAGCAGAGTGCTGTAATTGACAGTGAACTTCAATGTCTTAACTGCACGCATATGTGTTGTTAGTTTGTCTACCCTGTTTAGTTAGTTGTCTAGATCTTTTTAAAAGTCCTGCATCTTCCTGACCTATAACAAATTTTTAAAAATGTAATTCATTTTCTGTTCTCAAATTTTGATGTTTTCAGAGGAAAAAAGCCTTGAAACAACTATGTTCATATAGACTTTGCATACTAAAGTATTATGATTTTCCAAGAGTTGTTTGCAGTTGTAGGAATTGTCAAGTTCTTAAAGGTTTATATGTCCTATAGTTTGCCCAAGAATAAGACCTACCTGGGAAATAATCAGCCTTGAAAACTAGAGATCAAAAGTGCCGGCCTGTCCTTGCCTGTCCTGCCTTAGAGTGGCTACCCAGCCAGAGGAGGAGGAGGAGGAGGAGGAGGAGATGAGATGTAAACATGACAGTGGAACCGAACTCCAGAGCCTAAGCCAGCGGACGCGGGGATTGGGATTTGCTCTGTGGGACACTGGGGGGGGAGCGTTTGGAGAAACTTTCGGTTGTCACAACCTGAAGGGATGTACATGTGCTCCTGGCACCTGGAGGGGAGAGGCCGGGGTGCTGCCACACATCTGTGAGTGTACAGGCAGCCCCTCAGCAGCACATTGTCCCAGCCAACAAACCGTCAGTGCTCACACTGAAACCCTGGCAGAAATGGGGCGTGGGTTGATCTGCTGGGAGTCAGAATCTAGAGGGGCGCCAACTTGTATAAGCAGTTGAAAAGAGGTGTTCTAGGTCTAGGAATGCGTGAAGTATGAAGAGGAATTACAGTGAGTGACACACGTCTGTCTTATTGCCCTCTTGAGTCATTTGCCTGTAGTCCCAGAATTTTAGGCTAATTGTAAAACTTTGCCAAGTAGTGGGATAGTGCCATCAAAATATTTGTATAATTTTAAAACAAGCTACAGTGACTTTTTTTGTAAATTAGAGTTTTCCAGGGGCAAATGTAAAATGAGACATTTTCCATTTACCAAAAGGTTATTTCCAAAAATAATGACCCTTATCTCTAAAGATGGATAAAACTCCCAATGGTCCGGTCCAGTGTCGCCCAGGTTCATCTCCAATTCCTGGGCTCCAGTGGTCCTCTTGCCCCAGCCTCCCCAGTAGCTGGGCCTGCGGGCCTGTGACACTGGGCCTGGCCCAAAGCAGCAGTTTCTTAGTAGGAACAAGCCCTAGTCACACTGTTGTAGGACTAGTCACAGAGTTCAAGACAGATGTCCTGTTTGGAGAAAATGCAGAGTAGTATGCTGTTCTTCACACACCCTTGCCTGCTACCAGTCTCACACAGTGTGCAGGAGTACCAGGAAGGGTCTGCACAAGAGTGCTCTGTCTGAGCATATGTGTTCTCGTGTGAAGGAGAAAGAAGTACTGGCTGGTGGGGTTGTTAGGAAAAGTCGGTGGGTTGAGACGAGACAGTTAATAGCAGCTAAAGCTGTGAGCGGTTCTATGGCGCCTTGGAAAGGTGTGTTGGAATCAGCAGGCAGGGGGTGCAGCGCCAGTTGCTGTGGGGCCTGGCCCTTCCTGCACCTGCACGTGCACCTGGAAGTCTGGGATGCATCTTCATACACAGTGTCTTATACTGAGAATTGCATCTTCTTCCTCTACTCGGTGGAGTTTAGACTTGATGGGATAAGGTGGTGTGTTGCGCAGTTTTAATTCAATATGGAAGGAGATAGTGAAAATAGCAAATGGAAAATTTTGATCTCTGAACATTGACTTTATAGTGTGCTGAATGAAAAGTGTATTATGGCAAGAGATTAAGCTTGACCCCACTTTCCTTGCTGCTCATGAGAAAGATGCCTGCATGAATTTTTGATATGAGAGATTACATTTTTACCCTACATTTATCACACAGTTAATTCCAATAAACCAAGAATGCTGTTTCCGTTCTTTCAAGTTATATGGCAGAGAGGCATGGTTTAAATAAATATACAGTGCCCTGGGTATTCTTAGTGAATACATTAGTTTTTAACGTTTGGACTATGATACTGGAGTTAGTAAATTGTTTCCACTTTACTAAGCCTTGATAATTTTAATTTACTAGAGGACAAAGTTGATGAAATTGCTGGACATATTTTTAAAAAGCATCTATATAACTGCAGTAGGCTATGGATAGCTCATATAGTTTATTTAAATCAAGGATCAGAATCTGACCCCCATAATTTACCTAATTGGCAATACTTATTTTTAGTTATAGTGTGTTCCTTAGACATTTGGTGTGCAATTTCCTATTTTGGAGACTGTTTATCATTTATCTAGGATCATCTGACATGATCAGATGCTTGCTGTCTTGGCTGATGACCGGTAAGTCTGAGTAAAGAGCTCCTAATTTAGTAAAACAGAATGAGAAAAGTCAGTCTTGCAGTTTTGGAGCCCGTAATCCATGCTGTGTCTCTAGGCTGTGTATTGAAACCCTGGGGGTAGATACAAATCATCCCTGTCCTGATACACGGCAACTTTGGGGAGGGGGTGGTGGTAATTTCATTAAAACTTTTATTTATGTAACTAAAACTGGGATAACAACTCTTTTCATGCATAGTGTTCATTAGTGCCATGTGTTCTTACAAGGTCTGAAAATGATAAAAGTTTGAGAGACTTGCTGGTTTGTCTGAAATAAAGTGTTGGAAGGAAAATCTAATAATACCTTTTGGGTGTCCTTCTCTTCAGGTTTACCCTAGGCCTGTTTGTGTGTGTGGAGCTCCCAGGTATTCACTGGTCTCACCTTAGGTAGAACTGTGTGCGGGGGGCGGGGGGTGGGCCAGCTGGGGATTGAGTCCAGCGCCTCACGCACGCCACACGCCGAGCATATTCTCTGCCCCGAGCTACATTCTTCCCTAACCCTCTTGTCACTTCGGAAGTAGCCCATGAGTCTTATTTGCATTTTCTGTTCATTTGAGGTTGTTAAGGCAGAGACCATATTTTTGGTGGAAGTGGCTTTTTCCATTTATTTCTGTGGACCATTTGAAGGCACAATAGCAACAGTTGATTGTAATTTCAAAACTTAGCAAAGAAACAGAGGGAACTTCATCCATGGCAGAGGTGTTTTGTTTTTTTTTTTAGGTATGCAATAAATACAAGTTTAATAGTATAGATCAACAGGGGAAAAGAAAGCAGCAGCCAATATTTGATTTTTATCCTTATCACTTTTTCTAGGGTCCCTCTAACTTGATGTAAACTTACAGTTTTCAAGGAAATTCCTATTCCACTCCCATTTTATCATAAATAAATTGAATAGTTTTTCTGTTTGTATGATAAAACAGGAAAGACTGTTACGTTTGAATGGAAAAGGCACTCTTTTGTGATCAATGTCACACAAAATCACATTCCCATCAGAAAACACAAGCACCAACATCACAAAACTAAAAATACACAGGAGATCAATACCAGTCAATAAATACGCAAGATACTTCAGTCTCCCCCCAAAAGGACCAGTACTTCAAAAAATCATAAAGAAAACCCCTGTCCATTTCCAAGTGACCCAAGTAAAAGAGACAGCAAGATGCTATGCATGCTATTTTACCCCTCCCCTGGCCTTTCACTACTTAGAAAACTGCCTGCTCTCCACAGAGACTGAAAATGGGCCTCATTTCTTCTCAGGGGAGAACAAATTCACTGACGCCTTTGGGCAATATCCCCTGTTTCTCAGGAACCCTGACTCTATACCTAGTTCTGCTTCCAAACCCTCTTCATATAGTTCTGGGTAAGACTTGGGATCTGTTCCATTACGATGGGCCATAGGAACTAGGAGTTTCATCTTGCTGGGCCCTTGGACCCCACAGGAACTCACAGCGAGCAGGATCACTGTTAGGACTCTGCCGGTACATCAGGTACTCTTCCCGTACTAAATCCTCAGTGATGGATTTCCAGGCTTCCTCAAAATGAATACGCTCAGACTGAGCTAACATGTCCCATCTTTTTACTTTTTGGGCTAGGTCCTCCTCACTGATACGGTTGCCCTCTGTGAAGATTAGAGACAGGACGAATATAATGATGTCGATTTTGAGAATGATTCTTTCATCATCGCCATCTAGTGTCCCACTGTATGTAAGACCCAAAATGGGGACTAGCTCATATGTATTGCCAGAGTAATTCACTTTCCTGATTTTAATGCCAAAGCCCAGATACACGGACTCACAGAGTTCCGAAAAGTTCAGAGGAAAGTTGTTACGGTAATCATGGGGCAGAACATGCAGCATGTCTTTCATGGTGACCTGCTCCTTCTTTTGATATTTGTGGAGCAGAAATGACACCAACTTACATAACTTGGCATTTAGGAGCACATTTTTGCAGGATGTGAGAGAAGTGTGCATCCTGCGAGGAGCTTGAACCCTCACAGGCTTGACTCCTCTGACTGGAAGCCATGAGGACAGCAAGAACTTGTTGAGGATCAGAAGCCTTCAAATCTCCAGTGCTGGAAAATAGAGTGCTGAGCAATAGCAATCTAGCTGCTCCAAGAATCCAAACCCAGATTTTGAGAAGTCACAACTGAGAATTCTCCACTGCGCAGTGCAAGGCTAGCAACAGAGGCAGGAATGGGTTATTTTGAGTCTCAACCTGGAATGTGGCCTTCTCTCTCACCCTCAGCCCCATGGGCAGTTTTTATGTCTTGTTCCAGCTTTAATTCTTAAAATGACAACGATGTACCTAACAGAGACAAACATTGCTATTTTACTATATATTCTTATCACCATTGCCTTGTAAAAAGTACTAAACTGGATCATTTTTTTCACTGGGATATTAGATGCCTTTATCATTTAAGGACAGTCTGGTTATTTGGAGGTTTTCTTCTGCTTTGTTTTGTTGTATTTACTGGCAGAGCAAAAATTACAGTGCAGATATTCTGTATTCTCAGCCTGAAGCTGCTCTCTTGCACTGTATTATTTTTCAGGATGTGAAGCCAGATTTTTGACTTCTAAGCTTTATTTCCTGTTTGTTCTTGACAGAGATAGTTTATTCACTTAAAGTCCCAGAGAACTCTATAGGGTTCAAATTATTTTCCTTGGGGGTGTTTAGCATGTGAGGAGACCCAAGGATGCTGGCTGCCACCTCTTTCGTCCTCTTTGCTGCTCTTCAATAGAACGTCACCAGCAGCGGCCTGTCCTGTCCCCGCCGCCCTTTGCCCAAAGGCACTGGGTAAGGCATGGCTCATTGGAGCTCTGTAAATGCTCGTCGTGTGAGTATGTGAAGTGACACGTGTGTGAACTCAGCCTGTCAGCGCCTCCCCCCAAATAGGAGGAGGAAGCATGTAGGTCATTTAATGCCTTTAACTAAGTACTGTAATCTCTTCTGCAAGGAACAGACATATCCTTTGACGAAAAAGGGTGCTTTGTTAAAGTTGCTCAGGTGAATTTACCTGGTTTGAAAATGCTGTGAGACATTGCACATCCTCTGGTTAAACTTGACTCTATGCTGTTAGAATACACTGGTGGGTACTGCATAGAGGAAAGGGGTTTTTTGGGGGGGATGGGCGGGCAAATAATCTGAAGTAAGTTTAGGGAAAATAAAGCAAAGGGACCCTTTCCCGGTTATGTATGCCTCTTTCCTTATTTATTTATAGTTGTGCAGTTTACTCCTATCATTGTTGCCCATAGAAGTTAATTCTATTTCAAACATCTGGCAGGAGCCTGCCTGTCAATTGCGGAAGAGAATTATTTGGTCTGTTTTGTAGCTTCCAGCATCTTTTTACAGTAATTTTTCTTCCTTTTCAATAATGTTTGCTTCCCCTCATACACTGTTTTTCTTTTTTTCTCTATAATCAAAGCAGCCTTCCATAGAAAAGTATCTCCGTGTGCTTCAGGTTACATAATGACAGCTGATTAGACAAGGCTCACTAATGGCTTTTAGAGGGCTCTGGGTAAGCTCTCCCAGTTTAACAGGATTATTGAGTTCCTTGAGGATGGTCTTTAGTGTGTGACTTGTAGAGCTGTCTTCCTTTAAGGCACATGCATAAAGTGGACAAGATGTGTCCGAAGAGTATCTTAATAATGTGGTGTTTTTGCTAGAGCTAACTTTTCTCCCAACTTACTCACATGTATTCTTCTCACTTGTGGAAAGGCTATCTCTGTTAGAATCACTGTTCTTTCTGCCCCTTGTCGAGCAGCCTTAGTTTACCAGCTGTGGTCATTAGCACTGGGTGGGTGGGAGCGAGTGTTTTTCTCTTCCACCCCCGATCGTAGAAATACTAGTCTACATCACAAAGTAGCTTGGTGAAGTATCCAGCCTGCCTTGCTGTGTGCTTGTTGGTAGGGGAGGAGAAAGGGCAGTAATCTCTTGGGTCTCCACCAGACAGCTGGAAGTTTCTTTGAACCTGTGGTCGGTCATTGAGTTCATTCCTGCAGATGTAGCTTTGGTCATCCGAGTGCTGATCTGGGCTTTGTGGCCACCCCTGAGTGCAGTTGGTCACTGTCTCACACTAGCTTCTCCCTGCTTCCACCAGTGTGTGTTCTGAGGGATGGAGCTTCCCTGCACCTGGGCGTCCTCACGTGTTCTCCACTCCATCTCAGTGCTTATTGTTCCCTTTTGGATCTTGAACCTCTTGGAGAATTTGGTGTAAAAGCTTTGAGCCCTCTCGCCACAGAAGTGCATATGCATATGATTTGGGGTAAATTTACCTTGAAATCCAAGGTAAAGATTCCTGGGTTAGATACTGTCTCCTAAAACAAGATCTCAACAGGAAATATAACATGGCGTCGTTAAAAAGAAGCCATACATTTCTAACCTCAGGTTTATTATGGCTTGCCGCAAAAATTGCTCTTTAATCATTTTCCTCAGCATGAATTTCGTATTCCTCATACTATAAAATTATGTTTGGATGAAGCAAAGTGCGCAGGGAAAAGTGGGGATAAGAAAGGGCGGATAGAATGTAAGTATTTACAACTTCTGTTTTTCTGATTCAACTGAACCATAGGAAATTATAACTCCTGTCACTGTTTTTACCAGCTTCCTTATCTTTATGTTGCAGTTAAAATTGTACCACTCATGCTTTCTGATGTGGCATTTTTAACACTGATTTTTTAATCCAAATTTTCTTGGTGTGTGAAGGTAAAGGGATCTTCAGGTAGTTGAGGTAGCAGGTGCTGTGGAACCTGTAAGCAGTGCCTGGTGTGGAATAAGCCATTAGCTGCCCTTTGGGCAGAGCACTCCAAGTAGGGCTCCCTTGTCCCCAACAATCTGGCTCTGCTTCTCACTACCACCCCCCATCCCCAGGTCAGTGTTGGTTTTTTAAGGCACCTGTTGGTTGGGGGCAGGAAGCTTATTTCCTGCATTTGAAAGAGTTATGAATGGACTCAGGAGCTAGAAGCTTATATAGTACAATGCAATTATATTGTTATATACAGAGTAATAATAGAACACCCAAGATTACCTTTTCTTGAAATCTAATTTCTGTAGCTTGTCTCTCTCTTTATTGAATCTGTTCTTTATTGTCCTGAATATAATTAGTTTATAGTTTTAGTATCTAAAAAGTATTTTTTCCTTTTGTAATCCTTTTTCGTGGTAGATTGTGTTTTGGTCATATTCATATTTGTACATAGGAATCTCTTATGAAATGCGTGTTAGAGATTCACAGTTTGTTTTTTTGTAGTCAAGTGCAGTCTCCATTCCCCTTCTCCATTTTTCTGATTTGCTCCTAACCCTGATATAGAGCTGATAAAGGGGCAGATTACACTTGGTGATCAAATTAATCAAAACTCAGTTTTCCAGAAACAGCCCCATTGATGCAGATAAGTGCCACGTCCTCAAAATTCTAAATTCTACTTCTGAATAATAGGTGATGGTGAAAACCTATTGAGTTCTTCCTCGGGCTCTTCAGCACCCCAAGCTCTGTGTTGATTGATTTCATGTAACCCTCTTAGCTATCTTAGGAAATTGATCCTGTGTTTTAGTGTGTGCGCTGCCGAAGTGAGCACTGGAAATTGATCCTGTGTGTGCATGCATGTGGCATACAGGTACCTTGCAGCAGCGGAGACCTGGACTGAGATGATTGGTCGTGGGTGGTATAGCTGATGTTGATGTGCTGTGTGAGTGGAAGATGGTACGTGGTAAAGGTGTTTCAGACCAGGTTAGCAGTTTCACATTCTTTTGAGTAGTCCAAGATCTTACCCTGTTCTCTCCTCCCAACCATTGAGGAGCACTGGTACCCTGGTTATTAGGTGCCTGATAAGGGTTCCGAGTTCTGTCAGGATGTGTTTATGTACTTTAGCATCCTGTGTATTGGGCAGCATTTTTTTTTGTTTTTTTGCAAAGAAAATAAAAAATCTTCTATACTCTGTACCTTTAGAACTATTACCATTCAGCTTATTTCTTTCTTGTTGGTCTAGGAGGAAGCAACTCAAGTTGTTTACATCTTGGCATTTATATGGCTTTATATTGTTTTTCTCTCAGCATTTTGTGAGCATTTTTCCATGCCATTAATTTTTTTTAGCGATATTCTAAATGATTTTGGCCTCAGAGAAAACAAATTCTACTTAGTAGTAGAAGACTGTGTGATGTGAGTGAAGAAGTAGTCAGAATCAAGACTCACAGACTCACAGTGTCCTCTCATGGAGGGGGCACAGAGAAGTGGAAGATTTGCATGTGCAGATGGTGAAGTTGGGTTGTGCTGTGATTTGTAGAGTGCCTATGTGGACACCCCCCCCCGCTCAGCCAGCACAGGGCCATCTGGGTTGCAAGGGTGCTTTTGAAATTGCTATCACTGTATGCTTGGACGTTCTAAGTGAAGAATTAAGGCCCAGGGAGACAAAAAAGTTCACATCTACCAGCCCCTCGGCAGCCTGTTGAGGAAGGTACCTTTGGAAGATGATGCTGCTGTAGCTTTACCGGTGCAGATGGTTCTCAGCAGATGGCTTCAGAATGGGGGAAGCGAAGCGATTCTCTCTCTGCATCCTTGTGCAACCAGTGCCTCCGAAAAGCAATCATTTGTTTTCTTTTGAATAGCTGGAGTTTGGAATTGAAAGTTTCTTATAGAATGAAACTATCTTCATTTTGGTAGCTCTTTTGTTCTTAGCCCCCCCCCCCGCCCTTCAAAACTTGTACAGATTGTTTTCTATATTTTGAAAAGTACTGGTGAGGTCATTTCTTCTTGTTTTACATCAAGAATCCAGATTTTTAGGAAAAGCAAGTGAAGCATGATTTTTAAAATCACAGTTACGTTTTCTGCTTTTCAAATAATTGCACAGTCTTTATCAAAGCCTCACCTGAAATGTTCATTTTAGAACTACATCCTGGGAAAGGTTTACCTGTTTTGAGATCTGATTTTTCCCCCTTTGGATAAATGATCTTGTTTTCTTTTTGCTTTGATTGATGGAATATTCAGAGCCAAATTTGTGTATTTTAGTCAAAATATCTGTGGCTTGATTCACTTTGTTCAAGTCTCTCTCTGGCCTGCATTTTATGTTCTCTGTATTCTAGTTTAGACTTTCTCTAGTTCTGAAGTTACTGATTATTTTTGTATAGCTGCTCCAAGTGAATGGGGCAGAACACACACATGCACAGAACTTGCTAATAATTGTGACCTCTTCAAGGACATTAACAATCAGTAGTCCCGTGTTTTAAAATATTGCACTCTTTCAGAATATTTCAGCACCCAAGCAGTAATCTGATGGCTCACATATAGCTGTAGATATGAAAGAGATGTTACTTTTCCTTGGGAGAGAGCCCATTACAGTGTTCCCCCCTAAACCCAGAGGCTCTTACTTGGTCCTTGCATACCATACTTTACAGTGTGGCAGGAAGCATCAGTGGCTGGTAGGTTTTTCTTTATGTGACAGTGCTTCATGATGAGGGCCTGTGTCCCCGGGTCTTTCCAGGTAACTTCACTTTTTTGTGTGAACAAATATTAAATGTCATACAGTTAACTTTCTAATAGCCTCCTGCCATCCACTTATTACTCAGAGAAATAGAATTTCTTGGCTGTCTTTTACAGGATATACAGTACATGTTATTTTCTGTGAAGAATCTAGTTTACTTTATAGAAGACTTCTTGAAACATTAAAATCTCTTTTTTTAAAAAAACTTGATTTCCAATAATGGTCAAGGCTCTTATTAGTTTTTAAAAGATAAAAGAGAGTGACAGCCTTCCCACTCCCATTTCCATTTCCTTATGCCTTGGCATTTAAAAGAAATTTTTTGGCCAGAATTCATAAACACTTTAAAGAGTAAAGTACACTATTTTTTTTTTAAAAGTTCTGTAAGATTAAGAAAGGCAGTATTTTTGTCCTTTCTTTTTAAGTGGAATAGATTAATTGCTAGGTAGAATAGAATTTATATTAGATACTTTATTGTGAAAAATTGAACTGTTTCCAAAATTTGTAAGCAGTCACAGGAGTGGCATTAATAGCAGATGTATTAATTGAAACAAGAGATGAATATGTGATACAGACAAGGTGATGAGAATATGGAAGTTTTAAGAAATCTGTGTATTCCATAATTCTCTCCACCCAAAGTAGGGTCTTATTCTTTTTTCAAATGCACATTCTGTTTGCTTAAATCTACATCTGCTACTAGCTTTGAACATTGCCTGAAACGTATGTGCAGCTTGGCAGAAAGTCTGATACGGAAAGGAAAGCACAGAACGAAGTTTGTCTTGTTAAATAATGGCGCGGAGCCTGCGCAACGTGTCCACAGTGCCCTTTGGGAAGAGGCCTCTCCCGATTCTCCTCAGTCCTGCTCAGCACTTGTGCCAGCAGCACAGACGGGGGTTTATCCATTCCTCTGCCTGACATACTCGTTGAAACAATTGGTTTGTTTCATGGAGGTTGTGGGGTTGGTTTGTTTGCATTTAAACCCTTTGCATTTCTTTGTTGAGTTTTGTTTCTTTGCTGCAGAGAGTGTGCCCCGGGTCTGTATCTGACCTCTGTTCCCTCACGTAATGTACTTGTATAGGTCAGCTTTGATCTGAGGCACTATTTAGTTACGGCGTAGTTTTGGCAAAGGTTTCAAAAAGTAACATAAAATGTAGTGCTTTAGGAGTTTGATTATATATTTGTGATAATTATCAATGTGGCATTTAAAATCTTTGATGGTAATTTTATTGCAGTAAAGTCTTGTACTAAATTATTAATTTAGTGATCAAACATGCACAAGCTGTGGTTTCTGAAAACTTAGAAATTTGTTCTCTATTCTGGTTGTATCTGTGTTTTGTGCCTTATTGATTCACAAATAATTTATACTTCACCAGTAATCCATGATGAAGCTCTCTAAATGGGAGTTGTCTACGTTTTTGAGTCAGAATCTGAAGTCAAATTGAAGGTAGAGCTATAGTAAACAGGTTTTCCCAAAGGGTTTTAATCATGATGATTCGCTCATTAGCGGTATTGTGAGGAATAAAGTAGATAGTGTATGTAGACTGTTGAGGGGGCAGTCTGACGTAAGTGTTCAGTAAGTGCTGGTTTTCTTCTTTGTGCTTAGCTACATACACCCTTTCTCTGTAGGCTAGATCTGTTCTTCAAATAACTGCATTGCAATACATTTTTAAACAGTTTGGATTTGTTTGATGTAATATCAAATAAGATGTCAAGTCCTGAAACTTTTCGTTTTTAAAACTATAACTACTGTGGTACCTTGATTCATGAACTTCTTTGCATGATTCTGGTCACAAGCTGAACTGAAAGAGAACTTAATCCAATTTCCCCATGAGGTCAACATTGAATCTAACCACTGAATTTGATTTGCTTCAAGACCAGTTCAGTTTGCGATCATAGTTGTGGAAAGAATTAAGTTTATGAACTGACGCATCACTGTGTCTTGTCCTTGAGGCATTTCTAGTAACACATCTCCAAAAGACTTTTCCCCCCATGAATCTGTTGGACAGATTTCAAGGTTTTTTTGAGTGTACCACAACTCTGCTTTCTGACTTTCAGTCCATCTCAGTCTTTCCATCGGTGACAGTTGTTTGTTACTTTTTTGCACTAAGAATTTGTATTGCATGGTGGTTCACTTAATAAAATAAAAAAGTGAATATAAAAACGAGGAAGGAATTGAGAGTGAAAAGAGTGATGGTTAATTATCCTGCACCGAAAAGCTTCGAAGCCATTAGCCCTTCCTCGCAATCTTCAGGACTGTTAGACCCCATTTGTTTGGCTGCCGTGGAGCCCCACACACAGGATTTGAAGATAGCCAGCACACACACACAGTATTATTTTAGCGTTTTCATATTTGAAGATAAAATGAGAAATCCCAACAAAGGTGGATTTTTGAAAGGAGTATTGGCCACTCTACCTCAGTGAAGACAGCTTTAGCTGTCGGCTCTTTAAATTTGACTGTTTTTGCAAAGGAGGTATCTGGGAAAAGTGAATCTGAATAGAGTTGGGCACAACTTGGAACAGTTGTTTTGTGTTGTGAACCAGGCTCTCCTGTGCTTGGGAGGATCTCAGCCAGTTAAGACAGTTATAGAGGACAAGGAGGTTTATAAAACTTCGGTTCGTTTTTATAATCCTTTCAAATTTTGTAGCGCCACCTCAGTTGCATCTCAGTGCAGCTTTTGTATTAGTGTTTGAGGTGGCTTAGTAGTAACTACCAATTTCTCTTTATAATTATTTGCTGCTTCTCAGTTGGTAAGTTGTTTGCTTTTTAAACTAAGAATGCTTAAAAGGCTCTTTCCTTCTCATTACACAACCCTAAGCCTTTTGTTGAACATCATCGTAAATTTGAAAATATTCTTCTCCAAAAGGATTTACCCCTTGCCTTTCATCATCTTTGGGAAACTCCCGGGAATATTGACCATTAACTCAAAGGGAATGTCATTGGTTGAAACTGCTGCTTTGCGGACTTGCCCAGTGGGTGTGCATGCTTCAGTCGGGAGTTATGGCTCCTTATCTTCTCCTTCTGCTTCTTGGCCACCATGCCCCTTCCTGAGTTGTGAGCCACTCCCTGAATATGAGTGAAGCTTCTCTGTCTCTCTTACCCTCTTTTGAAGTTGTACCCAGGAAAGTGAGCACTGGCTGGATACGAGGGAGCAGATAACACCCCCGGCTCCTCTGTTTACCCAGGGGCTGGGGCTGAGTTCTCTCTCATGCTTGCCCCACTGCCCCTCTGCCCCTCTGCCCCGTGACCCTGGAGAGACCGGGACAGCCGCCAGAGCAGTGGCGTTCACCTAGGGGCGGGAGCCCGAATGACCCTTCCTGGTGACGGTGTGAGGCTTAGTGGCTCATCCCACGTCATCGTTTTCTCCCTGTCTCTGCCGCAGGGCAGAGGGTAAACGTGTAGGCTGGCAGTGGCTGCCGGGAGCATGGCTGGGGAGGTTTAGCGGGCCAGTTGCTGTTTCTTTCTTACTCCTGTCTAGTTTTCCTAGGGACCCTTTGCAGAAGTGAGCTCTGTACTCTGTGTAGTTTGGGTGGAAGGAGGAAGAAAGCAGTGAGTGAAGGGAGGTGACGGCCGCACATCTGAGGGGGCACGAGCCCAGGACCCAGGCCTCAGCCTGAGGAGGTGGCAGCAGCCCACGGCCGACTCCCTGGCTGCCTTGGATGCAGTAGAGAACAGCGCCACTCTTGTTTTCTACACTAGGCCAGGTGGCTGCCAAGCTGCAGCCCCAGCCCCACCTTTCTGAGACGCCCGTCTAGGCCTGTTTCTCTCTGTGGGGCTTCTCCACACAGCACTGTGAATGGCCAGGGTTTTTTAATGTGTGCTTTTAAAAAAATCCTGAAGTCAAGCAGTAAGTCCAAATCAAGATAATGCCCTGAAACTTTAGTAGAATAGGCCCAGCACAGATTTGTTCTGTAATAATAAAACTCCAGTGAATTGCAGATTTTTAAAAGCAGTTTTTATCAATTTACCTGTCATTGCTCTCAACCATTTTTACATTCATGTAAGATATTTAGGTGATATGAAAACCATTATGACTTATAAATAAGTGGATTTAAAACCTCCTAAAATCTGGCATGCTGTTTTCTAAGCGGTAAGAGAGAAAAGTCAGCACGTTCCCGTTCCCCTCGTTCCTCCCAGTGATTGAGCAGCTGATCACTCTACTCCTCAGTCCCCAGGAATAAATGCAGTGGAATCAGATTTATTGATACATTGAGCAGCCTTGAAATCACAGGTCTCCTACTGGGGACCCTCCTCTAGTGTAGGCAAATACTTCATTTTCATTCTTATTCTTATGGGGGTCATAAAATAGGTAAGCCTGTGGATGAGAAGGAATTTGGAAGTTTGGTACAGATCTGGGGAGTTTGTTTGTTTGTTCACATCATGTACATTGAAAGTGCCCTTATAGAATCTATTTTTATTCAGGCTGTTTCAGGGGAGTCTTAGTGAGATCAGGGAACTTTTTTCAGAGAAGTTTGATTTTAAATCATAATGGATGCACACTAGAGGCCTTGCTTTAGCTAATAAGCAAGTCAGTGTTTATTAGTAACATATCCAATGAACAGTGTGGAGTCCTAGTGTTTTGATTGGGAAGAGCACTCAGATCTCTTTGGAGATGAGAAAACTAAAAATCGGAGAAGGGTCATGAAGTGGACAGAAGATCCATCCCCTGAGGGTCTAGCGTCTCTGGATTCCAAGGCTTTTCCTTTCTACCCTTGTGAGCTGCTGGAAGCCAACCTGTCCGTGTTATGGCTGCGTGGTACGCAAGCAGGTGTTTTGTAAGGACCAGTTTGAAAAATCATTCTATTGAATCCTGTTTGCACCATCAGTTGTCGAGGAGTCTGCCCCATCTCTTCTTGTCTTTCTTTTTAAATACCAAGTTTTAGTTTCAGCTCCTCTTTTACTTAGAATACTGGAACTTTTAATTTGCAAGTTGCATGTGATTAAAACTTTGTTAGCCAAATCATTTATTTTGATTAGGAGAATCATAGAATTTTAGAACAGAAAGAGGTTGTAGCCATGATGCTCTCTATGCTGCTTCCCAGTGTCCGTGGTTGATAGACACTAAATCCGTGAAAGGAGCCTGACGGGTAGGGAGGTTCTCATGTGCTAGAGAGATAAAATACTAAGATAAAAGATAATTGACATGATATGATTTTATACTGCTTAAGGCTGTCATGTAGTAGTATATAAATAGATTTCCATGGTTGTGGTGTTTTTTAGTACAGTTTAGACCAGTGATGATGAACCTTTTAGAGCTTTCAGTGATACAAACAGCCTGCTGAAGCATGTGTTCCATGGGTTCACCGCCACGGGTTTAGACAGTAACAAGATGATAAAGGATTGTCTTCACGTGTTACTTACAAGTCTGCAGAAACACTGGTTTGGTGTGTGGGTGTGTGTTTGTGTGTGGGTGTTTATATATAAAAACCATTGGTTGAAACTGCTGCTTTGCGGACTTGCCCAGTGGGTGATATATATATATCACCAGCTCCCCATGCCCTTTATTTTTTTAAAATAAATTTTAGTGGTATATTTTGTTGTTGTTGTTTTGGAACTGGGGTTTGAACTTGGGACCTTGCGCTTGCACAGCAGGTGCTGGAATCACTGAGCTAAATCCCTAGCCCCATATTGGTATATTTTTGATAGCCATAATGATCACATTCTTCCCATACCCTTTAAAAACAAACAACAAAAAAAGTAATGCTGGTCAAGCCACCTTCATAGTGTTGCTTTTCCTCTTTTATGAACCCGTGAGCTCACTTTGCAGTTACTTGACCTAGTGGACACCGGACCAGGGGTACAGCTTCAGCTCTGTTGCAGCTCTCCAGGGCCTTCCAGAATGGTGGAAGACAGCTGTAGGGCTTTCCTGTCTTTGGCTTTTCTGCAGTGCAAAAGAGAAACTCAGAACACTTGATTCTTAAGTAGTTGACAAGTGGCTGCTGCCTTGTCGCACTAGAACCTTCCTTAGAATAAGTTGACTTAGAATTTCTCTGCCTTGCAAGGAATGTTGACAAAGAAGATGGTGCACCTGAAGAAAGTTCTGTTATGCACTGTGATTGTGAGTCTTGTTTGCCTGGTTAAACAATAGCACTGTAACCAAAGGAATGACAGACATAAGATTTTACTTCTGCTAAAACCTGATTAAGAGTTGGGAAGGAAATGATTAGGTTTGGAGTTAAGCAAATTTGGTTACTCCACATGGACCTACATTCATTGTGATAGAAATAGTTTGGATATTATGTTGACTATAAAGCTTTTTCATTTATTTTATTTATTATGCATTATTGGGCTATACTGCTTTTTAATGTCTTTTTTTTTTTACATTGTCAGCTTGTATTCTTTTTCTAGTAATACTGCTTTAAGTTAATAGTATACATTATAGTGACTAATTTGACAAAAGTAAGTCATTAAACCTTTTCTTTCTGTACGTGTGATTAAAATATAACAGTTCTAATAAAAATAGTCTGTTATTTAACACAAAGGAACACATAGACAAGGAAAAGACTTTTTTAAAATTTAGTATATGCAGCAGGGGGCACCAGATGAAGGCAAAAATGAATTCTTAAATTTTAAATCAGCTATAGTCTATATCCTGTTCTGTATTAGTAATGTGGTAGCTGATTGTTTTAACTTCCAGTTCTAAAAGCTGTATGAAAGAAGAGATTGATAACTATTCTTGCTCATTAATCCAGATGAAACATCTTAAATCTAACTAGTTTAGTAATTACACAAACTTTTCTTTAAACATTTATTAGAGTTTTAATAAGAGGTGCAGAAACCACATTGAATGATTGCTTGTTTAGCAGGAGGCATTAATATTGTCTTTTTAATACCTTTTCTACAAAACAGTCTTTTCATTAATGAATAAAGGAAAGCCCCAGTATTTGGAACGATTTGGAAGCTTGGTTTTGTTATGCTGAGTTGTGAATCGAGTATTTTTAAATCTGGAAACTGGTTCCTTATAACTAATAAGTAGTACTGTAGAATTTGTTTCTGAAAAGCTTGCATTTAATGCAGTGGCCTGATGCTTTTTCTTTCATTCCCCTCCTCTGTGTTATCTAGTCCAGTATCAGATGGAAATGATGCGGAGCCTTCGCCATGTAAACATTGACCATCTCCATGTGGGCTGGTACCAGTCCACCTACTATGGTTCGTTTGTTACCCGGGCGCTGCTTGATTCTCAGTTCAGTTACCAACACGCCATTGAAGAATCTGTCGTTCTCATTTACGGTTAGTAGGAGGTTCCGTTATTACTCTTTTCTTCCTTCATATTATTCCTGCTATTTTTGCTTTCTGTCTTTTGCCTCTAAAAGCAGCCTGGCAGGCTCTGTCAAGTAAATACCAACCCTGTTTCTGCAGCAGCCTCCGCAGCAGCTAAGTCTAGACAGGGTTTCCTTCTTTCTGTTTATTTTTCTTGCTATCAGAGCCCTGATGTGTACATTTTGGAATGCTGGAGTAGCTGCTTCATTTTTACTCTGCCATCTCCCTCCCTCACTGAAGGGGCTGGTGGAACTTGACCAGATGTCTAACAAACCCCGATTGCTGGAGTGTCTGGCTCTGTACGTGACTGACCAATCCTAGCACAGTGTGCCAAGTTTTTTTATACCTCTGACAGCAGCGTACAAAACCTGGACTGTTTCTTAGCACAAAGATTTTTTTCTTTTCGGCCTATTTAATGGTGTTTCCTCAAGCTCTCCAGACCAGATGTTCTGTGCTGTATCAGAACTGTAGGCAATTTAACAGCTTTATAGCCTCCCCCTCCCCAAACACTCACAGTTTGCCATATCTGGCAGACTTGCATATAGTTTCCAGCTGAGAAGTAAATGTAACGTCCTGAGTATCTGTCAGAAAAAATACTAATGAATACGATCAATCTTACGAGTTGCCCCAAAATTGTTTCAGTATGTTAACAATTGGATTACAGTAAAGAACAAGTTGTTAAAGTGTACTTATATTGGCTGGAAACATTGCATCATCAGACCTTGATGAATTTTCCACTTGTTTCAATCTATTTTGGTTTTCATTCTATCACCTATTGCTAAAAGTTTCACTGTGTTAAGTTTCAGACAACATGAATGTTACACAGGTTTTAGGCGAATATTGGCATGCCGGAGTCGTTACCATGCGGCAAGTGCTAAGCGCCCTTACTCTTAGAGTGTGTAAGCAGTTAGTTTTGAAAATTTGTTTCTCTGAAACTAAAAAGACACTTTTGTGACAGCACTTTGACTTGGTGGTTTTGTTTTTACAATCTGCCTTGATCAAGAAATATGAACAGTGATTATTAGGGTGGATAAATTTGTTTTCAAGGCTATTCGTTTTAAATTAGTTGACTGAAGTATACCAGTGCATATGGCAGTTTTTCATTTTCAGTGTTCATGAGTATTTTCCTCTTAGTTATACAGGATTTATAAAATAGAGATTTCATTCACAATAAGATAACTAGTTCTAGCTGAGGAATAGATTTGAAAATTTATATTGTTAATCTTCTGTTTTTACTTTAGGGAGGAAGTTGTTCTAAGTAAAATAGATCCCTGTATGTCTTTACTTCCTGTTGACTATAAATGGTTTGAATCTATTTCAAGTAGTGTTCTGATTATTTATTTTGATTGTTTTGCAAAGATGCAAGATTGTATAATGAGTAACAGAATGAGCCTAGAACCAGTGTTACTGGAACATGGTGGTGGCAAAATTTTAGTAATGTCTTTCTCTTTTCCTTATTTTAGATCCCATAAAAACTGCGCAAGGGTCTCTCTCGCTAAAGGCATATAGACTGACTCCTAAACTGATGGAAGTTTGTAAAGAGAAGGATTTTTCCCCTGAAGCGTAAGTGTTTGAGGGCCCATGGGGCGTATGGTAAAGCATTGAGTGTTTTCTTTTAAGTCTTCAGTTTGCCACATTTATTGAATCCTTGGTTGTGCTATGGTAATGCTTTTGCCATGTGGGCTGTAGTGGTTTTCTGTATGCCAAGTGCCACTAGATTTCTCTCTTTCCATGTTTAAATTACTCTTTATAGTACGCCTCACCTGTTTTCACCAGGAGTGAATTCAGTTAGAGATGGAATTAATTCGCTACTGTATCTGAAGAAATAAATGATAGCATAAAGGGAGAATTAAAGAGGTCAGTGGCTGGCGGACTGCAAGCTGCATGTCTTGTTTTCTGAGCTGTTTCGTGAGGCGGTGGGAAGGATACACTTGAAGGATTTGTAAAGGATGTGGCTTCCCAGAAGTTTTATGAGTGATATGCAGAAAACTAACCGATGGGGCTGTTTTGTGATCCTACTTAATGGTATTGGAATATTTACATTTTAAAAACTATAAAATTCTGTTTTCTGTTAATTGTAGAAATTTTTATTATGAAGTCAAAGTTAGTGGCTTTGACTTTATGTAGAACAATTCATCTCTGGGTTTCCATTTGGCTCCAGAAATAATTAAAGTACATAGTTTTTAACAAGAGAAGCTAACTCATGAACAGTTCCTGAACACGGAGTTACTACTGAGTTGTGCACTTCTGTGTGTAGAGTCTGCTGTGACTGTTCCGATTATTAATTTTTTTAGTTCAGCAACTTTAAAAGTGAACTTTCCAAGAAAGAGTATTTTTTTGTAGCTGTTTATTTTAAATATTTTAGATACAGATTATGTAGCATAACCATGACATTTACATTTTAATGTCAATGAAATTCTCAGGTACCTGATAGCAAAGAATAGTTATTTTGCTAAAAATGTATTTTCTGGGCATATAGTTCACATTCAGATCATTTTTAAAGTTGATACTCAAATTTCTTGATTTATGTTTTATCTGTAAAATGGAGTTTCTCTCCCTGTTTTGCTTTTTAAAGAATACTGATGAAGCAAAGATCCTGGAGAGGGCCTGTAATTAGGTAAAATGCATGCAGTAGTCAAATTTTAACACTTTTGACCACCAGTCTGAAGTATTTTTAACATGCTTCACAGATTGAAAAAGGCAAATATCACCTTTGAGCACATGTTTGAAGAAGTGCCGATTGTAATTAAAAATTCACATCTGATCAATGTCCTAATGTGGGAGCTGGAGAAGAAGTCAGCTGTAGCAGATAAGCACGAATTGCTCAGCCTCGCCAGCAGGTAAGTGGCCCTGCCTGGTGAAGAGTACCTTTTTATTGCTGCTTGGGGAAGATTATTTTACATAGACTTTTCTTGTGCCATAAGAGAAAGAAACCACCTAAGAACATTTTGAGATTGCTAAGAAGCATGTAACAACATGTAGCATTTGTCCAGCCCTGGGAAAACCGCCAAACTGATAAAGCAAAACACATTGTTTGAATACTAATTGCTACTCCTATACTGCCTTCTCTGCTGCATCACACACAGGATAGGAGAAGTGCTTGTGGAAGAGGCTTTTTAACTTTGGTTCTGCTTTATTTATTGTACACTGTCCCGAGAGGCTTTCGGTACTGTGTCTGGATATTTAATAGTGCTCAGGAGAACAGAGACGCTTCTTTCCTTACTGTTGCAGTTGCCTTTGTTCAGATGCAGACTCTCAGTAGTAAACCTTGCAGTTATTTGAGGGTTCAGCTAAAGTCAGAATTTTGACACTGGCTTTTGCCGTCTTAGACAGTGGGGACATGATTTCCTCCAGTGTGGCTGACTGCTTTAGCCATCTAGCTGGACTGTTGTGTTCTAAAATGCTAATTGAGATGTTCCAAAACACTGCTTTCTTTATAAAATAAGCGATTATCTTCCCCTCTATCCCTTTCATTAGCAGGCGCCGCCCCCCGCCGCCTGGCGTTGCACGTGGTTGGCCTGCAGTCTAGCACTGGGCCACACCCAGCCCCAGCCTCTCACTGTAGCAGGAGTGTGGACAGAGCTGTATCTACATCTACGGCTCCTTTAGATGCCCCTCAAGCATTCTGCTAATGTTTTCTGTGGTGAAGAGAAGCTAGCAGCACCCTTTTAATAGAAAATGGAGTAGGTAATCAGTATGTTTATTGGCTGCAAGAAACAAGGTATATTCTCTCAAGCTACTGGTTTGAGCAGCAGTTTGAATATTTTAGTTATCCCAGGTAGAAACTCAGAGCAGAGGGACATGCAGACCTGGCAGTTTGCCCAGAGGGGACGAGGAGGTGACCCCAGAGGCAGGGGCCATATTTACTCCCTGCCCTGGCATGGAAGGCCTGGAGGGGAGTGGGGTGCCACCTTCCATTGAATTAATCCACAGAAACCACAAGAAAGTCCTGACGGGCCCGCAGGGGACTGAATGTTAAATGGAGTGCTAAGTGATGCAGCCAGGTTGCAGGCTCATTTCGCACCAAAGAGTGTACTGTTTGACTGCAAACATACATGCGTAATAGTCCTTAAATTTGTCTGTTTTAAAAGGTCATATTTTTCTTCACTGCTTTCACAAACACTCTCCACACACCTGTATTTAAAGCATTGAGCTAAAAATCTTTTTCAGCATGCGAGGTTACAATTTGATATATTAAGTATATAGTTATATAATAATTTAAAATTTACTGCATAAAAGCTTTTGCATACATAATTCATGTCTTCACCTTTTCCCAGCCTCCCTTTATTGACATACAAAACAAATGTAGCCCTTGTGGAGCTTTGACTTTATAGATGCGCTAGTGTCTAATATCCGTTTGTCCAGAGCAGCAGTCATAGTAGCCAAGAAAGTGTTTTCAGCTTGCTATAGCAACTGAGATCTAGAAAAATATTTTGATATGGTTTTATCTTCTGTATTTTTAGGTAGAATAGGAAGAGAGACCCTTTGCTTTTCTGGTGAAATAATTTCAAGGACAAATTGGTGTTTCTTTTGGGAGAAAAAAAAATTAAGCAACCTTGAAACAGTGCTTATACTCATGGCCAATTACGTGGAGCCAGATTGATAATGCTGTTTCAAAAAGCTGGAATGTACCTTTTGTGCATCTTAATTTTTAATTTCTAACATTAGTAACATGGTAACCGGGACAGTTGCCATAAATTTTTTATATGTGTAAAACTTCACTGGGACTCATTCTTACTTAGCTCCTTAAATATTTTGCTGATCTTATTTCATGACCCGTATGTGGGTACCAGTTCTTTGATTTACCAGATAAATTTATTCAGTCTTTGAATAATGCATACTGTGTTTGCTTTCATTTTTTAAAAAATCCTAATTAAAAAAATTTTTTTATTAGATAGATGTTCTAGTAATGGTTATTTCATGACAGTCTTTATTTAAAAAAATATGGAACATAAGCCTTCAGCTTTTCACACTTGACAAACAGTTCGGTTTTTATTTCCTCTTTTTACAAAAGGCAAACTAAGCGTAAGCACTTACATTGAGCATGCATTGATGGTATAGCCAGGGCAGACTTAGCACCCCACGTCTTGGTTCACATCTGTGTAAGTGGTCTGTTTGCAGTTCTTTGTCTCCTTGGCAATGAAAGGAAAGCCCCTGTTACTGAAGCAGCGCGCTGAGCAGTAACCTCGCCGTGTCCTGGCTGCACTGGCACTGCTGTGAGCCCCGCAGAATTGTTCTCGATAATGGATCTGGCTTTCCATGAATGTTACCACGAAGTCATTCTGGACTGAGAATTCCTGGTACCCTTCGGGGCTTGTACTGTGCGGATTTTTTTAGTGTTTCTGATTGGTTAGTTTCTAAAGAGCATTATTATAATATAAATGTTATAAAATTTTTCAAGTCCATACATATTTATGCATGTGGTGGAAGAATAGGGAGTCTGTTTTAGCAGTACCTTTCTCATTGCTAAAATTAGTGGGGTCAGTTTCCAAAATTTCAGGACTGACGACAGGTGCTAGGTTTTTCTCTGTGCCAGCACCTCCCCTCTGTTTTCTCCAGCATCCCTGTTCTTCCTGTCACCTCCTCGCCACAGGACTCATGGTGAGCTTTCCCTTTGCCTGATTTCCTTTGCACTTCATGGCATAAATGGCTTGTTTAACAATCAGCCATGTAGCTAATGGCATTTCTATACTTAATGTAGCTCTCTGGGCCTCAGTTCTTTCATGGGTGACAATGAAATATCGGTTCTCGAAGGCCAGCTCTACCCTGCCCTTGCTTCTGGAGATTGTATTATTCAGTTGAGCTGTTCCTCCTTCCTCGTAGATTTTCAGTTCACCTCTATCCTGGTTCTTTTTGGTTATCTTTATTAACTTGTTTTTCCCATTTTTTTTTAAATGTTCCACTCTTCAGACAACTCGAAGAATAGTACAATGAACAGTTATCCATTAAATCTTTTACTTAGATTTAACAGTTGTGTATCTTGCCATATACCACCACCACTACCCATTTATATACATAAATATTTACTTTTTCACTCTAAGCCATATGAAAGTAAGTGGTAAATATGACTAAATAGTTAGTTGACTTCTCCTGAAAATAAGACCATTTCAACAAGCCTCCTTCATCTTGAAAAAACAAACTTACAAAGTGAAAACCTTTGAACTTGTGTGGTTATCTGACTTTTTTCACTTTCGCCTACATTTTCTCCTGGGTTTTCTAGTTAGACTCACTGAGAGGCGTTTCTGGCACTGCGACCCCTCCTTACTTCCCACTTAGCACACTCTGCAGTGTCGCACCCATTGGCCAAGTCTTCCCGACTTCTAGCTGGATCGCTGGGTGTGAAGAGTTGTCAGCACGGAGTACCGTCCACAGCCCCTTCTGGGGGGCTCTTTATTGTGGTCTACGAAACTGCAGCTCTTACGGTTTGTTTACTTCTCATTTTCCACAGTGACCCATCTTCTGCTCATCTCTAAGTAAAACTGTTTTTCCCTAGAATGCAATCGTGGGGTGATTTCATCTTATTGCCATGACTTTTGTTTCCTTAGGCCAAGGCCTCATAATTTCTCTCCCTGATTACTTTTACAGTCTCTTAATTCCTGCTGTCAACCTTTTCTTCTTTCAGAATTGTAGTGATCTTTCTAAATGCCAATTGGATGCTTGTATTTCTCATTTACCTTTGTGTACAATCCAGTGCTAATGTCTGTTGTCTGCCCTGTAGTTTGATAGCTCTCTTGCCCTCAGTCTTGCATATCTCCTGTGTTCCTGGTGACTGCATTGTTTGCAGTTTTTAAATTCCTCAGATTTTTCATGCTAGTGTCTCCAAACATAGTGCTTGTGCCTGGGACCCGCAGGCTCCCTTCCCATTCTCCCTGGCTGGCTACCCTCAGCTCCGTTTCCAGAACTCAGGGTAGTTGTCCGATACTCTGGAAGATTTCACCTGATTCTACCCAACTGTTTTTATGCTTCTACTACAGCACTGACTGCCACTCTGTACTTTTCCTCTCTTCTCCTTGTGTGTCAAGTGCAGCAATATTTTGTATAGTTTAATTCTTAGTTACTCTAACACAATGACTAGCAAAAGAAGTTACGGACTTGGTATGTGTGGAAGGAATAAATGTGAGGTGCAGTATTGATAAATTTATTCCTGAAGTTATTTGTAAAGCAATGTGCCTATCTAACCAGTAGATCTGGATATTTGATTACCGACTGGAAAAAGTCGTTTTCATTCCTCACCTTGAGCCATATGCCCAGATCCTTGAGTTGGGCCGATTTAAAGCAGACTATCAAGAAATGAGAAAACCAAGTACTTACTTGGTTTGCAGAGAAGGAGGAGTGTTTCAAGGTTAAAGCTGCCTTAAAAAATTACAATGCAGTAAGAGAAATAGGAAATAAAGTTGAATTTGAAAGAAGTACTTGACTGAGACAGGTGAGGTGCTGCCACAGTGGGATTAAAAGGCGCGTTTACTCCCTCCTGCCCTCCACACCCACACTCTTAATTCTGTGCTCTTTTCACAATTGAAGAAAGAGCCCAAACTTTTTAATTTTCTGTAGTTTACAGATAGAGTCCATATTTTAATGGAATCTGCTTTCATTCATTCCCAGTATGTCCACCCTATGTCGCCATCAGTTTTTCCCTTTTCTGTTCCTGTGATATATCTAACCAGTTTTGGGTCCTCAGGCCAGGAGGCTGAGTGCCACCCTCGATTCTTTCCTCCCCTTTCTTAGCACAAAAAGATTGCTAGTTCTGCGGAATATCTCTAGAATATCTTCAGTCTGCTCACTTTTCTCCACGCTTCCTGCCACCATCCTAGTTTCCACTGCCACTGTTTCTTACTGGAATATTACGTGAGTTTTTGTCTTGGGGAGGGGTGTACAATTTCTAAAAATTGAGATGCAGCACACCATTTAAAGTGTATGTGCCGTTTGTTTTCGCTATGTTCACAATGTTGTGCGACATTTTCCTGGCTTTTCCCTTAAGCACTCGCTCCCTGTCCCCTGTCCCCTGGCAGCACCTACTTACTTTCTGTCTCTGAGTCTTCCTGTTTGTTCACAAAATACACTCCTAGAATCAGTGCCCTTTTGTGATGAGGTTCTTTATTTTCACATAGCATTTTTCGGGCTTATTCATGTTACGGTATACTTGAGAACGTCAGTATTTTTAGTGCCGAATAATATTCTGTTATGGATATACCACAGTTTGTTTATCCATTCATCGTTTGAGAGACATTTGGGTTTCTACTTTCTGGCTGTTCACAGTAGTGTCGTTGTTGACACTCAGTACAGGCCTGTGCAACCCTCTGCTTTCATTTCTCTTGGGTATATGCCTGGGTATATGTCTCAAACAGTAATTCCATCTAGCTTTTTAAGGGATGACCACACTATTCCACAGCAGCTGCATCGTTTACATTCCCACCACAGCACATGACTTTCAGTCTTCCCACATCCTTGCCAGCACTCCCAGTAGGCTCTTAGCTGCTCTCCTGGATTCTGTTCTTCACTCTAGCTATACATCAGCAGAGTGATCATTTAAACTCCAAGCCATGGCACACGCAGCTCCAAGGCACCATTCACGATGAAGTCTCCAGGTCTCACTCCCTGAATCCACATTTTTGGCAGGTGGCATTGGCTCAGGGGCCTCCCTGACCTGGGGGCCCCTCTCCAGCTGTGCCAGGCCTCTTGGTTTTCAGAAATCGGATCTCCGCTCTTTGCCCACCTCAGGGCATCAGCACTCGAACTTCCTTTTCTCTAGCATAGATTTGCATGGCTGGCTGCCAGCTTTCAGCTTTTGGCCTGTCATCTTAGAGATAGTGGGACATGCCGGTCGGTGCCTTATCACTCCCCTCGCCCTGCTCCCATCTCCATCAGTTATAAGCTTAACGAAGATGGGGACCATATGTGTCGCATTCACTGTTGTCCCCTATTTCCTGATTCCAAGGCTGCCTCCTGATAGGACTTCAGTAAAGATCTGTGGGAAATTAGTGAGTGGGTCACTGCTGTCTGCCAGCCAGCTGTTTTCAGAGTGCCTGTGTGTGTGTAGTAGTCCGCACTTAACCATGGGAGAGGAAGGTTGCAGGAGAAATCACTGAACTTGATGGTCATTGTATCAGCCATTAGCATCACTTCATAAAAAGATTTTAGTGACTTAGCTGCAATAGAAAATTCTAAGAGTGAAAAAAGTACGGAGTCTTTTCTGCTACAGATTCTAGGAAAGACAGGAGGAGGGACACCTCTTCACCCAACTGCAGCAAATACTGCTGGTGTTCATTTCGATCCCGCTCAGTAGAGAAACAGTGTGCCGGAAGTTTGAATTGCTTTGCAGAACTCTTTCCTGTTACCGTCCTGCACTTCGGGGTAGGAAGAAGGCTGGTGGTGAGAGGGGCCTGTTAAGGAAAAGCCTTTAGGAGTACTGAACTTTAATTTGATTTTTAAAAAAATGTACATTATATATATGTCTCACGAAGTATGCTTAACAGTTACTGTGTAATGTACCTGTGCTTTCATAGTAATAAACTAAGTTGTTTGCTATGCAAAGTTCAGTAATATTAAGCTGACTCATATTCTTTTCTCTGCCCTTGCCTTTAGCTCTCATTCTTTTAGCCAAAGGCAGATCCAGTTGATATATCAGCACTGCTCCAAGCAGTGGCACAGTAGTAACTTACAGTGTGATATGTCAGTATATTGACTTTGCATTTCAGCAATCATTTGGGGAAGAATCTGCAGTTGCTGATGGACAGAGTGGATGAAATGAGCCAAGACATAGTCAAATACAACACGTACATGAGGAATACTAGCAAGCAGCAGCAGCAGAAACACCAGGTCAGTATTGTGAAGTCCACCCACATTCTCTTCTAGGTGTGACCCTTCAGGACTTGTCTTCACAATGAACTAAATCATCTTGGTAAAACATTGGCTGTTAGCTAATACCCTTTGTCATCTTCTAGGAGATTATTCTTTGTAAAGTATGTTCCCATTGTTTACACCTTGTACTTAAAAATACCGGACTAAAGAGAGCCAGTATATTAAGCTCTGAATATAACGTCAAGGTTATCCAAATAAGAGATACAGTTATTGAGAAAATCAGAGGCAGAGAGATTCCGGAGTGTCACAGCTCATTTCTTTACTAACTATAATGGTTTGGCAGTGGCTCATTGCAGCATAGTTAGCAATCTTCAGTTCATTTAAAAAAACTAAGCAATTGTGAGTAAGAGCAAGCAATTTTGATAGGAAATAATAGACCAACTGCTGTGAAATAGATACTATAATACAGACAAAAACCCTAGAATTACCTGAATATTCTCATACATACTGATGTGGCCACTTAGCCCTTTCTTTATCAGTGTTGCCTGAAGGCCACATGATTTTCACAGTTTGTAGAATAATATTTTTGGTCTATATTGCTCAAAAATGTTCATAGTATTTGATTCATACATAAGTTGATTCCAGAATATTTGTCTGTGAAAGTGGTATTTACATTCTCTGTGTTTATTAAAATGTACTTTAAACATAAAATTCTAAGCAAACATAAAATTTGAACTTGAGACATAAAATTCTAATTCTTAGGAATATTGTATTTCAAAGAATTTTCATTATCAGCGTTCATGTATACAGTGCAATTTAAAATTCTATTTTTGACACATTTGAATTGAGAAAACATACAAATCTATACCATACCTTTTAAAACTGAACATGTGGCAGCTACAGATGTCTGATAAACTTGTGGGGAGGGGACACCCAACTTGCTTTTCTTCTCCTGCTGTCTTTTCCTAGGTAAAGGATTCACTTGAGGCATCAGCTTGAGTATCTGTTAGCCAGGAGCCAGTTGATCATGGAAACCAGTCTTACTACGGATACTTTTGAGTCTTAATGTATTAAAATCTTGCATTCGACATTTATTCATACCTACCCACATCATTTACGCCTTGGAGGTGTGTCTTTTACTCTCGTACCCTATAAGGAGTAAAGACATCTTTGCAAAGCAAGTCACTCCCCTTCTTTAGGAAAAACTGTCATTGCCCTTAGTTTTTGTGGGAATCCAACGACTTAATCTTTACTATTCCATTTTGGTCTCATTCCTTGACCTTTGGGAGTCTGTGTACAAAGTGTTGTTTCTGCTGCTGTTGTGAGCCGTCTACATCTCTTCCCTTTTCATTGTAACTCACACATACGGTTTTATAGTTCACCCATGTCTTTTTATATATTCCCACTCTCTTCAGAGAATCACGAATTTAGAGTTGAAAGTATTTGAAGTGTTGTCCGAGCTGGTTTTCATTCTTAGCTACAGAGCTAAGGCACAGTTGACTGTTAAGAGTGGTAACAATAGTGAACACAGTGGTAATAACATCATTGCTGTTACAGTGATTTTAGCTCCATAGGGATGAAGTTGGAAGAATTGCCTAGTGTGGTAGTTCATTACTTAGTTGTTGAAACTAGGATGAATCATTTACTCCTTTGTCTGAATGCTAAAGTTACTCCTTTCACAAACTAATCATGAGCCTTTCAAAGCCTCCTCTTCCAGAATCTGTTTGTTTTCTGAGTTATTAGTTACAGGCTCTCAGGGGACAGGGTGACACTAGAGTTTGCAGAAAAGGAATTTTCTTCTACTGTTACTATATTTAGCTTCTTAGAAGCAAGTTACCAAATATTGCCATTTATAAAACTAAAAATGGAATTCAGAGCAACAAGGTTTTGCTGGTTATGTGAGAGAGGTCTTTTCTTCTCTGTACAGAAAAATGACCAACCCATTTGCACTTTGAATTTTAGTATCAGCAGCGTCGACAGCAGGAAAATATGCAGCGCCAGAGTCGAGGAGAACCCCCACTCCCCGAGGAGGACCTGGCCAAACTCTTCAAGCCACACCAGGCCCCTGCGAGGATGGATTCACTGCTCATTGCAGGTATTGTTGGCCAGTGCAAAACATGGCTGGTTTTCTCTGCTCTTCAGCAAGCTAGACAGTGGGAAATTTACAGACAGACAAGTAGGCCATGAAAGCGAATATACTTAGAGTGGTTGAAAGATGAATTTGAGTCTAGCAGCTCTAGTTTCTGAAATTTGTTAAGTTTCAGTTCTTTCAGTGTGTCACAGGGTGTGTTCCTAAACACTTGGCATGGCATTGTTAGCTTTCTGGAATAGAGTCACCTTTCACAGAGAAGAGAATTGTTTACAGTGTTGTAATGCAAAGGATCGTACAGTTCAAGCCCATTTTCATTTTCTACGTCAGCACTGTACACTGATACTTGAAGCTTCAAACTTGAAGAAAGTATCAGTTCTTTGACTTAAATTATGACAATAAGAATGTAATTCTGGATGAACTTTCTTTGGGGACATTTTGTCATCACGTTCCTTCTGCAGAAATTGTTTTTAATGTATCACATTCATGCTCTTATTTGGCTTATTTCTTTAGAAATACTGTTCAGTGTTATCTGATTCTATCAGGTAGCTGTCTGAGAAATTTATGGGAGTGAAAAATCTCACTCAAAAGTTGTTCTTTCACAATTTCTCAATTTCTATTGATATATCTTTTGAGTGGGTGAAGAATCCAAGTTCCTTAAAACTTTCTAGTACATGTAGAATTTAGGTTTGGGAAACCAAGACACAATTTTTTCCTTAAGCCGCAGTTGAAACACAAGTGTAGTGCTTATACTTTCAAGGGATGTGTAGCTGTTGCAACAGATTAGAAGATCGTTTTAAGATATACAAAGCAATAATGGAGCTCTTCTTCAAGAGGACTCTGCTTTTGCTTGCTTATGGGTTGGAAGACGGACCCTGAACATTTCTAAAAGCTCAGAATGAAAACTGCTGTACCTGATCATATCTGGGTCAAGCACATCCTGCTGGTCTGCAGTTCTGTGATTTTGTTACCGTCTCCTGTCTACCTGCTAAGGAGAGCCAGTGCTGTTTTTCTCGGTTGTCTTCATACACCATTGTTCTGATCTGCATAGTCAGTCCCTTTCGATTAGGAGCTACTGGGTCCTTTCAGCTGACTGATTACCTTTCACTCTCCATATCCTCAAGAATGGAAGATGGCTTCTTCTCAAAAGAAATTGTATTCTTTTTTTTTTTTTGGTACCAGGGGTGGAACTTAGGTCCTGAGCTAAATCCCCAGCCCCGAAATTGTATTCTTTATTATGCCTTATGGAAAAGTTGAATCAATTCTTAACAAATTTTTGATTCAGAAGAAAACACTGGTGATTTCTGTATTCTGATATTCTTGTTTGATTAGAGTTGTGAGTCATTTTACCATTTGTGGAACATCATGATTCTCTATTTCAAACACACAGGCCAGATTAACACGTACTGCCAGAACATCAAAGAGTTCACCGCCCAGAATTTGGGCAAGCTCTTCATGGCCCAGGCTCTTCAAGAGTACAGCAGCTAAGATAAGGCGTTCCCAGAGGAGGAGTAGCACAGCCTGCGGAGGCCACACCAGGGCGGCTCCCAGAGGAAATACATTTGTGTGTTGAAAACACAGGATCTTTAATGTCGTTGCTATTTTGGGCTGTAACATCTTTCTAGCCAATAGTAAAATAAAACAAAATCATGACTGCTTGTTCATTCACTTTTACATGTGTCTTATCTGGCTTGTTTTAGTTCTGTTTATACTTGCTGATTCCCAAACATGAAACAAGGTTTAGCCAGGCTCAGACCTAGGGCCTCCTAAGACCTTGTGCCACATTGTAGGCACACACATTGTAGCCACGTGGACCAGTGCTGCTTCTCCTGTCTCCTACCTGTAAACCCTGGCACCTGCCGTCAACTTTTAAACTTTGCTCCCAGATCCTCCCTGGAAGCCCAGGCTCCACCCACCACCTCAGGGACCCCTGCCCCAGCCAGCTGGGACTCAACCCAGAGTTTCACCTTCAGTAACATTCAGACAACGCTGGGTGCAGGAGTTTTAAAAAATGTCACCAAAGGACCGTATTTTATATAAAGATGAGATTCATTTTGTATATGTTG
Source organism: Heterocephalus glaber (assembly GCF_000247695.1). The sequence continues at coordinate 14,938,231 of NW_004624763.1, read as the reverse complement.
TTTTATTTGGGATTTCTTACTTGTCTTTCCATTCTTTGACACATAATTCAGCTAATACTGAGTGTTACAAGTGAGTATGAAGAAATTGGGAGAATAGTAATATATTGGAAAAAATAATACTTGAATAGTTTTATATTTGAAAGATTATTGAAGGTCCTCTGCTTGTGTAGCACCCCCATCAGTGAGCTGCACTGGCTGTTAGAACAGTCATGTATGAGCTTTATGGATGGTGATCCTCTCAGGATGAATAAAAAAGACAAGGACAAAGGGTCTGGAGAGGAAAAACCCATGCTCCCAACATTGTCTTGGTAACGACACCAGGGCTTTAGGACCAGTCAGCTGCATTGGAACAAGTAACTTAACCTCCCTGTCCTCACTTTCTTTATCCAGATGGGAAGAGACATGAGAACAAGAATTTTTTCATACAGTGGTCTGAGTGTTAAAGAAGTTCACTGGCAACTGGGATAAAGTCCCCAGGAAGGATGCTGGCGGGGGTGTGGCAGACACTGTTGTCAGGATGAGGGATCTCCTCAGGCCATCCATCCAGGTGTGCAGTGCTTGGATTTTACTTTTAAAGCTGATGGCTTTGAACATTCTAGAGTCCATGTATTTGCTCAGGTAGTAGTTCTTTGCCTCGGGTAAAGTAGATTTTACTGGTCAAAGGGTATGTTAAGTTTTAAGGCTTTTTACTTATACTGAAAACTGCCTTTAAGGAAGTTTCCCCTGTGGCTGGGTGTGTAGCTCAGTAGTAGAGCACATGCCTACCATGCAGGAGGCCTTGGGTTCCATCCCCAGCAGTGAAGAGGAAAAGAAAGAAAGGTTCTTTGAGTCATACATCAGTGTGACTGTTAGAAGGGATATATTGATGAATACAACCAGTAGTAGTTTCTGCCCTTGGGGGCTGTATACTCTACTGGCTCATTTCCCTGCATTCTAATTGCCTGGATTTGGAATTTTATTGCAGAGTTCACCAAAGCACTCTTGAATGTCAAAGAGCAAAATAAAAGAGAATCAGTCTAAACATAACCTTAATTACTTTTTTTCATGATTTGAGATTAACTTAACAGTATTGATTTTTTTTTAAGGTGTGATTCTTTTTATAATGCCTTGTTGCATAGATTCCTTTGACTTAGTAATATGTGAATGCATACTTAATGGATGATTTTAGTAGTTTTTGATTTAGGAATTGTTGTGGGAGAAACTGTTCAGGAAAACATGTCAATGAAAATTAAATTGCCACAGTATGTCGTGCTAGGGAATAACTTCTGTTCAGCATTGTATTTGACTGCTATATTGTGACATTTCTCAGGAACAGATTCATGTGGTTCATCTTCTATAAATATTTATAGTTTCTTCAAGTTGAAATGAGAAAAGCTCATGAACTGGGTACCAGGTCTAATAAATCATTCACTTACCTAAGAACAAAAAGACAGGAAAAGCCAGCATGTTCTTCTAATGGAAAATTGAATGTTAAGAACTTAGAAAGTAAAACTTGTTTGACATTAAATCATTTAAAATGCTGCATAAAGTGCTAGAAAACAGCATTATTCCTAATTTAAAATGAAAATACCTGAGAAAAACATCTCCAGCCTGCTCACAATACCTTTTTTTTTTTTTTTTTTCACAATACCCTCTTAAGTTTTATTTTTCCTCCCACAAAGGTTCATATGGTAGAGGCTCGGTCCCTAAAATAACAGTGTTTGAAGACGGGGCTTCGGGAAGCAATTGCTCAGAAGGGCTCTGCCCCCATCAGTGGGTTGGTCCATTGATAGGTTCAAGATTGGATGGGCTATTGGGAGACTGAGGCGGTGGGACCTAGTGAGGGGAGTGGGCCTTCCAGGTGTCCCCACTCCCTTCCTGCCTGCCGTAAGTCCTCTGCCATGACGTGTCAGTATCACAAGACTAAAAGCAAGGCAGCCAGCCAACCATGGACTGAAACTGGGCCAAAATAAACTTTTCATCCCTTTCTGTTCTCAAGTACTGTGTCACAGGAATGGAAAACTGACTAAAACATGCGTGAATTGTAATGGTACATTTTTATAAGGTACAAAATTATGTGATTTTTTAATCCAACTTGAAATGACCAAGCCACCCAACCCATCCACCACCTCAGACGTTTGACATCTTCCATGATGGGGATGTGAGAGACACACACTCCTTGCAGATTGGAAATTACATTACCAATTAGTAGATACATCACCACATTGTGTAACAAACAGCTCCCATCTGAGGCTTCATGCCCTTCAATTGTCATCTCCCTATGTTCCCCACTCCACCTTTTGGTGACTAGGAGTTTACTCACTGCTTCTCTGAGTTCAGTGGTTTTTGATTACAGTAGAACTGAGAACATGACTGTATTTGTCTTTCTGCATTTTGTTTATTTCACTTAATGTAATGCCCTCTGTTTCCATCCATGTTAGAAATGACATTCTTTTTGAAGGTTAAATGGTACTACATTTTGTGTATTGGCCACATTTTTTCTGTCTGTCCATCCACTGATGGACACTTAGGTTGGTTCCATAACCTATTGGGATAATGCTACATGGAGATGTCTCTCCCAACATACGGGGATCAGATCTTTTCAAAACAAACAGAAGTGGAATTGCTGGATTTTTTTTTTTAAATACCAACGTAAGCTGCAATAATTTTTTCCCATTTTTGGAAGGTAGGAAATTGAGATGTGGTTGTCTAATATTAGTTAATGGAGCTTCACAGCATCTATTTAAATTTTTATGTCTTTTAAAATATTACTACATGATTCACACTATGGATTTGTAACATCCTTCAGAAAACTTGTGTCAGCTTCACTTTGAAACCATTCTGGCGTTGAACTATGTATATGGATATTAGGTTATTATGAAAGAATTTTTAAATTTTATTGGTACATTTTAGGTAGACAATATAATGACATTCATCATTGGAAATTTGCACCTTTACATAATCTCTCTTGGTTCTTATTTTTTCCC